>JARQSW010000370.1:1049575-1189934 GCA_030142375.1 Calameuta pallipes | reverse complement strand
CACCACACTCGTTCTCACTGACCTGTAATGATAACCTCAACTTATTATAGGCCATATTTTTGGACTTTTTAAGGGCTATCGAATGCGCCTGGTCCCAACTAAATCGGACCACTCGTTTTAAAACGCTACCCAGAAACCTGGTGTGGAGGATCCAAATCTGTGGTGGACCTAGGTCCACCACACTCGTTCTCACTGACATGTAATGATAACCTCAACTTATTATAGGCCATATTTTTGGGCTTTTTAAGGGCTGTCGAATGCGCCTAGTCGCAATTAAATCGGAACACCCTTTCTGAAAATACCACCCCCTTATATACTTTTCTTATGTTTTTCAAGTTCAATTGCTTTGGAAACTGTTCTTTATTCATTATAAAAATATATCATGCTATAAATATCTATATTCAAATGTTTTCGATTTTTTGGCATCTCGGCTACCCCGGGATACGCATTATCGACGGAGACGATGATCACAAAATCCTACTCCTAACATCGCCGCTACGATTTAGCGCCATGTTTTTGGTATCGCATAAACCCGTAGCGTTGTGCATCTCCCTACTCATCTCTGGCCCTACTTATCTCTGACTGTCTCTGACTCATCTCTGTTGGTGGTATTTGTACCTGATTAGTGTAAATATGCATCCGATTTTACAACATCAAAATAATACATTACAATGAACCATGGCTTTGTTACGAAAAAGTAGCAGAATTTTGCTACCCCATACAAAGTTTGGTGTTGCATGTCAACTTGAATTATCATATTGTGTCTTTAATAATCTAAGAAGAGAAGGTTATGTCAGACCGTATGCATTGTTTACGTATAAGTCAATACAGTATAATACTTATTCTACATTTACTAATAATGTTAAAATAACTAATATTACTGCCGAAAAACAGCTAGAATTGGCACTGATTTCACTCTGTAGTCATATACAGAAAAACCAAGTGAGATATCGAGACTTGATTTATATAATCCAATATTATGAAAATAATATGGAAAAACGAAATAAGCAAAATCTTTTGACATTACTTCGATGCTGTGGGGATATGTTGCCATATATTAATTTGGAAATTCGTCGTAAATTGACTGACCGTGTTTGGCAGCTTATACAATCTGAAAATGAAAGGTTAACATTAGAAAGTTACAAAACTTTACTTCGTGTCTATGGTCAAAACTATTCTTATGTGGACCCAAAAACATTTTTGGAATCAATGGATGTTGAACCTGATGAAGAAATATACCAGCTTTTATTGAACACTACATCAAAAACAGGAAATTATGAATTAGTGGCTACTGTGATTTCACAAATGAAGGATGTGGTACGTCTAAATGAAGAAACATTGAATGCGCTTGTGCTGGTTCATTCAATAAATGGAGACATAGAAAATGCCAAGAGTATTTTCAGCACAATGAAAACTGAAATGATTGATCCTTCTAAGAATACCTATGCTAATCTAGCATATGGATATGCAAAGATAGGACTTTGGAAGAATTTACAAGAACTAATGGAAACTAATAAATTTGACACTGTACAGATTATGTGTATAGTGAAAACACTCAGTTTCTCAGAACATGGAATATATATACCAGAAGTTTTACAATATTTGGAAACTCCAATTGATCCTAATGACCCTTATATTATAAACACTGTCATTGAGTTAACTCATGCACAAAAAACAGAAGATGCATATAAAATTATAGATTTTATCCCAATACTTCCACAGCCTGTAAATCAAGTTAATACACCCAAACATTACTTTTTGTATGAATTAGTAAATACTAATACGCCTCTTGGCATCATCATATCTATTGCTAATAAACTTGTAATTTCTGGTAAAATTCCAACAGCATTCTTGCAAATAGCAGAAATTGCACTCCGTCTAAAAGCAGAGAATGTAGCACTTGCAATGTTTGAACTATTAAAGGAAAATGGTATAGCAATAAAGCCACACTTTTATTGGCCATTGTTATTGAAGGCTTCTAACGAAGAAGGCGAAGCTAAAATATTACAACTGATCGACCATATGCAAAGGATGGGTGCAAGCTTAGATTATGATACATTAAGGTCTTATATATTTCCATACATGAATTTGTCAGACCCTATCATAGCTTTCCGAAAGATACAAGATAAAGGTGTAACAGCTTCTTGTATAATAACACCTTTACTTTCAGTACTTTTAGGCAGAGGTGAAGTACTTTCTGCCAGTATGTTACTTAAAACAATAAAATGTAAAATAGATCACTTATCGATTTTGAAACAACTCATTCTGGGATATAAGATTTCAAAAGATATTAACAATTGTACAGCAATTTTAAAACTATCAGCAGCAAATTTTGATTTTGGAGGAATATTTCT
The DNA here is from genome assembly GCA_030142375.1 of Calameuta pallipes. Lineage (NCBI taxonomy): Eukaryota > Metazoa > Arthropoda > Insecta > Hymenoptera > Cephidae > Calameuta > Calameuta pallipes. The sequence continues at coordinate 1,187,580 of JARQSW010000370.1, read as the reverse complement.
ACAGGAGTTAATATCAGATAAAAAAAATGAGTTAACTATGAAAGAACTGAGTACATTCATAAAGTCGTTCAAGATGTATCAATTGTTCATATCCAGCACTAGTGGAAAAATTATTAAACACAAAATCATGGAATTAAGTGGTAATGAAATGAACGAAACATCTTTTGAAATGATCGAACAACTGGTGGATTCTACATTGGATTTGCCAAATACAGACCATTTCACAATGGTACCCCATCCAAGCCAAATGACTACAGAAGAATTAGAAAATCATTTAATTGAACTTCGAACCAAAGGATTAAATACACGAGGTATCTTAAGAAAGTTACTGCAATCTTATTGCGCCGCAAATAATCTGCAGAAAGCTCAAGAAATTAGAGCAGAATTTGATAAAAATGGTTTGAACTGGACGCCGGGTATGAGAAGTGCTTTGTTTGATTTATACTCAACCAATGGGATGATAAATGAAGCCCAATCTGAATTAACGAAGTTAAAAGTATACCATACCAACTTTGCAATAGACGATCAAAAAATCTTGAATTATGCGACTGTACTTGTCAATCAAAATAATATGCAAATGGCGCTAAATATATTAAATGATCATAAAGTCATAAAAGGCGATTCGAGTATATCCAAGAACTGTTGGCATCTTTTAAATACAGTAGCTCATAAAAATCCAGATCACGTGGAGAAATTATTTAATCTTTTGATAAGTAAACATTTTTGCGAGATTAATAATGGCATACTTGGTCCCCTAATAAGAGTACATTTATTAAAGGATGATGTTGTATCCGCTGTGGAAACTTTCAAAAAATTGGAGAAGAATTATAAAAGGGTACCACTGCTGCAAGAAATAATGATGGCCCTTATCAGTTCGAGTGACAAGACATGGGCAGAGAAGCAGTTACAAGAAGTTTATGATATTGCAAAAAATACTGTTAATATACGCACAGTAAATGCATCACTACTCGTCGCATTGGCTAAGTGCAAAAAAATTAAAGAAATTCACAATTTGTTACGGGTATAAAATAATTTTTCTCCAATCCACTAATGAATGTATTTCAAATCACGTTAAACTCATACTTTTTTTAATTTCAGATGCAAGGAATTTCAGAAGACAAATTATCTTCTGCATTAACTTTTGTGCCTGAGCAGACTAAACTTCCAATTCTTCTTACAATTCTTGAAGCGAGTAGAGGAATCCCAAATACATATATAAATTTTATTTATAATTTAATATTATCTGTTTATAGTAAGTTTATTAATCTTGATTTTTTGTCGCTCATAGATTATCAGAATGTAACCTGACTTTTTTTGATGATACAGGTAGAGCGGGAAATTGTGAAGGAGCTATGACTCTGTGGGAAAAGATGATCTCTGAAGACATAGTTCCAACGAAATGGTTCAGAGATCATTTCATTGAGTTATTATCATCTTACAAAATTGAATTACCACAAGACTTTCCTGTAAAAGAATACCAAGAAGAAATAAATGGACGAAAATAACTTTTATCCCACGAACGTTTAATAGACTGATTTTGTACACTCCTTCAATACAGAATTGTACTGACCAACTAAAGCAAAAACTCTGTCCTTCAGTGGACCGTAATTAGCTTTATTACGCTGTTCTATAATAAAATCCTCAATAGTCTTGTTACTTTGCTGTAACTTTTGAAGCTTATCTTCAAGCGAGCTAATCTGAAGGTAAGTTTCATTCTTATCAAGTCGTGACTTAATTTCGTCATATTCGTTCTTCACTGCAGTCAATTCCTGCTTGCAAGACGGTTGCTCTGCATTGAACTGATTTTTTTGTGCAAGTAATTCTTCTCGTCTGAATTCAGATCTTGCCTTTAAGCCGTCTAAGTCCTCCAAGATGACGAGTTCATTTTGTCTTTTATTGACCTTTTCGTTGAGTTCAACAAGCTCAGCTTTAAGTCTCTTCTCCAAAGTTTCCATCTTGATTAAAGTTTGCTGCAACCGTGAATGCTCTTTGCTCAGCCCTTCAAAACTCTGTTCGCCACTCGAACCATCATAATCGATATTAGCTGATTGAATATTGAGAAGAGCTATTTCATCGCCAGAGCCAAAGTGAAGATCGCTATCTATACTGTTTGATAATTTTTCCAAGCGTTCGACTACCGTACGTTCCAATTTCTTGAGTCTCTCCAATTCCTCGTCTTTGTTCTGATCAAAGGTCGACATGAATTGTTCCATTGCTTCTTCTCGTTTGCGCAATTCCTTGTACTTAACTTGTTTTTCAGATTGATTCTCGTCTAAATCTGTTTCCAATTGCTCTAATTCTTGTTCCATCTCAGACATACGTTTCTTCAAATCAGCTGTTTGTCGTTCAGCGGCAGCAATGTCAGTGTTGTCCTGCTTGACTTTTGACAATAGACGTTCTTTCTCTTCTTCGGGTGTCAATCTGTTCTTTTTTTCTTCACGTAATTTATCCCTCTTCTCTTCGACTTCTATGATCTTCACACGTAGCTTCACTGCTTCCTGTTTCACTTGGGACAACGCAATCTGCTCCTCCATATTCGATTTCTCTAGTGACAACAGATCCAATTCACGTTGCATATTGTCAATAATTTCTTGCAACTCTAACTTCTGCTTATGCAAATTATCATATTTTTCGCGAACGTCGGGCTCCATGTTTTCCACAATTCTTTCTGTATTTTTAAGCTCAGACTCGATGCTTCTCTCTATGTTACGAAGCTGCATTTCCTTTTGCTGTCGTTGCTCGAAGATTTGCTCAATTTCTGCCAAGGTTTGCTCATTTATCTGTCCCAATTCCTTGGCCTCTAATTCTATCGTATCCTTATCCGTATCAGATGCCATTTTATCGACAACTATATTATAGTCAGCCAGTTGACCTTGCAAATCCGTTAACTCAGCAGCCATGTCTTTTGCTCGTTTGTCGTAATGCAAGAAAGTCGCTCGCTCCTTGCTCTGACTATCAATTTGCCGTGTGATAGTCGCTATCTCTTGGGTAAGCTCTCTGATCTTCAACTGCACAAGACCTTCATAATATCGTTTATCCTGAATTTGCCTACATAAATAACATTAAATTTATCGTTATAAACTATTTAAAAAATTTAATAAATTTTCTGAACTACCTAGTCATGGGCAATCCTCTATTGGTTCCTGGTCGAACACCAGCTATGCCTTGCTGCGTAATAGGACGATCCATGGCATTCATGTTCATCTGCCCGGAGCTGGGTAATCCTGTATTTAGACGACCTAAACCTCCAGAGGAACTCATTGTATTTAACCGTGAATTAGCAGTGAGTACTCTGCTCGAGAAAGTCGAAGCTGAGGGTGGCCTAGCCAGCGGATTCCTCACTGGCGTCGCTGATCGAAATCCACCCAAAACACCAAATTCAGTTGCCTCGTTCTTAATGCCTCTACGAGAAGTCGGTCTCTCGATTTTACTCTGGGCTCTGGCTGTTCCTGAAGATGTTCTCTCGGCCCGATTTTGAGTTCTTTCTACAGGGTCGTCCTGATCTCTCCTCCATCGAGTGACCGGCCTCTCACCAACTTTCTCATTTGTGACTCGCTCGAACTCCATTACTACAGGATACAAACTAATTAAGCGACACGCAAGGTTTTTGTATTAACGAAGTATTCGCGTTGTCCTAATATTGGACCTTTTCACTCCGTGTCTCACTTGCGATTGTCCAATACGATACAATGTTATCGTTTGTGGTGCTCCTCGTCGTCATGGAAACCTCAGCGTTCCAGGGTACCATGGATATCGTATCATAAATCTTCCTTCATTCCCCTATTGCTGCTAGAAAGTACCTGGCAGAGAAAGTTGCTATCTCTAGAATTTACAAAAGGTGCATTACACTAATAATAAGAAACAGTAATTTCTTATGCAAAGATAATAAAATAAGAAAAACACAAATTTATGTAACGTCCACAGCGTTGCTGCACGGATCTGTAATATAAATTCGACTGTATATCCTCATTGTTATTTCTTCTAAAAAGATTCTCACAATAAGAAATGAACTATGACCTCAAGGTACGAAGAGATTGTGTGAACCTGGAATACATTCATCATTTCACAGTGGGAGTCATGTAAATTCAAATGAAACTAAAGATTATACACTTCTATAGCATCCACGGTAGAAAAGCCGATAGAGTAAAGCTTACTAAGAACTTCCATTCATAAAAACAATTTAAATCTAATCTTGATGCATTTTTTAACCCGGCATCTAGCCCCAATTCATTCTAGTTTAAAGAATCTGGCCAAATTCAATTTTCTTTTCGAAGTCAAGAAGACAGAAGAAAGTAACGATAGATGGCAGCAGTAGTACAAGCGAAAAGAAGCAAGCAGTTGCTAAGCAACTGGAGTGACGCGGCGTGGCGGACAACCGAGGATGGACGGCGGCCCCCCAAAGTTGAATTAATATACGGGCGTCCAAGAATATCCTCGCCTAGCCTCGGGGTAGCTGCTGCTTGCCGGCACTACTACGGCAACCTACGTCGCGGCTAGGTTGACCGTCCTACGGAAGAAAGGCGGTGTTTCCATTGAGAGAATATCATCTTGGCGTAGTTCAGTTTTAAATCGTCCACCGCGTGGACACGTATTCGCCTTCGGGCTTGCAGTTCCTTTTACGAAGGATAGGATCGTCGAAAAAATTCTGATGCTCGGATAAACCGGTTTCGACGCGGCGAACTCCTCGTGTACGAGAATGCTTTGAACTGTGACAAGTGTCTGTGCGTAATAGCCTGGTGTAAATAAATATACCGATCAAGGAATCAATAGCCAATCGAAGATACAAAACAGACGAATATGGACGAGGAGGAAATCGACGGGGTTAAATCTCCTATCAAGAGGCTTGGCTCTACAAGGAAATTACTCGTCTTCAATAGTAAGTTCTTAAGCAGGAGTGAAATCTCTGTAAAGTGTTGCAAATCAATGGCTTTTCCATTCCTAACGGTTGTGTCGGGGTTTATGGCAGGGAGACGAGGTAATACGAATGAACGTTATATAAATTCCTAAATCATTTTATTCAAGAGAAATACATTATTTATGCTTTTATTAAGAATACCTCGAATCTTGAGTTTCTTTCTCTACAGTTTTGCACAGTAATGCTTTTACGTATTTTGATATTCTGTCTGATATCCTTTGGAAATTGCTATAGTGCATTATGAATCGTAACGTTCTCAGGATTATGGAGGAATCAAAGAATGCACTTTCACTCCTCACAATCCTTATTGTTCGTTTGATTCTACAGGAACATCCTGCCTCGACCTTTCTTATAATGACGCGAAACCGGTGTGTATTCAAATATATTCTGAATTCTATAAAACTATTGAGTATCCGTATTCTCTGTTATTGATTAATTAACATATGTATCATTTAATCGTATTTTTTTTTTGGCTCGCGACTGATTATTCTATTGCTGAAATTCATAAAAATTGTGTATTGCCCATTGTCAGGCGTCGCTTGACTCTTTTACGCATTCGTAAAAATCTCACGTAGCACACTCGACGCCATTGGTCGTACAGAACAGGTGCAATTTGTTTATGTGCTACATATAGGCCTTTGAAAAATGGCAAAGCACCAAGACACCCAAGTATATGATGATAAAATCATATTCGAGAGGTAAAAGTTAAGACCGGCTTTTCGTTTGGCGAGAAGGTGAAGAGAGGAGAGAAGAAGATCGGTTAGGCAGATGCTGCGAATTCCCTTCGTTCAATACATTCGCTTCGGACAAGATAAACAAAGCTCACTAACGAATATACAGATGTAGTTTTTTTTCAATTATGCACGAGTGTTCCCCTTTGCACGTGTAATGGATATCTGTATTTAATGCGGCAGCCGTGTATCTCAGCGAATGTGTAGATGTATACGTACATACATTCGTCGCATTTTCGCAGCTGCTTGTATTTCGAATAGAAGATACGCAAAGGCGAGCGTCGAATATCCATCCCGGTTAGTATTCAGAATGGTTTGTTTAGATTTAAAACGGCTTCTCGCACTCTCGAAAATATTTTAATACCCATGTACAAACGTGGGACCCAAAATAAAAACCCTTTAAAATGTCTACGAATCAACAAATAAAGATATAACAAACTCAGATTCCACTCGGTCGGTTCGGCAGAATTCCTGGTTGCCGACTTTTACGTTATCCAGAACGAAGCAATTAATTGTTTCGCCGGGTTCGAGAGTTATTTGACCGAGCTAATGTTTATACACGAAACGTTGCCAAGATTACCAACATCGTTTATAATATGGAATGTGTACAAGAACTGTTAGACCGTATTTTTTTCCTCATTGCGAATAAAAGTGACCCGATCAATCTATCGCGAGAAAACCGCGTGGCAAACCGCAAATACTAATAGCAATATATGCATTATTGCGCAATTGTTGAAACTTGCAACAATAAACTAAAAATGTAAAGTGGAAGGAAAAACCAATATTTTATCGATAAATTTTCGTACCCTTCCACACAAATAAATCCTCTACTGTATATACAAATTTGGTAAGAGGGAATTACGAAAATTTGCGCAAGCTTTGAACACCCACTGATCCGATATTCTTTTTGACGTCTAATTCCAGATTGTATATTTTATCTAACAATATTAGCGAATTCAAGTTGAAAAACGTAAGTTGAAGAATTCAACTGTTACGAGAGTAATATACGTTATCGCTTTCTAATTATAGTACACGAGATAATAATACTAATTAGTTTATACTCTATTCCAAGAAATATGGGCACACTAGTTTTTTTTTTTCGGCGACTCAAAATTCTTCACCTACATAAATAACGCCAAAGCTTATCTCTGGATTGATTAAGTAAGTTGCTTTTAAAAATAGAGGAATGCGCTAGGGGACTAACTGTAACCTAAGATTTCACTATAGTCTAAACTACGTGATCTTTATTAACGCCACGAAGCAAATTGCTACCAGTGAAGTGAGAGGCGATCAAGTGGAGACAGTTACACCGCTGGAATGTCAGCGCATACGAGAAATGAAGGTTGCACCGAGCAAGGCACTCCTAGTCTGTCTCTTTACACCCAGTACGTACCAACCGATATTCCTGTAGATGGTGAACCAGTGCAAACAAAACTACGACTATATTCCTTATGAATTTTTTAGCGGCAGGATAGAAGCGAGAAGAAGACGGTATTGCGCAACTGCACTTATATCCCACGATGACTAACCGTCGTTGAATTTACCGAATCGGCAAACATCTGTTAAAGGAAAGACCTCACGTGCACACGAGTATACTAGAAGAAGTATTAGTCGATTATTTGAATAACAAAGAAAAAGATAAAGAAAAATAAGAACGCTCGTTAAATCCAAGGAGCAGCAATGAAAGAGAGCAAGCATGAAAATCGTAAGGATCGTAATTTATTTTTCAATGCACGACGGGAAGTCATGGCTGTTTAAAATGTCGTCGGGTCTCCGTGGAAACTGCATTGTCTGCATATTAAAATCATTGCAAAGAATCAAGACGCTACTGCTATATGCATCAGTCTGTTTCTTACCACCAGGATAATGCCTATCTCCCCCTATCGGTATACACTTCGCACGGCCTCCACTGATTTCGTTTTCCGCGCCACCTGACACTTCTCGTTCAACGATCCGATGCTAACCTAACCTCACTCAGGCAGCGACGTCAGCTCTTTTACACGCTTCCACCGAAGCACAACGATTCCCAATGGGAAAATTCAATCTTATGCTGTTTCTTCGTTCAGCGATAGGTCTCCGCCCTAAGAATTTATTCTGGTTCTCTACACCGGCTACGTATGTACGTAACTACTTGCACGAGTACAATCTTCCAGAAGACGGTATAGCAGTCTTGCTACCTGAGGGAACTTTTGACCCTTCCATTACAACCAAACGAACGCTTTCCGGTCCAAGTGCCCAACCCTCCACAAGGGTCAAACAACCGGGCTCAACCGGATCATAGAGTAGAGTGGAGTGCAGGGTCTGTCTAGGTCACGTTAAACTTTTACTGCGTTTTATGATTCTGTATATATAGTACAGTATAGTGCAAGAGTTTATACTTATGCGTGTGCATTGTGCTGCCATAAATATATATATACTGTCTGGTGTAATATCGATCTCGTTATCCAGTCGGTTGTGTACGCGGGTTATGCACCTCTTGTAGTACGGCAGTCTCGTCACGAGACGAACGCAGCGCCCTCCGGTTTCCGTTCTCATTGTACAAATGAAATATTTTACGTACCTATTTTACGCACTGTACATGTATGTACAATGTGTACACGCACTGTAGCATTGCCCATAACCTCTGTCGTTGCTCCGCTTCGTGTCGCAATGGCGAGTGGATGTTATTTAACTTTTTTTTCCTCTCGCTGCCTCTCTGCATTTATTTATTTATTTATGCCGTGGGCAGAATATATTTTAATAATGTATTCGTATTGCCATACTACGGTTCAACAACATCACAGTCCGCTCGGTATTTCGTGCAGGAACCAAGAAAAACGTGCTTATCACGTGTGTACGTAAGACTGTGCGCGTTAGTCGTAGAATTTTCTAGAGGGTAGATTGTCTACGCACTAATTTTCGTGTCTGGAATACTTTATTGTCACGCGTCGTTGGGGAGAATTTTGTCGAGGGTGTTCCGGCAGGGTGTGTCTTGCCGTCACTATCCTATTTGAGCGGCTGGACAAATAATGGGTTTCGATGGATTTTTTCGTGGAGATTGCACGCCATCATTTTTTCCCCTCGTATTTAAATTCAACCGTTTTCTCTTTGTCTCTCTCTTCGCTCGTACATATTTTCACAGACTTATAGAGATCCTTTCGATTGCCGGAAGAGAAACAGACACGTATTATTACTCCAACGTAGTATCTAGAGAAACTTTTGGAAATGTTTTTCTATTTCTATAGGCCATTGATTTAGAACTTGTGTCATCTATTACATCCGAGAAAGCGCGGCGTATCGCTGCAGACATGTAAAAGAGATACGATACTTCCTGCGGGCTCTGGAAGTATTTTTAAAAATGGACTCACTAATTTCGAGTCAAAGAGATCGTCTATTTCACTGATTCCCAGTGCGTTTCGTACTATAGACGTCTCGCCCTCTCATCGTGAAGAAACTCCTGGTATAAGGGGCGGATTCGGAAGCATCCGACCATGGGTATAATCTTCATCTGGTAATGGCGCGCAATTTGAAATATTGAAATGACGTTGATTGACGTAGACTCACAATGTTCCTGCCATAACAATTTACCGAGATTCGGTGATGACGCTCGAGTATACAAAATTCGTTAACGACTGAATGAACGAAATTCAGGTATATAAATAAATAGCGTCAACCTCAGGGCTCAAATTATCATCCGCGCTTACCACTTAGAAGCACTGAGGGGGCAAGCAAGGTTGCTTGGACGTTTGCCCGTTACTAAAAATAATAATGGTAGTAACGACAATAACAATAATATTCGACACTCTTTAATGCTACAATATGACATACGTATACATATAGTCCTATGGGCATCTTATCTCTCTAATGATATATTCATGGCGAACGTGTTAGATTATTATAATGGCCTATGTGCTCTGGCGTTACGTCTTTTTTTCACTAGCGTGGAGGAAATGCGTTAAATCTTTACGCGCCTGGCGAGCCTCACGCAAGGACTGTGAGATTCCCATGCTTTCATTCTTAGCGTAACGAACATGATAGAATAAGCAAACGTCTTTATCGTGCTATAATTAACTGAGTAATTATCTAAGTCACGCCAGGCGTGGAATCGATCCAATTGCTAGCCGTTTTTACCATTGACTTTTTCATCGTATCGTTATTCGATTTTAATGCTGGTTAAGAGAGATTTTTTTTTTCTTTTTTTAAAGCAGATAACTACAATCTCGTCTTTCTTCCCGACCGTCGCAATATTTTTTGGCAACCCTAATCCCGAGTGTGAACCCCTCTGCCATAAATTCTGATCTCTCTACCCTCGGGGGTAGTTTCACCCTGTCTCGGAATCCTAACCCGCGCAACGTTAACTCTCTTGCTATGCAGACTCCTTTCAACCCGTTTTCTCTCCTTTTGCTTTTGTATTCCGTATGCGTCGTCACGTGCGCGTAAAAGCGGGAAACTCGAGCGCACGCATTTCTCTGAGAAATCCATTTCTATGCGTACACGGAAAGGGGGACCTTCTTATGGTTCTGTCTCTGAGAATAACACGGACCACTCCCACTTCGGACAATAAATTGATTTTTGGATAGACTTTACGTGGCACGAATATCGCAAAAATATGAAGGGCTGGACACTCTGCTTTTTCGTCGTCTATTAGATCTACGGCTAAAGGAGAACGACCTGAAAAGTTTTATTACGATGACGATTAATGCAAATTTTTCTTATGCGATGGGGTCCGTTATGAGAACCCATACGATAACTGTTCACCAAGTGCCTCTGTAAACCTCAGAAAGCCTGTAGCTGAAAAAATGTCTGGTTTCAACGAAATGTCCACTAGGAAGAAAATGGTTGAAGTGTACGATTATATGATCTATATACTAACGTCTGCTGTTAGATAATTTTTACCTGCGACGATTTTCGCTTTTGAAAAATACGAAAAGCATATCCGTGAGAATTGTCGTACGCTTTGAATACTCACCGGTAGCTCCAATTAGATGTTCAGTTTGCCGGGATGGTTTGAGGAGGTCGAGCTAGAGTCAGAGAAGAAGGATATATTCCATTAATGGCTGACGTCGAATTCAATGCGTCTAACGAGACTCACTTGGGATCCACCGTCACGTCGCTTAAAACGAAAAAATATTCAATGCTTCCTGAATTCGTTTCTTCCGTCTGGCAACCTGACTACTCCCGTCTGGCGAGATACAAAAGTTGCTCTTATTGAAAATCCGATCGGAGCCTAGAAGTGGAATTGCGGTAATGCCGGGAACGAGATACTCATGTATAGAGAAAAAGAGGGGTAATATTCGAATCGAGCTTACACGTTTCTAAGGGTTGACATTTTTACGAGGAAAGCATGGTAAATAGGGTAGCAAATTACAGTGGCGTATGATGTCAGGGACAAAAATTATTATTTCACAGAAAAAAAAAATTGATGCTTCATAGAACGCAGGGATAAAATAGGAGTGCTCCTTAACCTCGAAAAGTCAATGATTAAGCATCCAATTTGCATCATTAATGATTGTATCATTGGAACGAATTGCCTGGAGGTCTCGGATCCCCGTGTATAATCACGTCACGTTGCAGCATGCGAATTACTTGTCCTTAATAATCCATGAAGAGTCAAACATGGTTCTAACTTCTAAGATTAATCACGATTCCAGATATTCCTATCTACGATTTCCAAGGAGCAATCAATTCTAACGAGATTATTGTATCGGGAATCCTGAGCCACAATAGATGCCAAATTATAGGGATGGAAGTAAAGCCATTATCTGCCTGAATCGCTATTTCTCGGTAATGACTTCGTCGCAGGGTCGCCGTTCCAATCGAGTTCGTATCGATAGTATTGAGATACCAGAATAGATAAAGAAATTCAATTTCAATTATTTTATATAAAAATACTATTAGATATTTAATACCTAGTAACTCGTGTTAATTTCGGTAGGAAAAGTATCTTTCTTTGTAATTACGAAGCCTTTGAAGCGAGTACTTAAGGAAAACATATATACCGAATGGAGATGAGTTAGCATGAGCCATAATCGTCTGGCGATGAGTGATTCGGTAAACGACTGGCTACAGTTCAACTGACTCAACCTGTCTTTCTGTCTGTACCAAGATTATTTAAGTAGACATTAGTCAAGTTATAAGGTATCCTCTGTCAGATTTTTGAAGAGTCGTCCTTATAGAAATTTCAATGTAATTTACAGTAGTATACAAAGTCTACGCAGAGACAGAACTCGATCCGCGTAACAAGGTTACAGAATCATACTAATTTGAAAGTGACCGTGATGCTGTGCGAGATGAGCCTGATGCTTTGTAATTGATCTAAATGCGTGGTGCCTAAAGAGCATAGTTGGCAATTAAAAATATTTATGACGTCTTGATAGTCTTAACATGGCGTCAGGACGGCTCTGGGCACATAGCAGCGTACGTGCCTTCCGGTCCCCTAGGATTCTCCATATAGGTTTGCGCAGTCCTTGAAGAGCTGTGCTATTTCAATTTGGCAACAAAATTTTTTAAATTTCTTTTTTTTAATAGGAGACAAGAGCAACGGAAACTCTTAGCCCGGTATCGTTTTTTTTTTAATCAAGCTTTTTCTCTTCCCTCAAGCTCACGGAGAAGCCTCGAGCACGAACGGATAACCGAAGGACGAGTAACGACGCAGCTGAGCGCGATCGCGTACGCTCACAAAACGCTTTCCTTGGCCTCACGTGGAAATGTGGGTGGTAACGAAAACTGAAAGTTTCTCTAAAGGCGCCGTTCCAAAAATAGGCAGACTCCTCTCACGAGTTTCGAATGCAAACTCGCTGTGAGACCGCGTGATAATTACCCGCGGTGAATTTAAATATTTTTAACGTACGTTGTACCAGGCCTGGATCGCTCGTGAGATTTCGAATGCCGTAAAAATGCCGATAAAAAAAAATTCGTCCCGAGTAAATTTCAATTCGGGTATCGAGGATATCCGACTAATTAACATATATATACACATATATTTATACCAGGTGAATAAATAATAACGAGGGAGTATAAGTAAGAACTGTGTTAACATAAAATTCAAATAAATCGTTAACGAAGATCGACAACCTCCCGACCGGATGATCTCTCGTAGTAGCATATCCCAAAAAACAGGATACGTGGAGAGATTCGTTAGTCATTAATTTATTAGCAAACATAAAGTAACCCCTCGAAACGTATTTCAATGTAGGGTGCGGTCGATCGCTATACCATGTGGACTCTTATTACACTGACAATGCAACGTGACAGGAGGGAGTTATTGGAGATGGAGGGAAGGACGAACAGCGTTTCGAAATTCGATATCTCTTGAATGCACGCGATTCTGTGCTCTCTTGTCATTAGAATTCTACATGCCAATGTCGGTGTTCTGCGAGCACAAAGAATTTTTACAGAGTACATATACAAGTTGGGTGTATCGCAGTAAGAATATCCCTATACGTAAGACACACATGAATATATAGGTTATCCTCGGGATAAAGGACCCAAAAAGAATTACCCTCAGGACCTTTGTACAGCCACCCTTTCAGGTTTCTTTTGACGAGTCGGAAAGTGTCATTGAATCCAACCCAACTGTAAAAGCAGTGTCGTAAACCAAGAAGAGGGAAAGGCGCATCAGGCGGACGTACGAAGTACGTACGAGGCGTAGGAGAGAAGTAAGTTGGCTTCAGTCGATATTAAACCGCTGCTTCATAACGAAGTCTGTAAGGTGATCCTATAGCACCGTGAAGTGGTCGATGAAAAGCTAAACACTTGTTGACCAAACTAGCGCGCTAGGAGCGGTGGTTGGCGTGGCAGGCGAGTAGTAGTCACAGTCAGAGTCACAGTCACGGTCACGCTTCGAGGGTTGGACACTGTGCTGTGTGTGGTAACCGGCCGAGGTGGTGGGAGATTAGTAACCTATAGAGAGAGGGAGGAACAGAGAGAGATAGAAGGAGCAACTTCCATTGATTCCCCTACCCAACTTCACCTGGTGCTCCCTCCGCGCGTTTCTCTCCCTGATCGAGACAGAAAACTTCTCTTCCTGTAGCGCGAGTCTCTACGCTTCAGGTCGTCAGAGAGTTCACTTCGTAACCAAGTCCGTACGAGGAAGATCATCGAGATCGACGCCTTCGAAGCCGCTCTCGCGAGGATGCCTTAGTCATAATCGAGAAGAGCGTCCCTCTCTCTGTCTCCCTCTCTCTCGCACTCTCACGTTGGATAGGTGCATAACCGGAGAACCCAGCCCTACCGGCGCTCGAAGCAGGAACAATAACAACACGCAGCATCGTCACGTCTCTGCTTTCTGTGGTGGTGGTGGTGGTGGTGGTGGTGTGGAAGAAGGGAAGAGGGTTGCCCAGGGGCCGGGGACGAAACCGTGAGGGAGTAGTGGAAGTAACTTCACTCGGGGAGGAAGGAGCGCGAGGCTAGAGGAGGGAACGAGCAAGCGAGAGAGAATCCGGTTGCCTGGCGACCAGCCAGCCATCTAGTTCGATCCCAGCCAGCCAGCCACCCTCCGCAGGAGCAAGGAACAGTCGTCGGTGTCTCGTAGCTAGTGGGCAGGAACAGCAGTTTCATTGCAGTTCTACGACAATAACCCTCGCGCCGGCTATTATCATCAAAGTCGTTTCTACGTGGCTGCATTGGTTCGACCATCTTGCAGCATCCATGAGGTTGCTCGTTGAGCTTCGAGAAAGAGGCTCGGTCGCATCACGGAAACTACGGGACGACGAGAGAAGCTTGAAGAAACTCTGAACGAGATGAGATGAGATGAGATGGGGCGGCTGTGTCGGATGGATTTACTGAGCGCGTCCGAGAAGCATCGGATAATGCGATCGGCGCAGCTCCACTTGGCAAGGAACATCCTCGTGTTGACCTGATCTGCGCCTAGCAGCAAGTTTACGCTGCCAACATGTGACGTGTGTGTTTCGTTCCTGCGTCCAAGCCTAACGAGTCCGATTTTTATATACCTGTATATATATTTATGCATATTTACATGTATTAATCTGCGAGCCGATTCTCAGACGCGATAGTTAGATATATGGTGTCTCACGAGTGATTAAGGGAAAGAGATAATCGTCGTTCTTTAACCGGTGCCAACGCTATTACGTTCAAGATGTTCCAGTGCATCATTCAGCAGAGGAACGGATGGATACATCCATACAGCCCTGATACCAAGGACGTATTTCCAGGTAGAGAGAAATAATCCGGATTTATTTTAATCGTCCATACTTGTTTATTACGATCATAATGATCCCGGGGATCGGTACAAACATCCCCAGGAAGAGTCCCAACGCACAAGCAGGTTCGACGACCCCGTCGGGTTAGCTTTGGTATTTCGTTTAGCTTCAGGCTATACCCTGTTCAGGTTCTTTCTTCGAGCACTGTATTTACTGTATCTACGAGCATCCGAAGAAGAAGGTACGGGTACGTACTCTTATCTAGAATTGGGTGTTGCCTACAAGGCCAGACGTGCAAGATAGGTACACTGACTTTTCAGACTGTCAGGGCTGCAGCTCTCTCCCAGGAAAAATATACGTATATCGCGCGCGAGAGAGAAAAAGAGAGTGGCAGGAAAAGAAAAAAATTATAAATATATATATACACAGCAACGTGTCCAGAGTCATCGTACGCTCGCCCGTGAAATAAAATTCTACAGTGACTCTCCCATTCTGTTACTCTCTCATTCTTACTCG
Source organism: Calameuta pallipes (assembly GCA_030142375.1). NCBI lineage: Eukaryota > Metazoa > Arthropoda > Insecta > Hymenoptera > Cephidae > Calameuta > Calameuta pallipes. Next base: position 1,172,278 of record JARQSW010000370.1, on the reverse strand, counting down.
CACAATCCATATGTTCGCTGTCTCTTTCTCTTGCGCGCAGGAAGACGCAAATTAGTTCTCCCCGCACTAATGCTCGCTGTGCGATCGTAGCCGGTTCGTGTTTTGTATTTACGGAACGACCATACCACATACATGTATATATATACATATATTATGTGTACTCGTACGAGGGTATGCTCTCTCGACTCGCAACTCGAGTACAGTATTAATAGACAAGGTAGAGACATGTCACATTGACGTAACGCCACTGCCCGAGGGAAATTCTCATTCTAAATTCGTTATATACGCGTGGCCACTCAGTGTGTTACGCGTACCGGTATCGTTCAAGACGTCCTTCCGCATGAATGAGATCTGATTCGTTATAGAACAGGAACAAGAGTTTACTTACATCCCCGTGAGAACGAATTGTACCGAGGTCCCATTTGAATTGGTGAAATTAAATTTCGCTCTCTTTTCTCTGTCCCCTTCACGTTACGCTACGGCGCGAATAGGTTAATCAGCGCGATACCAATTCACTGATGAATGCGATACACGTTATGGGACAAATGACGTACGGACTAATTAAATTCATTAGTCTTTGTTATTTTTCATCCAACCTTGCAGTTTTGTATGGTCCAAATAACATGCGGATATACGTATGTGGTATTGCATAAAATAATGTATCGGGCACTTTTTTATATACGTACGTCACTGATCCTTTGCTCGAGGATCAGTATTGCCGGAAATGAAATTCTCTGGCGGGTTTGTTCATTCGCGAGATACATTCCTTTGCTTTGAGGATAAAGGTGATGCTGTTTATCGATTTTACTTTATTCTTCGTTCTGCGTGCGATAAGCCCTGGTGAAAAATAGGTTTACGTTTTATACAAGATATTGGATGGAAAGATGATAAATCTGTGAGATTCAGAGGGACTGGGTTTTGGTACGTTCACGTTGGGACGCGTCATTCTTCTCGTGTTCTTCAAAGGAATCTTAACTACATATGTGTGTGTATATATATGTATATACATATACAGTCCTTTTGTATATTAGAGCACGTAAACACAGAGCGTTACGCCATATGCACACGATTGTTGAAGGATGTGTGTACGTATAATATATAATCAGAATCACCGGTAGAGCACGAACGGTAGTCCTTCAATTTTCTCCAGACTTCTTGCAAAAGAGCGTATAGTAAAACTGCTGCAATCCTCGAAGGAAATTGAGAAATATTACTTTTTTCAGGCAGCCTTTCGAATTTCGAGAATAACATTTTTTTTTTTAATCGTAAAGTAGAAATAAGGAAACAAGGGATTAAAGAAAGTCATAGTCTTGAAACCTTGCCAAGAATGTCTATCGAATTCAATGTTAATCCATTACCAGTGAAAATAGAAAATATAGACCCGCCATTGATCCGATTCGATAATTCAATATCGGAAGATGAATGATTCATACGATCCAATGCATCTGTGTCATTGTCAATGCCTAATGGCAACGTTAACATGCCATTACGTCTTATTCCCTGTTATTCTTACTGAAAGGAATGTCCGCGAATCGCATTATTACGCTTTTATTGATTTTCTGTTTGGTATAGTATATACCTATATACACGACTAGCATAATCAATTATCGTACCAACACTCGCCGCACGTGAATGAAAATTTATCATTATTATTTTCTATATACATACTCGTGATCATTTACCTATACTCCAGACGGCAGTTTATATATTCGATGAACGTCACGTTACGACTGCGAAGAAAATAAGAAATCATTAATAGAATTTATAGCGTAACCGATCTACTTTAGGTAAATGCAGATCACACTTTGAGAGGCTTTAGTTAAGAATGGAGTCCGAGTCACAAAAGGGAACTAGGAAATTGCCCGTTAAAAAAAAGTTTACGAGCACAAGTCGTGCGACACGCGAGTCGTTGTTAACCAACGTTAAAAAGTAGCCTAAGTAGCAGAGCGACGATATCCGCCAGTAAAATGAATTAATTCTGCGAAATTTAAGTTCGCACGAACATTCCCATTGTGGTACTGATCATAAAATTCTTAAACGTTCCACTTTTACGCTGCTTCTCCATCGGGGATGTAACGATCCCTCGGAGGTCTTTGGATAAAGAGAATTTTACCGATATCACAATTGCCTGAAGTGTCTGATTTATCTTGACGAGTCTACCTAATCATCCACCTACGCTTGGGCTCGCTCTAATAAAAGCAGACAAGGCGGACCTCGTTAAGACTGTAACTTTATGTGCATAGCACATACTATTATCAACTCTCTATAGTCTCTTTCATTCTCGATGATAAATGCATTTGGTTCAGTGAAAGAAAAAAAAATTTTTTTTTTCATTTTCCCTTTCTGCCTCCTCTCTTCTTTAAATCATCGATTTCCAATAGCCGTCAAGCCGAAGCGTAAATTTCCACTAGTAAAATTCTAGATCACTGATCACCACTGTTAAGCCATCGATAAATAAGCTCTATATCTATAGCTATCTATCTTCGGTAAAACGATATTTTTTTTTCTCCATCTCACAAGTATCTCTATAATTACTGTGGTAATTAACATACTCATCCCGTGGTGTTAAGACGCGAGAAGAATAGTACGAAGATAACGATAGATGTCGTCCTGTCGCAATAGCCACTCGACGCTTCCCTTCAATTCGTACAGGAAGGAAGTCGATAGAGAAATGGTGCTGCATATCAATTTGTCTCTCTGTATTATTTATGTACGCCGACAGGCCTCAATTACATCCTTTCGTACACATACGTGCCATAAGCCACTTCGGTATGACAATCTCAATTTCTTATTAAAATATCTCCTCTCCGACAGTCGCGACACCTGTCACAAATATCTTGGCGAGGTCCTAGTACGAAATTCACTGCAGCTGCACGCGCAGTCGTTGCAGTTGCATATATTTACCTCCTCCCTGGTTCTCTGCCCACGGATTTTTTTCTCTCAATTATAGTTAACGTTTCCTCGCGATTATTCGCTCCGACGTCGAGTTCCCTAGCGTTCGTTATCTGAACCAGTAGCCAGTCGGTACCCACTATCAACTATACAGCCACACAACGACCCAAGGCAGCTGATACCGTCCAGTCGTATGTGAGTATGAGGTGAGCATTGCGAGTACGTACACGTAGTCCACGAAGCTTTATTTAATGCTCATACGTGAGTGTCCTGATCAGTGTGGGTTCAGACGTAATTGTGGTTAATTTAGTGGCGGTCAAACGCGCGAGTCTTCTCCTTATACCAGTCAGTTTACGCGACCAAGTCCTCCTTGACTGACTGACTGACTTACTTGCTTGCTGCAGACCGACAACAAAACTCTCACAACTTTCCATCGAGTTTCCTTTGTGCAGCTTAGCGAACGCCGCTTTGTGGTGAATTTAATCAAGTTCATTTTTTTTCCTTGATATATTTCTAAGTGCTTGTGATTTTTTTCAAGTTATCGTATACGTGCATACGTGTGGGTTGACTTATGGGCCGACGCCTCTGGTACCTGGCAATCAAGTGTTAACCGGTTTTCTTCTCCCTTTGTGGAATCCTCTTTTTTTTTTTCCTCGAGCATCGAATAACCTTCAGTGTGTACCGGGCTTAAGGATTCGTCGCTTCCAATTCAATTTTCTCTTATGAATGTATAGTGAAATTTTATCGTATTACATTCTAGAGGAATTTACGTATTTGCATAGAATGCTGCGTCGATCGAATAATTACTTAAGCGAACGAACGTCTGAAAGTTTCTTATCGTATTTCGATAGTGGGCTGTCGTTTTTATAGAAATGCACTGCGAAGGTAGGAAGTCGCTTGACGCTTTACTCGCTCAAGAGGAAACGACTGCACGATACGACTGACTGTGCAGAATACGTATACCTAACCGACGACAATTGGAAATACGCACAGGCACAGTCGCTCACGCTGGCAGCCATCGTGGACACGTATGCACGCGCGGTTGTTACACTGTGAGTGGAGAGGAGAGAGAAGGTACAGAAATAATAATAACAACAACGCTGCCATTTGATAAATAACAAAGAAGAGAAAAATGTTCAAACTCTCCGGGCGGCAGGAGTGGGAAGCCTGGACAAAAGGTAACCGAATAGGTATATACATATATATGTGTTCAGGAAGGAAAGATCAGTGCCTGAGATTATTATTATTTATCTTGATAGATACTATCGGGTTGAGAGTCACTGCTGTTCCTTTCAGGGAACCCTTGGCCTGGTGCTCTTTTTCTTTTTTCTATATTCGACGATTAATCGGAACGCGTTCGATCGATCTTACTTTAACGGCGAAAATATTTCTCTCTCACAGGGAGACGAGGTTCCTTGGAGAGGAAAGAAAAAAAAAATTGCTGAAAGAAACCGGAATGCTGTGGGGAGTTCCAAGGGGAATGGGACTCGTAGGGTGAATATCGAAGATTATGGAAAATTTACTATGGGAACGAGTGGCTAGACCTTATGCGCAATATATATATGTATATATAGGACGTACTAACATAGGGAAAAACTCATGCATAATGCATAACCGGCCTCTATCACAAAGTTCCTCCATGCTACGTAACACGATAGATAATCTGTAGCTATGTCTATACACGAAGAAAGAAAAGAAAGGTAAAGAGTATTTTTAAAAAGGGAGGGTGGGGGATATTATTTTTCTGGTGATATTATAGTGTCAAATGGATAACGCGTCACGTGTTATGGCATATGACACATTATAAAACACACTTCACCAAACCAACAGATAGCATTCGGCAATTGCGACCTATAGCCAGACTAATGGAAAATTCACATCCCTTAACTAACTCTGAGTCATCCAGACCTTCGCATCATCGTCCTAGCAAATGCCAAATTACGGGGCGCACGACGTTTGACACATTACGAATCCAACGACTAGTTCCTTTACCCCGTTAGCCTGTGGATTTTGAATATAAGTACAGGGAAGCAGAATGCCCCTTATGCTCTGTTCTATTGCTCAGACTCGCGATTAACGTCAACGCTTATTCGGGCAATGGTTATTCGCGCTACGCATAGTTTGACTACCAAACAAACTATAAAACGCGCTTGAACTTAGTAAAGCAGATATTGTGTGACAAATGTTTTTCTATTAAGTAATGTTACAACACGCCAGTATCGATATAAGAAAACGCAACGGTACAACGGGGGACTCGCTGCTTTTATGTACTCACTCGTATACTGGGTCTCTCATTAGCTAATGAGAAAGTTCCATTAATATTCTGGACATTCTTACGCAATATCTCATAGCTGCTTGATTACTCGACCCATAGTAATATATACGATATATAATCCTTATACATGATAAATGACTTATACACTATCCTACCCCTCTTCCTTGTACTTTATATAAACCAATTATAAAAAAAAGCTTAGATGATTTTGCATTATACAATCTATTATCTTCCTAGGGGACTCGAGTATTTACTGATTCTTCGTGATATCACGTCACGCGATAAGTGATAAGCGTGTATCTTCAATCTGACGCTTATCAATACGAAATCTAACAAAATTTTTCGAGTATTAAATCACTGAAATTGCGACTGCTTAATTACCATATGTGTATGTGCGTGGCGATAAAAAAAAATTAAGAAACCACAAAGCGTTTTCTGGAACTACTCCGTTCCAAGAAGAGGATCACGAGGAATAAAGAAAGAGAGGCTTTGTCTTTTCTTTTGCTCGATGGGGACCCTCGGCGCCGTCTTAAGAATAAAATAGTATTTTGGGCAGCCCTAAGCCGACTATGGGTTGTGGCTCCTTTCTTGGATCGGATGCGTATTTTCGTCGCGGGGGTGGCTGCGGCTGTAGGTACAGTCCTGGACTATGGTGATGGATAATGGCTTATGGTGGTTTTGCTCGTAGTAGTGGTAATACCTATTGCCTTGCTATGATGCTGGTAATGGCGGTTCTTGCAGCTGTTATATACCCAAGGGATGCCTTTCCCTTTGGCCCTATATACTAGACTGTAGTTAACTATAGCCAGGCTTTGGTATATATCGTATATCGCGTGTCCCAAGAACGTAAATGCACTCGCATGGGGATATCGTTAGTGCAGCGTTGCTTGAATGCACATCGGCCACTCGTAAATGACTAATAGACAGAGGGAGCTGCGCGTATGTATACACACATACATATACATATGTATATACATACACCTATGTTAATACTTTTTCAGTGTTGGTACTTTCGTTGTACACTATATAGGTATATACCTCGGAGGTCGCGTGGGTGCACCAGTGCACCCTGTGTTTTCCTTGGAAGGGCCAAAGATCGTTGCTCGAGCACTGGGGGATGAATCATACGTGGAAGAAAAAAAGTAATCGATAGAAGTTAGCTTTGTCGGCACACTGTATAGTTATAAAAGCGCTCGCTGTGCTTACCTATATTGACGTACCTATGGCGTTGGAGGCATCCGAGAGAAATGGCCGATAATGCGTAACATGTGCTCGACACAACATGTGGGATATGGGTGAAACGGATGGTATCGAGTGACGCTGAGAGTGATCTGACGTTCTGTCCTTTTTTCTTTGTTTTTTTTTTACTGAGTATATCAAGAAAAGACACTTTTGCTTTTATGTTCTTATAGTGTGTTTTTTTTTTGGTGACCAATAGTTAAAATTCTAGCGAGTTCATTGTTCGCGTTCTTTATTTATTTGATGAATTCGCCGAGAGCTGAAAGTCAGTCTAAATTTATCACAGTTCAAGTCGGAGCTATCGATGAATCCTGAAATACGAATTTCACTATTTCATATATGTAAGTTCCGCGACGGTCCCGAGCAATGGCAGTGTTCCAAGAATATGGATAATACAGACTTTATCGTAATATCCGTTTCGGCTTGCGATCCAGACAATTTCGCAATTGCCTATATCACGCGCAAATTCGAAGTCTGGTTATTTTATCCAGCGTTGAGTCAACCACTCAGACTTTTATGGGGTCGCGCTGTCATTTGCTCTCTGCCAAAAAGCAGCATGACGATGAGTGTAAAAATTACACTCGAATACGACTTGCGTCTTGCCCGTCTTTCATATCTCGTGATATTCGTCTGACACTTTTTTTTTCTTCATCTCGTGAAGTAAAAGGCTTCACGAAAAGATGCAAGCGTAGTTCTCGCATTTATTTTTAGTCCCGCCGCGCCGGAAACGAGCGATAGCCGCTGAAGCGCGACATACGGAATACGGATTACGGGAGGGTTGAAAAATCTAATGGACGACTGACTAAGGATGGAAAAGACCCGAGCAATCCAGTCGCGGAGAAACTCTGAGAGAGAAAAAATACGGGGAGAGTAAAAAAAAGTATTCAAAAAAAAGAAACGAAAAATTGACGCTACGGCGTCCGCTCTCGTGCATTGTTATTCCATTGGCAACTCTTCTTCTCCATCCTCCATTGTCTCGGCCGTCCAAGAATAAACAGAGCCGCGAACGCGTGGCAGAAAATACCGCTGTGAAAATATCTACTCATAACCGGAGAGACAGTCTGTGTCGTTATTGTTGCCAATTCTCAAGTTCGTTAAGCGTCCCGGTGACGCATCTTGAGGTTTTGTCAAAAATCGTTAACGGAGCATAACATAACCTCAAACGTCACAAAGTAATGTATACAACACCAGCTGCGGTGGACGATTAAGACACGCACAGAAAAATGTTCCTCTTTCTATTTTTCTTATCTCATGTAAAATCACTGCAATTTCCCTTAGTGACTCTGTATATCACTTATGCGAATTTTTATAATGCACAACGGAAGTAACGTGGCAACCATGGATTTTACAGGAAATTGCTATCGGAATACAGTGCGCTTGGTAGATATAACGAGTGTCATAAAAAGTGAATAACACTGTAAGTTACACTTACGCAACGCTATGGCATTACGTTACCGATAACACGGCGATTTAGTCTTGTACAGAAACGCATAAAGTATTCCATGTCTCTGCGAGACTTCTTACGAGTATTCAATTATCTACACCGTTTGCTCGAGGTCAGCCGTTGAACTTTGCGCAATTCTTATGGCAATACACTCCTTTGTGCATACATCACGGCCGGTTAAGAATGGGTATAGGATATGGGCAAGATTACTATTTGAAGCGTAATATTGTACAGGTACTTTGGTTGGCTTTGAGATACAATGAAAAAATTATTGTTACAGATATAAGACTGCAGCTCAACGAACAGCTGAGATGCCTCGACGTAAGGATGGAGGCGCAAGTCGCCCTAGTCGCCGAACTTCAGGACTTCTTTCGAAGGAGAGCCGAACTGGAACTCGATTACAGCAAATCCTTGGACAAGATGGCGAGGAGTATCCAGCTGAGGCACAAGGAGCAAAAGCAAAAGTACCGTAACCACTTTATCGTACAATAGTTTAACGCGTTAAGCATAGCACTCGGCAGAAAAAAAAACAACCTGGCTAAACTGTTGGCTTTACCGTGTAATCTATACTGGAAAAAATAGATAGCTTTCACGAATCGTCGATGGAGTCGCAGTTCTCTTGAAAAAATAACAGGAATTGCTTGTGGAATTTGACATCGCAATCGTCCTGAGTGTAAAAGCGAATCCACTGGATCCGTAACGTAAGCCGACTTAGTGTATAAAAAGAAATATAGGAAAAATACATAAGCTGGATTTAGAGTGCTTGTCGGAATCAATATGGATTTTTCTTAAGAGGCTGTTAAACTTCCGGAAAGGGGATGTGTAAGTCCTAGGTCTATCTGTGAGTTGCAGGAGTTCCCATGGATAATCCTCGGCAAGAGTCTTTCTTTATGTTAAATTTTTATTAAGGCAACTTAGTGTTGATCTTGAATTTTAATTATACGTCTTTTTACACTTTCTATATATTATTATGATCTTTTGTTTCCAGACGCGAGCAGTGGCCTCTTTTCTCTAGCTACGCCTGCTGGCAGCAGCTCGTCACTGAGACAAAGTCCCTTAGTCGAGATCACGCGGCTCTTTCTGATGTCTACAGTACGCACCTCGTGGGAAGGCTGAATCAAGTGATGGAGGATGTTCAGCGCATTTATAGGCGTGTAAGTGAAGTCGGGGAAACAACGAGTGACGTATAGATCATCGTCCACGAATGAACGAGACGGATAAATCGGCAGAGGATCTTTATTGCTTCTAGTGTCGTGAGATTGGCTATGAAACCCATGAGGAAATTCTACGCGTACTTCATGAGCTTCATACTACAATGAAGACCTATCAAGCTTACCAGGCGGAATCGCGACAGGCTGAGACGAAGCTGCGTGTTGCTGAGCAACAACGAAGTAAACTTGAAGTCGCCAACGCACCGCCCGAGAAACTGGCGCGTAGCAAGAAATATCGGCTGATCGAGAAGGAAGTGAACAAGGTTCGTAGAGATAGTGGGAACGATAATCAAGTTCATGGGAGGCAATCTATTTGACTCGTTGAAGTGCATCATCTGATGGAAATAAATTGGTACAGACTGTGAGAGTCGATCTGTCTTGGGGACTGTGAATTACGGATCACTTTAGAGACCCTATGGGAGATATGAGTTTTAAATGATTTAAGATGTACTCAGCGGAGTTTATTGCTTGCTTGTTTTTTTTCTTTTTAACAAGGAATACGTGTTATATTATTAATTAACGTGACGTGGCCTGATCATTTTTATTCTTTTGATATAAGTTCACTTTTGAAATTATACGTCAGGTGCATTCAGGGAGTCTCAGGTTTGTCTTTTCATGTGACTTATATGGCACAGAGTGCGTGGATGTTGTATATCTAAAATCTTACTGATAAGAGAAAACTTGTTATCGTCGATAAACAAATGATAGTCAATCGTGCTTAATAAAACAACGGAAACGTCGCTATCACTCGAGCCTGGAGTAAATTGTTGAGGCAATCGAGACAAACTGAAACAACGTCCCAGTACGTATAATCGTTTCACCAGATGCTCGCACTTGGAGTACGAATCAAAAATGGCGTGGCAGAAAAATCTCACGTAATGTCTGACACTTATCTTGACTGGCTGCTTATTTAAATTGGAATGAATTTATCGTTTTTCTCCTTAAAAAATTCCAACCGAACCGTAACTCAAGATCGAATAGCTATTTTCCTAGTTTCACATAACTGATGGGCGATGCTCTATCTATAAGTGTAAAAACATGCGTCTGCTAGTAAAGTAAATTAAAATGCGCCGTCGAGAGAGGTCACGAAGTGCAATGTATCAACGTAGGCGATATTCGGACCACTCGCAGGATGTCCGAATTAGGCATTTGCGTCATCGGCCTGCCAATTGTTCCACTCACATATTTTTTGACAAGAGACAATAGAGTTCAGCAAATGCCCGATTCAGTCTATCTAACTTATTCCTATGCAATTGCCGTAGCAGCGTATCGGATCGAATTGAGTAATGTAATGATTTTCAATTTCATTCTCTTTTTCTTTAAAATCTTCTACCAAAGCACTGAGCGAAGGTCTTCCAAGATTTAAGAGTAACCGAACGTTTCCCTTCGTTTTTTTTGCGGTACGGGCCTCTGCTAGAAAAATAAACTAATGTTGCCCCCGACTGAACGGCAAAACAGATGGTTCTAACGGTATGAAAAAGATTAACAACACGTGCAACCGTCTCCCAGTGCGCTGGATATTACACGGCCGCGGTTCGCCGTGATCCGTTATAAGAAGTACCAGCAGCAGCAACAAGTCGATGTGCAATGGAAACTCGACAGATTCTAGTTGGATATAGGAAGACGATATATTCTCAACGTGATGCTATACGCCTCGGGATGATAATTAATCTCTGGGATCTCTTGGCGTTTCCGTAAGCGTAAAACCTGATGTGAAGCGCAATAAGCCTGGGACATTGTGGCTGTCAGTAATAGGCCGCGTTTACTTGTTGTGAAAAAAAGCGAGGGAGAGATCCTGGGAATTGGCAGGGTCGATTAATGCGTTGGCAGCTACGGCCAATTAATGAAATTAATGACTCGCTTATGGCTGAAAGTTCTGTTCAATCGTTTCAGAGGAAGAGCAAGTACACCGAGGCAAAGCTTAAGGCTCTAAAGGCTAGAAACGAGTACATCCTTTGTCTGGAGGCATCGAACACCACGATACACAAGTACTTCGTCGACGATCTGTCTGATCTCATTGATGTAAGTTCATCTCACATGAGGAAGCTTGGTGCTGTAAATAGAGTTTTACGGTTCCGATACCACGAACCGGAATTACGGGAAAGCAATACAAATAACTTTACGACGTGATTTCCTGCAGTGCATGGATTTTGGCTTCCATAACTGCATCGCCAGGGCACTCCTGATGCACTGCAGCGCTGAGGAAGGAAGACAGCGTTCGTTGCAATCCGGGGCCGAGCAATTGGCGGCTTGTGTCGGTGCACTTGATTCGAGAGCTGACAAGCAGAGATTCCTCGAGTCCCATCATGCTGCCTTCATGATTCCCAAAAAGTTTGAGTTCCAGGGTCAGCGTGGAGATGAGGTAGCGTATGAAGTCAGTATTACAGGAATTGATTCATAGTCGCAAAAGGATTCAGCTTCTTTTCAAGGAAAGTTTTCAATGTTTCAGACACCAGATCCGGAATTGCAAAAGGTGCTACATACTGAGATGGAACAGCGGCTCGCGCAACTACAGCAAAGGGTCACGTCTCTCAGGACAGAGTCTGAGGAAGTTTGGAAGACTCTAGAGACTGCAGAGGCCAGTTTACTCGAGATGCTCACGGCTAAGGATTACGATTGCTCCAGGTACTTTGGTGACAATGCCATGCCGACTTCGAGACCTCCGGAGACATTACAGATTAAGCTGAGAGCCGATAGACAGGAAACCGAAGAGTTCTACCTCACGGTGAGCCTAGTCAAGAAGTGTTTCGTAATTTGCCTTTAGAACGACTAACGATCAACTTACGCTCTTGTTCACGTAGAAATTTCGAGAATACCTCCTTGGGACTTCGAGAATAGCCAGACTGGATGCAAAACAGGAATATATTCGCCAAAGTTTATTAGACGGTTCTTCCGCTAGTCCAAATCCATCGATTTCGACGAACAAACAGAAACAAGCACGCCGAAAGCGCATTGGTCGCTTGCAAATGAATGGCCAGCCTAAATTATTTGGTGGTTCACTTGAGGAGTACCTTGAGAGTACTAATCAAGAGATACCACTTATTGTGAAGAGTTGCATAAGAGTGATAAATTTGTTTGGATTGCATCATCAAGGGATATTTCGGGTTTCGGGATCTCAGGTTGAGATCAACAATTTTAGAGAGTGGTTTGAAAGGGGAGAAGATCCTCTTGCAGACGTGACAGACGCTTCTGATATTAATAGTGTTGCCGGGGTACTGAAGTTATACCTCAGGGAATTGCGAGAACCACTGTTTCCTATTATCTACTTCGAGCACCTTATGGAATTGGCTCAATTGGAATCGAAGCAGGAGTTTGTACTAAAAATGAAAGAGTTGATATCCAGTCTTCCGCGACCAGTGGTCATTGTGATGCGATACCTTTTTGCTTTCCTTAATCAGTAAGTATCTTGTTAAGACATTTTAAAAATTAGTATTGATATTTATTATTCAATCATATTAAAAATTACTTTTGTACGTTAGCTTATCAGAATTTTCGGATGAGAATATGATGGATCCTTACAATCTTGCTATATGCTTCGGCCCAACGTTAGTTCCCGTCCCAGAAGATAAGGATCAGGTCCAATATCAGAATCAAGTCAACGAATTGATTAAGAATATCATTACCTTCTGCGAAGAAATTTTCCCTGAGGATATTGGAGGGATTCAATATGAGAAGTATATCAGTAGGGAACCTGATGACGTGTAAGTATACCTATCCTTATCTACCTTTCAATGCCACATTCTTATATCGATTAATTATTTAAAAATTCTTCATTTCAGAGACGTCGGCGACTCACCAACGGATCAAGTCCAAGAAGACATGGATTCCGAAGTATATCCATCTGAGGATGGTAAATATTGAATATATATATACACACACACAAAACTAGATAACGTCATGCTAATCAATCACAAGTAAAATCATCTTTCACATCTATTCATAATAGAATCCGAAAACTTGGAAGCTACCGCACAATTTGACTTTAACGCACGATCAGAAAGGGAACTTAGCTTCAAGAAAGGAGACACCCTGACCCTGTATACCCAAGTAAGCAACGACTGGTGGAGAGGTGCTCTAGCAGGTAGAGAGGGACTGATTCCTGATAAATACATCATGCTCAAGATAAAGTATGTATCAATTACACTTATAATAAGACTTGACTAAAGAAAATTTTAATTCCTCCAAAAAATGTCCGCTCTCTTCCTCGTTATGAATCCTCTTAAAAAATTGCTTCAGGGACGAAGAGCGCGATAAGGAGCTATTAAAATCGTCGAGCGAAGAGTCAATGCGCAGAAGAGCCTCCAGCTCGGCAGACAGTGTTCTGTCGAGTAACAATTCACCATTGATGGGACCAGCTGGTAATCCTAACACATGGCCATCGACAGCAGCGACCGAAACTTCCACATCAAGTACCGTACTATTGCAGACAGAAAGTGGGAATAGCAGTGCAATTATTCCAACGGTAGTGACGAACGTGGCCTGTGTGTCATCATCCCAACCGATCATCAGCCGAGAGGTACTAGAAACCACCGTTTAGAATTTAATTAATTTGACTTTTATTACGTCACTCTTGTACTCGTGTGCTTTCGTATCCTTGTATGACTGTGCCGAACGTCATTCGTACACTAGAACCAAGGTGCATGGCTGTCACGCTATAATATTTTTTCTTCGTTGTTTCTTTGTCTGTTTTTATTTCATACGTTTTATCTTTGTCCTTTTTTTTTTAATTGCAAAACTTAACGACACAGGAATGCATTGTTGTGTGTAGTTTTTATGAAAACACAAAGCCTATATCGCCAGCACTGCACCCGCACATCGCGCACAGCTTTCTTTGACTGCAAAGGCAAAATTCGTTGCCATTAGCCAAAGTAAAGCGCACCTTCTTCAGGGCGATGCGTATCTTAATATGATTGTATTCACAAAAGACTGAATTTCCTGATCCAAGGTCGTACGCCGATTAAGGTACGCCTGATTAGGTCAACGCTAGAGAAACTAGGTGAAGGGAACATACGGTGAACTTTGAACTTCACGGTTTATATTTTCCATTATTATTTTTGTTTTTCCACTTACGTTCTTTTCCCTCTTAAATACGCCGTCATGGTCGTAATAAGATTGCCACCCCCTGTTTACATGCCTGACAGACTCACGAGACAAACAATGAAAACAAAATTAACCTTCCATGATCGCGAATAAAGAAAATTATTATCCCCATTGACATATGCTGCACTTGCTGCCTTGCCAAGGCACCATCTTTTTCTTTCCACGCACGCGAGTACTTCCTCTTGCGCGAATTATTACGGAAAGCGGACGAAGGTTAATGAAAGCACTTATCGAATGGAGGGATGTCAGATTAGCGCGTGACTGGTACGTTAAGCTCTACTTAGAACTCGGCGTCTAGTTATTAGTGGTGAATTTCTTTTTTTTTGTACGATACCTTTTGTAAATAAAATATAAATATACACGTTCTTTTGCTGCATGTCTGCCTACGTCTTGTCTTGTGCCGCCTCTTTTTTTATTGTTCTTACTACTACGTCCTACGTGTTTTTGCCTCGTACTCGGCTCACTTAAAAAATTCTCAATGTTAATGGTTGGGTTGGTTGTTGCTGTTGTTTTTACAGATATACGTATAGGTCAGCATCTTAAAGCTGATGCAAAATACGTGTGTTGCGTGCGTACGTAGGGTAAACAACGTTCGACGGACTAAAAACTGTTCGATAAAACTGCCGCTGGTGTTGTGTACGTTCTGTCCTATGTTGTGCGTGCGTGTTTTATTATTATTTTATTTTTTTAATCTACTCCTTGGTTGTTGCTGCTGCTGTTGTTTATTTCAATTGAAGGAGTGTCGATTTGACAGTTCGGTTGGTTTGTGAATCCTAGAGTCCCGTAGAACAATCTCAATCTGTAGACGATACCAAAGGGAATGCCGATCGCGGGACCTTCTTAGGCAACGGAAACTCTTTGGGCTTAGGTGAGTAAAAACTCAACACCTCACCTCCTTCTTCCGCTTTTTAGTTTAAATATTGCTACTTATACTGGAGAACAAATTATATCCTTACTCATTACTCACATCCTACGTAATATTCACATGACCTGTGTACCTTGTACAGTTTCTGTTATTATTCTTCATTCATACAGCTGTCTATAGTATTCACTGTTATCCGTTTTACGAGCAGTTTTTAATCCACACTCTGCCACTATTGCGTATTGCGTAAGGTCGAGAACCATTTTACGTCTTTGCATGATTCTTGGTGTTAGATGGTACCAGCATGACACGGTACTGATCTTTATAATTGATGGGTATTTCATTTTCTGGGAAATTTAAAAATTGTATACTGCAATACTATTCTCCTTGCAATATTCGACCTTTTCACAATTCTTCATCTGTAGTCGCGACGTTATGTACGATCCTCACTAAAATTTGGACGGTCTGATCGCTACCATTAACGGAGCACCTATGTATGTCTGCACTTGGGCAAAGTGTAGGAAGAAAAGGTAAATGTCATGTGTCAGACTGTCCAAAATGTAAGTAGAAGGTTCGAAGGAATCAGTACGGTCACAAGATATAATAATTCCTCCAGTTCATTGAGCAAATGTGTAAAAAATGTATGTTTATTACTGTATTTGTTTCCTCATTACAGGAGCCGGTAAGCACACCCACGAGGAACCCGAGGGCGCCCAGCCCTGAGAAGGAGGAATCCACAGAAACGCCGGAAGTCTCGCAGGATCTGGAAAATGGGACTGAAGTAGAGAACATAACTGTCTTCCTGGATCCAGTTGCAGCTTCCCAGCAACCGCAGCAGCAGCAACAGCTACCACGGGATGAGGAAATGTCCGATGAAAATGGACGACTGTCGTCACTCTCGTTAGATGGTTCAGCAAAGCGAGGTGCTGGTCGGAAGCAGCAACACTGGAAATCTCAAAGCATGAGTGAAGCTGGTCAGCAAGTTACGAATTCCCTCCAGCCGAACGCACCGTCCACGCAGGAGGATGATCTACAGGAGCAGACAACTTTTTCGGCAAACAGAGAACTCTGGCAGAGACGTGCGACTTCTCAGACTCACCTGACCCCACCGATTCCACCAACACCGAAGTCTTTCAGATCGTCCCAAGAATTTCGAGAAATGCGACAAAAGCATACACCGGATCTCGTTATGGACTTGCCATTGAGTGCTCAGGATGCCGGTAAGAAATCCACCTCCTCCAGTAGCTTAAGTAGTTCCGACGAAGAGACTCCACCAGTTCCACCTTCAAGAGCTGAAGCGGCAACATCCCCGACAGGTGGACCAGAATCTCCAGACATGAGTACAGCAGCCGAGAGATTTGCCAAGCAAAATCAATGTACTCTGAAGAAAAATACAAAGTCAAACTTGGAGGGTGGAAAATTAAAACGCTTGGAGACTGAGGTCGAGCCTGATACGGAATCCGAGGAGTTAGTGAGATCAGCCAGTTCTAATCAGATATCTGACTCGATGCCTCTGAGGTCACCACTACCGCCTCGTTCAACGCCAAAAATAGCTGCAAAATTTGCGGATATGCATTTAACGGGTGGCAGTCAAGTATCCAGCTTCAAACCTCAAGTAAAAGTGAAACCGACCATTCTTCGGAAGCCTGTCTTACCATTTCCTCATCCGCACATGAGTCCTGAGCTAGCCAGAAAGATCGAGAAGCAAGCTCAGAGCGCCGAGCCGGCAAACTGATCCTTGCACTCGGACGATCGTCCTGACCAATCGGAGAGCGACTCCGAAGGTTTTTAATAATACTCATCGTCCTCGTCATTCATTTAGAGATACTCAATGAAAATCCATGTCTCCCGAGCGCTCAGCGAAATAAATCATCGAACGTCGTTTTCAAGTTTAGATTTTAGATGAGGAATTGTGAGAATGAAAAATTGAGTCTGCCATAGAAAGTGTGTGAAAGAAAGAAAGAGAGAGAGAGAGAGAGAGAGAGAGAGAGAGAAAATTTAAGTGCGAATGATAAAAAAACCATCCACGCAAACCCATCCCATCGAGACCAATGGCTCCGCCCGAAGCAAGGGCTTCACAATACTGTATCCAACGGAAAAAAAGAAAACTACAGGAAGCCGCTATGTTCCTTCATCTTTTTTTTAGCGCAAGATATCGCAGACGTATATAACTCCGCGAATAAGAGCTTCGTATAGATAACGCGAACATAGCCGTTCCCGGTACTACTTTATTTTTTCTATGAATACTTTCTGTCGTTTTTTATCTTATTTTTTTACCAAACGACCCATAAAACGATGTTCTAGTCATCAGGCGAAAGATAGCTGGCGAAGAACGCAAGCGAAAGAATGGAAACAAGAATTTTGTAGGATGGATCGGAGAACGAATAAAAGAAAAGTTGAAATAATAATATAATAATAATAATAATAATAATAATATCGATGCATCGAAAGGGATATTCATAAAAAAGAAAAAAGAAATTTGCATGACGGATATGTAATTTATTTTTGATTCGTAGATTTTTTGCGATTCCAAAATTTTCCTCATATTTGCTAATTACGATTACTAATTATAATGTTTAACGATAAACATGTTCGATGTTCCTTTAAGCAGGCGCCGGCGTACGAATTTTAATAATTCTATTCGAGAGGGCGTTTGTTCTTCTGCTTGAACTTTCTCTAGTTTCTGTTTTCTCTATTTTTTAAAAAGAAAACGTATGAGTGAGAGGGTTTAGAACGGATAGGACGAAGTTGTACCACCCCGCGTACGTTATTTAGATTGTATCGCGTAATTGCGTACAAAATACGTTATAATAGGTACTAATTACGGCAGAATAATGTTCGATATATTCAAAGGTAATGTATGTACAATAACATGAGTATTTAACTGATCGATATCGATAGCCGGAAGGCATAAATGTCCGAATGATTTCCAATAGGCGAGATTAAAAGTACGTAAAGAAAGAAGAGATCGTTATAAAACTTCTCAGTGTAATCATGCCTTTTTGCTATAATCCTGATAAATGACAATTATACTCATAATAATTGAATAGCATGCGAACGTGTAGGTACATCCATAAATAAGCAAAACCATACATGCATATATTCTTGAAAAATTGTATTGATCGATCGATCGATCAAGTAAATTAACTCAATTATACGGTCCAGGGTGGCTAGCTACCTTACAGCTATGATAATTATATTGCATTGCATTATCTAGTTTATTTACTGATAATACAATAAATAATACAAATAACATTGCAGATACCGTGACCCCACCGCAATATGAAATACCAAAGCTATTACTGACAGCCCCCTCCCTCTTCCGATATGTAAAATATTTTTCAAGCAACAAACGAATTTCTGTTTTTAACATTGTTTATCCCATTATAATGTACTCGGTAAATTCTCTCTGTATAGTAATTTTCTACATGCGACATATTGAAAATGTTACTTTTTAATTAAATTAATTGTAATTTAAATATAGTTGCTATATATATATATATATATCGTATCGGTGATTTTAAGAAAGTAAGGAAGTCTAATCAACAATAGCCCCATTAAGGCTAATGACGTTAACGATAATAATAAACGAAATACGTACAGGCTGTATAATTATTCAAATAATTTCGATATTCATTAATGTATACCCACATTCATTATATTAGTATTCAATGCTGTCCTTGTGGCTATGCTGTACAGATACTTTTTTCTTGTATCCAATTCCATTTTCAATTATTTTCGCTACGACAGAAGTGTCACGTATGTCATCCTACGTATATGGAGAACACGTGCGAGTAGTACGAGCCCCACTGAAGCGAGGGTCATACAAAAATGATCAAGCAATAAATTGAGTAACAGCAAAATTTATTCCTGGTAATAATTATAATAAAACTATAATCGCTCTAGTACTATTTCTGCACGCAGAAAGTCGGCCATTCATTCAGAAGACAAATGATATTCTGCATGCATAATTCATTCGCGTTTAGCAGACAGGATATCAGTCATCTTTAGCCTATATGATAAATAAACGCGTTGCCCTAACATCCTCTCCGGAAAACAGAATAATTCTCGGCTAGATTAATAATCAAAACGTCGTTTTCATTTTCAATGCAGAAAACATATGTGATCCAATTAAGATTTACCATGTCGAGATTCAACAGACAACTGATCTCAGTAAAAAGTTCGATTTATTTATGACTATCGTGAGAATTGACGTAAGTACTTATGTGGTACGTGTGGGATACAATCGTATATGCAATGAACTCCAACACCGAGAAACATGAGTGATACTGGTTAATTTGGCACGAAGCGCTCGTGTCGCTTTCAAGGATCACGCAGTCTGCGCATGATTCGTTCTCGTCGATATTATTTTGTTCTCATACAACGATGGTGACCGTATCCATCACGAGCTACGTAACACACTCGTTTTGAAATAAAATACAAAATTCACAAAATTCTTGAGCCTCGTGCCTTGGTTCTACATGCTCGTCACTCGTGTCGAGAATTTACCGAAATACTTTTGTGTCATGACGTGCACCTAGCAGAAATTTATGGCGATGAAAAAGATATCGTCTTTCTGGATTTAACCTGAAAGTTTCTGTCCGATGTAACGAAGCGAGATTATCGCACGAATAAGATAGTGAGTAATCGAAGAAAAGAATAAGGAGAGACGTAGAATAACGATTTTGTTTAATTTCTTTAGAATTTTTTAAAATAGTCATATATGGATCCTGCTACTGTGGTTGCTTCACAATTTTCCTTGAATGGACGACAAGATATTGGTTAGTGTCTCAAGGTCATTTTTTTAAAAGATGGAACCAGAAGAAATACTTCGTAACATTTTTGGAACTGATGTCCTGGTCCAACAAGATACTTCTAGCAGTTCAGACATTGAAAAGAAAAGTTTATATGAAAGGTAACACTTAGTGAATCTTGTATTCATATGTTTAACGATAATTATGGTAATAAGGTATGATTTCTATGTTTTTAGACAATCCTACTGTCTGGTCCTGGCTAATAATTACATCAAGAATGAACTTCGTAAGGATAATTTGAATTCCGACACGGTAGATTTACAGGATGGAAGAATTGGGCCGAAAATCGTGAGATTTGACATTTCTACTCATCATGGTTTATTTATTGTATCGCCGGACAGACTAAGTATCAGTTCTCAGAGTAATTTTAGTACTATGAGAGCGAATACAGGATTGTACAGGGGAAAATGGATGTACGAATTACAGTTAGGTTCAAAAGGTGTAATGCAAGTAGGATGGGGAACTATAAAATGTGAATTCAATCAAGAATCCGGAGTCGGTACGTTTAATATGATGTATAATTATTTTAAATTTTCTTTGCATGAATAATATATATATATATATGTGTGTGTGTGTGTATTGTTAAACAGGGGACACGGTGAATTCGTACGCGTACGATGGAAATCGTATAAGGAAATGGAACGTTACCACCCATAAATATGGAGAACCTTGGCTCTCTGGCGATATCATAGGATGTGCCTTGGATTTAGATAATGGAAAAATTGAGTTTTACAGAAATGGACGATCATTAGGAACGGCTTTTGAGAATATAACAATGGGCGCGGGTATCGCGTATTTCCCAACAGTCAGTTTAGCTTATACTGAAAATCTTACAGCTAATTTTGGCTCGTCGCCATTGCGGTATCCAGTAAAAGAATATCAGGCACTTCAAGCTCCACCAACGTTGGAATTAAACAAAGCTAAACTCTTATTTGAATGGTTTTTTAACCTGATACCGCTGATTGAAGAAAACAAGAAGAATAACGAAAATAATGGAGAGACGGAAGAGAAATCTATGAGCAATCAAGCTTTCCTCATGTGCCTAGCCAGATCTGTTTTACAACATATTGGACCTTTGCTCGCGATGCCTTACATTACCGAAGCAATTTTCATTCCTTTCGTCGAGAGACTTTCGAATTTTGGATCCGATAGGCCGCAACACAATTCCAAGTTGATAACTTGCTTGGATCTTCTATGGACCTTCTTAGAAGAACACGAGATAAAGACTTGCTTAGAAGGCGCGGTTGTCTATTTGCTATCTGCGTTTAGACATGTTTCTCTGCTGCTTGAATATCCAGATCAAAGCAAAAGTCTCATTCTGCTGATAAACCTTTGCCAACACACATCCACTAGGCAGAATATGCTCAAATATATTCTATTCGATAAAGTTCGACTTGCAAATTTCGTCCACGTTAAACCATTGGATGAAGGTGGTTTGGCAGATATAGTTAGCAAAACCTGGTGGGAAACCGATCCGGTAGATCCGAGTGTAGAAGTCAATAAGCAAGCATACATGGATACCTGTGAACGAATAAAATCTGCAATAACTGGTATGTATAATAAGATGGCAGAATGAAATACAAAAAATAGGGTATACAAATAATTAGGAGTTTAAATATTTTAGAGATTGAGGCCTTGCAAGTGGAGCTGCTCGTGACTTTGCTGGATAATAAGGATGGCACTGAGAAGACACCAACATCCAGGACAATTTTCCTGAGGAAATTCAGAAGATTCGTCCAAGAGAATTTGATATCGAATCGCGTAAGTAAAAGCAGCCTTTGGAGTTAGCAGGCTTTAAATGAAACTGCGTATAATCCCAAGCATTCAGTCGGAATTCCTGCAGACAATGCCGATACTCCAGACGCCATTGCCAATCACGCTGTGCTGCTTCCATCGATTTCTCGTTGCCTTTCGGGTCCTGTGGGATGCTGAGGTCGGGACCAGTCCTGTCTACGTACCCTGCAGGTGACGAAATACGTATTACAAAACGTGATAAGAACTTTCCAAACGTACATCAAGATCGGATACGAAATATAAATAAATCTCAATTGTATCGCGACAGACAGTAAGATGCTGTAGATTACTCATTAGGGTAATTCAATTTTGTTTAATTTACGTAATAGCGTTTCCTTATAAATTGGAATGGGCAGGGCGTTCTATGATGCATCCATCAATTACTCCGGAATCGACAGACTGGGCGGAGTGTTATCCCACTTAAACAAGACCTACAGGAACGAACTGATACACCTATTAGGTCTAGAGCACGATGTCATCGTCGCGATGGACCAGGCACAAGACACAACAAGTACTTTCATGGGAGGACCAACAAGGCTTGGAGACCTACCTGTAGTTATCCCAGCATTTGCAAGAATGATAAACGTCAATCCATCAAGTCCTGCAGGTCCGCTGATATTGGAAAGACTTGGATACTTTCCGTTCAATAGAGAAGATAGAAGTCCAATGAGAAATGGTCCGGTAGATGCTGCAATATCATTACTGGAAATGCTCGATGGAATAATTCTCTTCTACCATGCTGCTGCTAAGAAACAGTTGGCAAAGGTCGCCAGTCTCAGAGATAGTATGTCCGAGTATATGGCTGCTATGAATGATGTGAAAGTAAGATGGGAGCAAGCGAAAAAATCTAAGGATCCTGAGGCTTTATCAATTCAGGAAGAATTGGGTCGAACCATCAGTGTCTTTAATATTAAATTATCTGAACAAGCTAGATACATGGCCTGGATCCGTGCTGCTGTATATTCAGATGAGAAACAAGCGCAGCTTGCCTGGCTCCTTAGGGTCGTTACGTTAACGTTACATTCTGCTAGTCAGGATGGTAACATGTTCACCTTTGTGCCTGATTTCTACCTGGAAGCTATGACAGACCTATGTGTGGCTATAAGGAATCACGTTCATCCTACAGTGCCCATTGAGAGGATATCAGGATATGAAGATATGCTCTGTGACGTTGCGCACTTCCTTTGTGACCATTTCTTTGATCCAAGAATAATACACGCCAATGCTAGAGACACTTTGATCTTGACCTTGGCAGGATTTGTATCGAATTCTCTAACCCTGGCGGCGCTTGAAAATGTACCTAGAGAATCTAGAATGAAAGTAGTGACAAATTTATTAAGATCCTATGAAAATAGAGCGTGGGCGCAATCGAATTGGGTCTTGGTGAGATTTTGGCAAGGAAATGGATTTGGTTTTCGATACGAGAAAAGCCCACATTTGGCGAAAAAGATTGGACCTAAGATGCTGCAGCAAGAATCAATATCCCAACCTATAAGTACGTATGGTCGTTAACATAATAGATTTCTTATTAGATGGTTTTTATTATTCTATTTCTTATTTACAGAACCATGTCCGTCCGCAAAATATCAGGCACACGTGAAAGACGCTTTATTAAGTAATCCTCAAGGAACCAAGCAATTCTTGAATTCTTTGCTCAATCAGCTTAACTGGACATTCTCTGAATTTATTCGGATGCTCCAAGAAATTCAAAATATGTCATCAAGACCTGAAAGAGTTTTTATCGAATCAAGACAACTCAAAATTGGAGCAACGTGTTTTGATTTGACTATATCTTTACTCAGAGTATTGGAAATGATTGCTACTATCGCTAATGAGATTTTTAGTGATCCATCACGGCCTTCCAGTGAAAATTTATTAAGTCGACTTTGCGAGGTACCTTATTCATCTCAAAGAAAGAACAATATTCAAAGAGATACATAGATCAATATTAAAGATCACGTACTATCTCTTTCGCAGTTACTATGTCAAATTCTGAACAGAATAAGTTCCCAGACGGGATGCTTCCAATACGTAGTACTACTGGATATACCCGACCTGGAGACAGTAGATCATTTTCCAATCCTAGCAGCTGTCATTGGAATTTTATTAGCTCTGCTTCAAGAGGAAATGCTCACTAAAGGTAAATATAAAATTACAGCAATGTTGAATTAAATCACTGAATAAAAATCATTAATAATTCTCTCTACAGTGGTAGAATCAAAAGATGTGCCAAAAGTAACCAAAGTTCTGTTAACGGAGCCAAGCTTTCAACTAAGTTCAATCTCATTTGTACTTGGAGAAGTAAAACCATCAAATATTCCAATTAAAAACAGCAAACCATTCTCATTCTTTAATTGTAAGTATCATTTTTTCAGATTTTACCTGTATAAAATCTTATGCATGTCTATTATAATTTTACAGATAAAGAAGATATAACAGAGTATGAAATTAATAAGGTGAAAGAAATGATTAAATATTTAGATCTGCATCGTGCAATGTTACCCGATTCAAAGTATATGAGCGACGATGAGAATATTTGTACAATTTGCTACGCGCATCCAATTGCTGCGACTTTTAAACCGTGTAATCATCGATCATGCCGGACATGTATAGACCGTCATCTCTCTAATAGTAGAGAATGCTTTTTCTGCAAAGCCACCATTCATACGGTTGTTGACGCTGAAGGTGCAACGTTACATGACTTTCTTACTGACTATATCGCTGAGAATGAGACGACACCGTCATGATTTAATGAAAGTAAGACGTTTACGTCATTGTTGAAAATCGTATTTAACGAGGGAAATAAAAGAAGAAATTTTAATCAAACAATTATTGATCGCTGCAGACTTGAATCTTTTGGACGGTTTGCAGATCGATCAAGTTCCTAGCTTGTAAAAAATATTAGGTGATTAAAACAAACTCCCAAGGATAAGAATCAAGGCAATTTTTTTTATTAGTTATTAACATACTGAGATAAATTGTTAACATAGTTAAAATACGAGATCTCATAAAATTTGGTATAAAAATTCTAGTCATTGTTACAATTCGTCTTATACAATTATATCTATGTACATTTACTTTTTCGCTTATATTAAAATAATCATGTCAGTCTTTCGTTGAATCTTACTTTCTCAAAGTAATCGATCGAAGGGTTGCAATAAAAAATTATTAAAGATTAAAACATTATTGAGCAACATACAAAATCACAAAGCAGTAAAATAATCCATTATATATTGTTAACGAAACATATTGAACGAACATTAAAGCTCTCATTATGAAGTATAAGACTATCAATATTAATAATTCGTATGCGTCATGAAGAAAAATTATTGCTTTTAAACACATAAGTTATCTCTGAGTCTTACTGCGAAGCCAGTAACCAATGGCGGTTTAATAGACTCTTTACTCAGATCCTGAAGTGCCTCTACGAATACAACACCAGCAACAAATGCACCAAGAGCAGTGATAAATATGGCGATAATTATTATAATCTTATCCTTGTTCAGGCATAAATCTGGATCCTTTAATAAAGTGCTTTGAAGAAGACAAATGCCTGGAAATAAGAAAATAAATGCTGCTGACAAGGAACCTAGAAGATTGATTACCGATGAAATATCTGGTACTAAAATAGCAATGATTAGGGATAATATAAACCATATTAATGTAACAAAGACTCTAGTGACAAGACCACTATCCGAATCTCTACCGAAGAGAGAAAGTAATGCATCACGTCCACAAAATAATACAATCGGATATGTGGTGAAATTTTTTATAGCTATCGAAATTATTGCAATTGTCAGAAAGATACTTTTGTCCGTATATCCTTGCAAGATATCGCTTGGAACACGACCGATACCAAATGTTCCGTATCCAATTACACCAACCACTGTATATGCCAGGAAACAAATAATCATACTGGCAATGGCACAAAAAGTAAATTTTTCAAGATTACGATCTTTCATGCAAGCATATGTTGGTATCGCAGTCATGTGACTTTGATAAGCAAAACATATAATTGGTATTATCTGAAGAGTTTGCATCCAGTTATCAGGCCATATTTGCATGGGTTTCAAAGATATTCCAGTGTCGGTGATACTCTCATAAATTATTAACCATATAACATAAATAATCGTAATACATCCAATGGAACTGGTATAGCTCAATACATCCAAACGTTTAAAAAAAGATAACGGTAATATAAAAATGCTGCAGGTCAATGTTGTAATGAACGGTCTGGATAAATACCTGCAAATAGATAATAAGAAAATAAATATGCGTTTTACTAATCATACACTAAGTACTAAGATCATATTACATCTAAAAAGTACTCTTACCAGTTGTGGCAGAAACTAGGTCCATAAAATGTAGCTAACACTCTATCAAACTGATCACCAATAATAATTAAAAATGTTACACAGCATCCAAAGCTATATACAGCTACACAAATCCCACAAACAAATAATGATTTAGAACCGCACAGTCCAGCAAAAGTATTTTGCATAGATGAAGTATTGGTAACGTCGCTGCAGTGTGCTAAGATGACAAGAGCAGCTATTATCATAATGAGAAAACCCAGTTGACCTATTATTGCTGTTCCTACTCCTCCAGCTTTATCAAAAGCTTGTGGAAAGTTCAACAGACCAGCGCCTAATGTTGCATTAACCATTAAGAAAATGATTCCCAATACACCAGATCCTGAAACATATTCCTTGTTAATCATATTCATATTAAACATATTCCTAATTTCTAAAGATGTAATATGGTAATTACTTTGAAATTCATGAATATAATTCTTACCTCTACGAGTCTCACTTACAGCAGATGCACTTGGCGCTGATGAAAAGGTGGGATCATTGTTGATCAAGCGCTCCTCTCCACTTTCCAGATAGTTCATTGTTGGTAGTACCTCGGCAATTATGATCTCTAAACGCGACACTTCCGACTAACAGACTTCTTGAACCAGCGGTCAAGTTTAATTAAGCAGTATTACAAGAAACGCTAAATATAGCGCATCAATTACAATCTAGCTGGAGCGATCGCACTCGCGTCACTGCTTGGATCAGAGGGATCAGAGGTCAATGTTTACTTTGTGAAGATGTAATAAAAATAGATGGTAAAATCTTCCATCGCCAGACGCACAATCAAAATTTGTAAAAGGACCGATAATTTGAGTTCATAAAAAAGCATACTTTGTATGTATATTTATTCAATTCTTGCATTTATCGCAGTCATTGGATGGTTATAAAACATTGTGCAGTTCGCAATTAATGTTTATTGGCAATTAATGCATCGGTTGGTTATAGAAATAAAAATATATTCCAAAATAAATACAGTTACTTACACCACTCCTGCTACATTCTATATTAGTTTGAAAGTGCCAACAAGTTTAAATTGCTATGGTAAATTGTTTATCTACTGTTGCCATATAAGTAGGTATTAATTCTAATTTTTATTTACGCCCGTTTCCTCCGACGCGGTTCAATGTATAAACTCGGTTTAACTGTGCTATTAGCCAATCAGACACTTGTATTTTGAAGATAAACGGAGTTTATGCATTGAACCGCGTCGGAGGAAACGGGCGTTAGTAGCACATATTTCAAGATTGGTGAAGGATGATTGGCTAGAAGAATTGTGGGGCGTGGTAAGTGAAAATTACGTTATAATAAGCCAATCAAGAATCATGCACTTTGGAACACATGCGCGGAAAGCAGCGTAAATTGGTACTACTAACTATGTTCATAAAATGGGATTAATTTTCCATAATCAACTAAATAGAAATTTTGCCTTTCCTCTGTCACTGCAAGTTGTGAACTATTTCAGTTTTTAAAAGAAATTACGGTAACGAAGAGACTGGTGCAGGGCTACGAGATTTGAACACAAATAAATTTGAAAAATAAATTGCGGTATAACCTCGGTTCTACATGTTCTAACAGAGTTTAATAATTTTCAATATAAAAGACAATTGATCCACAACATTTTCTTCAACAGCTGAGAGCAGATTGTTTTAGAGACAACTGCCTCATATTCTCCAGCTATGTTCCGTCGCGTGTTCACTACAAATTTTCGTAATATATCGGTAGGTCTAGGGTGTTTCAAAACGTGACATTTATATATTGGATTCATAAAATATCCTGGCTGATATGTTGCATGCATGTGCAAGAGAGCCAAATACTATATTTCCTTATATCGTTTCTCTAAAATTTCTTAAGTGTGGAAATTAAGATATGTACCTGTCTATGATTCCATTCTGCGAAACTCTTTCCTCTCGTCCATCCAATCGTATACTTTTACAATTGGTAAATTAAATATAAAAAAGATGTATAAAGTAAAAGTTTTCCAGCTACTATCACGTTTATGGAATGGTCCCAGTGGAGTTTTAGCTGGCAAACAAGCAGAGCAGAAAATGATCAATATCTTACGGAGTAAATTCCCAAAAGCTGAATTCATTGAAGTTACCGATGTATCAGGCAAGAGTTCTACAATATCTGTTACAAGAAAAGATGTAATATTGGTATGATAATGAAAGTAACTCTTTTCAGGAGGATGTGGAGCAATGTTTGAGGTGAATGTTGTTGCTCCTGAATTTAAAGGTTTAAATACAGTCAAGCAACATAGGATTATTAATGAAGTGAATATAAATTAATGAAATTAAAAGATTATACTATATATCGTAACACTTATAAATACATAACTTTACTTTTCAGGCACTTAAGGAAGAAATTAAGGATATGCATGGTATACGTATCCATACAAGTATTCCTAGTCCTTAGAGATATCTTTTGAGTAAAAGAATTAATTTCTAGCTTTGTTGATCATTATACTTAGATATAAAATCTTTTACAAATCTGTTTTAAGTTAGAAAATAAATAGATAAAATTTTAAATAAAATTGTCTTCCGTTATTTATACTCAGCAATAAATTTTACTTTTAAGATACATTGGATTTTGCATATCTCTAGAGAGCGCCACCTGTTTTTTTTTCCTAGACCGCGATTTGTGCGCATGCGCAACCGTTTTTATCTTACGATTCATATTCAGCTGTAGAGGATTACATTTGTTGCAGAAATGGAAATTTCAAAGATCGCTTTTTATAATAAACTAAAGGAAGTTTTGCCTGAGTGGACTGTGAAGCATACGCCAGAAAGTTTAAGTAAAATTTACGACGATCCTGCACTGCAACCTTTCTTAAAGTGGTTCTGTGAAAATGTGAGCCGGGAAAATGTTCTAACTCCCGAAGAAATTCGAATGTAAGCTGTTATATGAATTTGATTTTAAATGTATTCTATATCAAAAATTTAAATTTTATAGTAGATATTACATTGTTATTAAGGGCTTAAAAAATATTCGGTTAGTTAATGTATTTTTACCATTTGTCATGCAGACAGAAATATTTACAAAGTACTAATCAATGGCTACAAGGTGAAGAATTGGATCGCGCCCTTGAAGAAGCAACAAGTGATTGTCCTGAATTAATGCAACTTGTTTCTAATAATCCTCCTGATCTTGAGAAAGTGCAAAAAGATTTGGAGATGGAAAAGGAACTATGCGAAGAAAGCATGGAATATATTAAAACTTTGAAAGATGGCATAGAGGACTTAAAGTATATTAAAATAACTTATTAGCTTATAACTAACACAATGTTTAAACGTTTTAATAATTCTGCAGTAATTATATCATGCAATCTTATTTTAGAGAACGTGAAAGTAAGTTGGATGCAGAGATAGAAGAAGAACAGCTTGTTTCAAAGAAAGAGGAAATTGTAGTGAACAAACTACACATTGATTGTATAAACCTCACAGAAGAGTTAGACACACTGTACAAGCAATTTTCTGATCAGGTTGAAGAACTTGCTGAGGTTTATGCCAATGCAGCAGAAGATGTATGCATTAATGCAAATTTTGTATTCCAGTGTAATAGAATTGTCGTAACAGTAATCCAATATTTTCTCTAGAAAGGACCTAGTATTCTGTGGAAACAAATGCCTATTAACATTTTTATCAAACGAATGGAAATGTACAGTAACTACTTACATGCCTATGTAAAGAGTGAATTTGGCAGTACTGATAAAGATGAACAAGTCAGTGATTCAGATTACGCAACTTTCTCAGAAGGTTTAAAAGAAGTTCAGCTTGATGACATGCTTCAGGAGTTTGCGACTAGCACGAAAGAGTAAAAGCCCACATAATTGTCCAGGCCCAAGAATAATATATTTGTTAATATTTGCCTAAAATACCAATGCTTTCATTCTAGGTTAGCTACTGCAAAAACAGATGAAATTTTGGCCAAAATAGAAGATGCTGCTTGCACTTCTATGGAGCAGACTATAATAGACATATACAACAATGGCAATTTCAAGATTCCTCAGAATTTGGCACAATTGCAGTAAGTAATACATGCAAAATGTTCAATTCTCTATGAATTTAAACAAATACTATTTATAATTTATTTTATATTTAGAACTGAGATAACGGAATTAAGATCAAAAAGAGATTTATTGGAGGAAAACTTTGAACTTATGCTAACAAATGAGTTGGAACCATTAATAGAGCAATATGTACAAGCAGAGGTGACTGAAGTATTAATTTCATATGCACGTGCTATACTCGAGAGACGGAAAGACAAATGTCAAAAACTAGACCAAATTTTGACTCTTGCGCGTGACCAAGGTCACGCATATTCAGACCTATTGTGCATACTAATGTACAAGCAACTTCAACACGAGCAAGAAGTTGTACATTTCATATCAAATGCTCGCTATTTTCTGGAAACTGAATACACTCTATCTGAGATGAGATGTGTGAGTACCGAGAAATACTAATTTTGTTATTTGTAATATTACACTGATTTTATCAAACACTCTTTTTAGAAAAGCATGAAAAAACAGCAAGAAGAATACCAACGAATAATTAATGGCCCTCCTAAAGATAGTCATTGGTCCAATAAAATATTTTTGTCAATGATGCAAGATAAGGAGAACCATGAAAGTGATGAAAATATTGTAAAAGCATCACTAAAACGTTTTAACGATTTAGTGAAAGAAAATGCTGCAATAATTGATAACATCATGGGACCTGAAATAGATGCTCGAATGGACCGTCTGCAGCCATTGTAAGTATTTTATTAAACTGGAGAAATGATATTTCCTTGTCACAACAATTATATTCTTCCAATAATGCTGGTTTAGTATATAGTAATTACTTATATCAGGGAAGAAAAAGTAATGGCATTATATGACACTGAGATAAATGATGGGAAAACCGTGAGTTTCAAGCCCATGTCCTCTGAAATTAAACAAGAGCTTGAGACAGTTACAAACACTGTTCAGGAGATGAAAGAGAAAGTGACAAGTATTCGAAACGAGTTGAAACACACCATAGTAAGTTTGCAAAATAAATATGTCTCACTTTTTGCTTAATTAACTCATAAATATAAATTACAGAGAAATCGTATTACGCCTGGATTGGAGAGAGAGAAGAAGATATTATGGCAGCGATTCTTAGGAGATCCTGAAGGTTTACAGCGAAATTATGATGAGGCAGTAGCTAAACTAGATCAATCTAATTTTGTCAGCAGTTTATAAAAATGTACTACACCCACATTTCTCATTAATATTTTTATACTTTTTTTCTGTTCTTATTGTAAAGCATAATCTTTGTAAACTGTCCTTGATCTTGTGTGTAAAAACTTGTCGCTTTCAAAATATCACAAAAGTCATGACCCTTTGAATTTCAATACTAATTTACATATTTATACCAAGCCAGTCGGCTAAAACTGGCAAATATTGTAGGTGGCAAACAGTCTATATAACCCACAATAAACATGCGCAATCGCATATCCACATTGTATATACCTATTGTTTATATCGAGTAATATGCGTAATAACATTAAGAACAATGAAGCTCTGAATAAGAGCAACGTAGCCTGAAAATCATTACAAGAAAATATGTCAATGAAGTAAGTCGCAAGATTAGCAACTTACTAAAATTTGTAACGAAGTGATTCCCGTAATGAAAAATCATAAGAGAAAAAAATAACACCATGTAGTTACTAAAATGTGTGTTATATGTATCAAAGATAAGGTAGTGAATGATCTGTAGAAGGAGAGGCGTCGCGTCGCGCCCGCGCGATAAACTTGATGGAGAATTATGTTGACGCACAAGCTTTAGTGTAACCTTGATCCATACGTCCGTAGACCCCTCTTCCTTTTACAGCTGTCTCTCGCATCCCCACTATTCAAAATTACCTACAATTAAGTGCCTTGAATTGATATCCGCAATAAAAGAGTTCAAAAAGATCCGAAAAAGACAGTTTAATGAAAATTGTAGGGGGGTTGTAGAAAAGACTAATGCCTGGGAATACGTGGAAACAATTCACAAGGGGTTCGTGGGCGGAACGTTTTTAGATGAACGGAAGAGGGAAACCGGACGGTATTATCGATTCGCCAGGGTTTGAGTTAACGGTTTGTTTACATGAGAAAGAGCCCACTGCGCATGCGTCGTCCGGCCAAAACAATAATAACAGAGTAGGAAGGTTCATGGCTGGCAGGCAGACAAGCAGCCGCTAGCTCGATTCCCGTCTTCCAAGTCGCACCGTGCTAGAAACACTACGAGAAGCCAAGAAGGCGGTGTTAGACACGCCGCACCATTCAACATTCGCAATAATCTCATCCTGTATAAGATTGTGTAAACATATCAGTAGATACTGGCAGAGTTCTCAGAGCGATGGTGTTGTGCAATGTGTAAAATAGACTGCTCGCGATACGAATCATCTGATGAGAGTTTTGGAGAAGGGAATGGTAGGTGATGAAAAAAATAAATAAAGAGACAGAGTGAGGAAGACAGATAACTAATAACGATAATAACAATAATAATAAACGGTGTCGGGACTTAGAGAGCTATCGGTAAACAAGATTTCAAAACAATAACAGTGATCGAGTGCGTGCCGCTCGAGTAAGAGTGTGCTCATTCAACTTGTTCGGCTCGGTTCTCCTCCGCTAGGCAGCCAAGGTTCCGTTGGTCCTCGGCACCTCGTAAATAAAGAGTTTAGTCGGTGTACGTTCGCTCGAGAGCGAGTATCGCGCGTCTTCAGCCGGTGAATCACGCGCTCACTGATTACGCATCGCTCTCTCTATCTAGCCTTGTGTATGTATAAGGCTGTATATAAATAATTGACGTGATCATCGACAAAGAATCAGGATAGTCGAACAACGTGCTAGTTTTTCTTAGAACGTATACAAGGCGTGGACGTACGTAAACACTGACGGAAGCTTTGTGAGTGTTGCGATATTCGTTGTTTTCACTAATTCGAGAAAGCTTTGAAGATAACAAACGGCTTGTGACCGAACGCTGGTCGAGCCGTCGTGCTGCGTTGCCGTTGAGAAACCAGTTGGATTTTACGCGAAGGAGAGTCAGCAGGTAAACACACCTGCTGGGACTTTGTCTGGTAGGAGGGCTGATAGGAAACTGAAGGCAAGTAGAACGGAAAAGATGCCGAGTGCCGAGGAAACAACATATTTAATTGAAGTAATGCCGGACACGACGCATGACTTCCTAACGCGAGACGTTGATATACTTGTATCACAGATAAAAGAGAATTTAAGATTATCAGGATTCAAGGCCAAGTCGAGCGTTGCTCATAAGAGTCGGCCGTCGCCCTACCGGATACCGTCACGATCCTGGGCTGATCCTACCAACTGTGAGATCTGTGGTGTGAGAAATAACAGCTCCCACGATCATCGTCATCATCACAAGAGATCGAATGCCAGGGAAGAGGACGATCCTTATGAACTTCTACAAGAATTATTACGAGAAGGTGGACTGATAAAAGAGGCTGTGAAGAGACTTCAAGCGAATCTAGATGAACTTGAGACATCCGAAGAAGAGGACGAGTCCAGCTCGGTTTATCGAAGAAAACCGTATTTTTATGATTCTGAGGATGAGCCTTTACCTCCTGTATTTCAGCCGCTCGAACTGTGAGGTGAATCGAAAGATTACGTGTGAACGGAACACGAGTGACGACAGCCCTCGACTGTGTTTATTGTGATTGTTGCTCGATTTTTGGTTTAATGCAAAATTTCTGTAAAATGTCGGAT
This sequence comes from Calameuta pallipes, assembly GCA_030142375.1. Lineage (NCBI taxonomy): Eukaryota > Metazoa > Arthropoda > Insecta > Hymenoptera > Cephidae > Calameuta > Calameuta pallipes. Next base: position 1,138,557 of record JARQSW010000370.1, on the reverse strand, counting down.
GGATTCCGTTAGGATTTCGTGTTCCCATATGTGCTCTAGGGCGCGCTTGGACATCGGGGAACGTAATTAGGCAGGAACTTGCCTTACATGGTCGTGTTTGTAAATATGGAGTGTTGTTATTTGAAGCAGTCTCGCTTCGTGAACGTTCGGCCAAGATCGTTGGCGTATCGACGACTATGAGGCTACGTGGAAGACTTATGGCCGACGTGCACCCAACCCGATTACTCGACACCATTCGGTGAACCAATGACAAATCAGTGATCATTGTTATCGTTCGAACGGCCTCGACGGTATCGAAGGGTTCTCCCGTTTTCGCAGAAAAAACTTTTTAGCTTTCCAAAAAATCGTCAAGTCGGTACCGACCAATGCGCACGCACATATTCACGTTATATTTAACGTGAATGATATTGTAAAGCGCGTTAAGCACGAAGCACGACTCTACTTTGGTCGCACGTCGACCTTCCTTCTAGCAATTATTATTTTTTTAAATATCGAACAGAGATATCAGTAAGGTATACATAGTCTTTATTGAGAGCCTAGAGAAGTAACGAGAAATCTGCTCCTGTTCTTCTTCGACTTGTTTTTGTTGTGTATTCCGCACCAATCATCAATCGATCAACGATATTATGCCTTTGTAAGCTACCTATTTGTAGCAAGAAAACGATGATCTCATTTATTTGTCAAACTCGACTCCAACGGCATACACTGATTGCCAAGAGATATCGTGAATTACGTTAGTCCTCGGATTTAGGCTTTCTGACTGTGTAAAAGTCCTCTGATGCGTTCGAGCAAATCGCCCAACATGGAGTATTACGATAAAAAAAATCTCAAAAAATACTAGAACATGCCCGAAAGCAAAGATAGGAGAGTAAGAGAGTGCGAACGGAGAATGTACGTGTGTGTTTATGAAGAGAGAGAACGAAATAGAAGTGAGGGCCTGTAATGATATAGCTTTACATTATTCTGTGCATGTTTTAGTGCATAGTTATTTATCATTCTTAATCACTAAATACGTTGATGTAATAACATTCTATTTACTTGTAATATACTGTGTACGCGAGCGTGCAGGTTTAGTCAAGGAAATAACTATCATGTAGGTAGAGACGAGTGATTCATTTTCGATAAAATGAGGACAGCGGCGAAATACAACATTCGATAAATACTGGCGCAATAATCAATATTTATAGCGACATTGATTGCGATTTCACACTGTTCACTGTATTGCGTCAGTGTCGAAAAGCGTCCAATCTAGTGTAATTAGTATTGTGTACCTATGCGAATGCTGTGAGAGAAAGAAGGTATATGATTTTTGACTTTTTCGAATGTATGCGTTCAACTCCTATGAATGCATGGTTCGATTCATATTTTTTTTGTATAAGGAAGGAGTGTTTTTTTTTTAGTTACTCGTTATACAAGAATTAAGGAAAAATATATCTCGTTGTGATCGTCGGACATGATCGTCCGACAAGTCTAAATAAAAATAAAAAAAAAATTACAAGTTTCAGTGCAAACTCGTGTACCGTCCGTTATTCATTTGGTGCCATCATGAAAATTTTCCATTGACTCCCTTCTCTCCAAGTTTCTCCCACCCTACTCCGCGCTATCTAAATTCTCTACAGCACCACACAAATATTGTGATGGCTTCTCTGCTCTTTGACAACAAACCCCACAGCACGTTTTCCCTAAGGGAATTTCAGTACCTTCTACTGGTCATTAGTTTTTATATGTGTACGTAACGATTGTTTTCATTCGATGAAGCGCAGTCGCGTGGTAATAAAAATAATACAGCTCGGTAATTATCTTTCATAATGGGGGGGAACTTAGTTTTGTCTACCGACAACACAGATAATCGATACTAACCGACCTACCTGTCTGCTGATAACATCTGTACTATTATTCCAATATCTATGGTTAATTTGACATATCCTTAATAAATTTGATTAGCATTATCATATTGATAATGTATTACAGAATGCAGAACTACAATTGCCAATTAGAGTGAACGTTATTGATATCATTTAGTCTCGCAATTCACTCTGTAAGCGGAGCTGAATAAGGTAGCGTTCAATATCTCATGTCCCTTTGTCCTACGCCCTTGGACTGGAACTGGGGAGCACTGAACAGAAAGGTAGGGGTTTCAACATCAATTTGCTCAGGGTCTCAATCTCTTTCTCTTCCTCTCTCGTAGTTTTAAAACAAGCCACCTTCACGAATATCCTAAAAGTAATACAACGCCAAGTAAAATTATCGAACTTCCCCAAGCGTCATGAAGTCTAATAAAAAGCAACGTACAATGGAGATGATCTCGAAGTGAATTTAATCGATAAAATCATTTCGTTTCACTGTAAAATAATGCGCGTAAACATTCATTAAAAATTGTTCTGCCAGACTCACCAAGCATTACTCATGCAGCAATGTTATTTCTGAAATCATTCGCAAAATTTTACGTAGATACGAATCTTGTACTAGATTTGAACGATTCGTCCTTCGGCGGATCACGCGTGTTAATACAGTTCGCGTTCTGCTTCATTCGCATTGAATTATATTACTATAGAGCGTACGCGATGATCGAGCACTTATGCTCGATATTAATTTTTCAATTGAATTCCTGTCCGCTCTCATTTATATTAATGTTAGTCACGCGACTGTTTTCTATGACACACGGATGCACCGAAGACGCAAACCGGCGCTCCACGTTCGTGTGTCAACTTCACATGAGGTAAGCACGAAGATTTCTAGTTGTAGCACAGCAACTGCTTTTTTTATTATTATTGTACAATTATATTCTTTGTTACGTTAGCAAACAAATGCTGGTGCCAGTCTCGGCCTCTTGGGGATTTTTAACGGTGACTGCTTTCCCAGAAAATCATGTTGTCGAGTGAAAGAGGCTTTGCAGGTTATACACGACGGGTTATACGCAATCGTGTATCCGTATGTCGAAGATGATTCAGCATTCAAGTAGGACAGTATAGATGTCATTTGTCCTTTTCGATACTCGAGTATCACAATGACTAATGTTTCACATATTGGTTCGTGGAAGCCAAAACGTTGCCTATACATTGGAAAACGGCGAATGTCATTATAATGAGAATACAAAAAAATCTTTTAGATATATCTGAAATGTCAAATAAAAATTTCGAGTTGTACAATCGATAAGATTATTTATCAGAAATTTGTCATTGCAGTTTTTGTGTCACTTCGGATTATCATTGTGAGATGTCAAAGACTGATATCCTCTACAGACATAAAATGAACGTCTATCGTCAATACTTGTAATCTATTAAATTAGATTATCAAGTAGAATATTGTAAATATTTTCTAGTATTTACAAGTGATGATTACAACGTATCGACCAAAGATCTCGCAAGCTATATATAAGTATCTATGACATAAAAGGGCATAGTACAGTATATTGCTATATTGTTTATGTCTATTAGCTATACACCAGAGCGTTCAAATAGGAATAAATATAGAAAAATTGATTTCTGATAACTCCAAGTTATATACATAATACTCAGGAAATTCTGTTACAGCTTACTTTGTAAACTTAAGTATAAACACGACTAAACGGCCTTGTACATAAATTGACACAGAAGTCATGTGCACGATAAAGTGTGCCGGCCCAGTTGCATTGAAACAATGCAGGCATCGTTGGCAAACGAAGTGCGTTCGGTAAGGTTCTCACGTGACCAAGGACTACCATAGATTGTGCATAATATATCCTATCGGTAAATATATTATTGTATCTGTGAAAGCGTGTATTGTCAAAAATGTGAGACTTTATTGTGTTACTGATAAGAGATAATAAATAAACCTCTTTACAAGCACTGGACTTTACGTTCATATATAGTGAAGTATTCTGTAGTATGCCTGTATTGTCGATAGCACACCGGCTGAGTCGTGAAAGCAGCGAGAACTTGGAAGTATTAGCTTCAGTCCACACTGCTACCATCGTCGTTTCAACACGCAGACTCTAACCAGACGAAGCGGATCAACATGGCCGAATCTCAGCTCGTAAACACGTATGTATTTATGTCCTACTTGAAGTCGTTGCCCTTAAAAAAGTAGGTCTCTCCATATTGCTCCTTTGCCATGAATCGAACAAGACGCAGATCTGAGAATCCCAGCCTTGCCGACATCGCCGAAGTGTCAGATACGCAGTGTTTTGACAACCTCGGGCGAATCTTTTGTGACACGTATATTCATATAATTCTCACAACTGTTTCCTTAGTGTTATCTAAAAGTCTCGTAGCTTTTATTGTTCACCGTCTTTCGTGCTTCGTTATATTGTGCCACGTGTTTCCTTTTCAATGATAACGAACATTATCTTGGTGACGGCTCAGTGAGAAACTCAGGTCAGACCACCATTTGCAAGAGCATATCCTTCCTGTAGTGACAGTTAGAAATATATATAGTAAATTGTATAGGACATTATTTGCATAATTGGTAGCAACACATTTGCAACGGAGGCTCAGTTTCGTGATACAAGCAAAGGTTTGTCCTGCTTTGCTTTTTGAGGTTATAGGAATGATGACATACTAACATGACATTGCTAACTTAAAATGTGTGTATGACGACAGAACAAGAGGGCAATACGGTCGATGACCATGGTCTGATACCGGTCGTAACGCCTGTTTAAAGTTTTCTTTTAATAGAATCGTTATACTGCGTAATCGTGGAATTTTAGGTTACCTACTGCCGTTACCCGCTTCTATTTTCTGCGAGCAGTACGCCTTGATGCTTACGCTCGATCAATAGGAATTTTTTCTTTCGCTCGTTCTATCTGTTTCTTTAATAATACGAAAGCTTTAAAGCCAACGAGACTCCTCCAAACACTGTGTTTACTTTTGTTACTGTTAAGTTATTCGAATTCATCTGGTAACTTTCCTAACGTGCGGAACACTCACGAGTCATTTCGTTTATGAACGCGTCTCTTTGTCTTAAGCGATGTTGACGTCGGCGGTAATTCTAGGAACAAAAAATACAAAGTGATTGCTGTCTTGTTTGTGAAAGCCGTACTCGGTGACCCTCCAATTGTGCAATAGCAACTTTATTGCAGTACATTGAGCTCAGACCGTTGGTATTGACAATCCTAACAAACACTACGTAAACGGAATTTAAGATTATGATGATTCACGATAAATACAAAGTTCATTCGAACACATTGAAATCGTTCTTAGGGCCGGTACTGGCAACTTTTCAAATCTTAGAGTATTATTTTTACCAGGTGTTTCGTTGGCACAGGGAACTTCCATGCGAGTCGGATTACAACTGTTCGCTGTACGATTGCTGCTATTACGAAAGTCCATTCTTTTTTTCCTGCCTCCTCCACTCCTCCACAATAACAATTTCAGCCTGAATTATTATTATTTTTTCATTATTATTCATAATTCAAAACCTTCACCTCCATGTGTCAATTCTATCGCTAATTGAAATAACATATCTCAGTGGAATATTTGGGATAAACAACCTGTAGTCGATCAGTGACTATCAACATCATTATCGTCATAGATCACACTTCAAATATTGATACAGGTTATCATCCACGTGTCTTTCCCAGACAGCGTTGAATTCATTTTTGGCATTTGAATCAAACAATGTTACTCACGCGCAGAGATCGTGTTTTAAGAGGACAGGGAGGAAGTCAAAAAAAAAGTAAAGTAAGTCTCGCGACTTTTCTATATTTATATCTACGTATTGGCAACGGAGTATAAAAAAATTTGCAGAGTATTTTCTTATAACGGAGATTGCAATGCCGATCTATCGTAAGAAACAGCTAAACTCAGGTGTCATTGTAACAAATATCATGAGTGAGGATTTAATATTTATTGGACGATCCGATGATAACGCTGACAGCAGATAGAGCATCTATCTCGATTGTAATATAAGATAAGAGGCTTAACTGGAATCAAAGTTCGAGTAGGATTTTCTGTAAAGGGGGAAAGTCTGGAGGATAAAGGGATGGAGAAATCTTAAAGAAATTCTGACTATTGGCCAATACAATTTTTCTTTGGTACGTTACGTTGTCGAGGTGGAAAGATTCTGTGAAAAATTGAAGAATCCCGCAGGCAGCCAACCTGAATTCCAAAGTTATTGTTAGAAACACCAACTGAACCGAAGATTCTCTCTTTTTTTCGAAGAAAGACTCTGTAAATAGGAAAAGCCCATAAACAGGTATTTCAGGACTTGCTAATAATCCGAGTTTAGAGACCCCGAAGATAGCCACGTCGAAGAAAATAAATGGAATATTTATTCTGGCTATTCGAGGAATTTGGAAAACCCAAACCCTTAAAATTTCAAGAACTTCACGACGTAGTTGAAAAATTTTCAGTTGGTATTTTAAGATGATTTCCCTAGTATCATAATAATTATAGTATTCTTATTTTGGTGAATACCTTGTATGTAGTTTATAACAAAAATATTTTTCACGTAAGGTATTATTTTTGAAATAAGCAAATGGACTGAGATCCATCGGTTACAAAATTTTCGTATAACACGTTGTTTAAGTAATTTCATAAATTTTCCACGCACGACCATCCACCACCTGCCTCGAACATATATAAAATTTAAAACCGTATCTTGGAAGTGCCCTCATAATCCAACCACCTTAAATTATACTTTTCTATGTATTTTTTTTTTCGAATAAGAATTTGTTTCGTCCTTGACGAGTTTACGTTTCGAGATTACGTCACGATGTATTCGAATACGATATACTCTGTAAATGCGTAGAACTGCAAACGCAAAAGCTAAAGTCTACAAAAAAATATAGTTACGGCCATCGATGTGATTTTGCTAATAAAAAAAAAACAATAATTTCCATTACGATAGTTAGAACCAATTCCTGTTTAGAGTAATTTATGTTCCTCTGTTTTTGAAGAAATCCGATCCACCATTTTGCCGGAACCAGACGGCATTTCTCATGTCTGCCGAATGACGTTATCGTAAATAAACGATGAAAATCCGTGACGCACAGGTGAGACTCTATACCACTTAACAATGGCGTAGACGAATCACCTATTTTAAGAATACCAGAAGGAGAATTGTGTCAGTCCCAAGCGTCAGAAGACTAATGACACGACTTAAATATAACCGAATACGTTCGTGGACACGAGCATTCCTATTTCATTTCATGTACATATGTTCCAATCTATTTACGTACCTCACAAATATAATTTCGTTTCTCCGAAACGTTCTTATTTCTCCATATGTGCACTCGTATACATCCGTCCGTCATATCCATAGCCCCTCGTCTAACGAGCCAGTTCAGCTATACCGTATTAGGAAGGCGAGAATCTTTTACCTGAAAAGCTTATTCGAAACTGTTTTATCGACGTGGATTCATAGAACAGTTAAAGCGTAAGAAATAATAGTCAAGGGTCAGAAGCGATATTCAAAAAGCACCGGTAACCTCAACTAATAGAGATACAACGAATGTCAGTTAAATCCAGTCTTCAAAATAAACATGGAGATTTGTACGTATCAACAATGAAATTTCACAAGTATAAGATAGTCAACTCAATCAAGCATCATTTGGCAAGATTATATAATCATAAGAAGCGTAACGTACTTGTCTAATAATCTTTAGTAAATATCTGATGACACATTAGAACCGAGTAGTCACGTTTGATCTAAATGACCCCGTTTATGTCAAGGTGAATGTAATATCAAACCCCAAGTGTCGTGTTAAAAATTTCTTGCTTGAATTTCAAGTTCCATCGTCTCTTAAAAATCTTTTATAATGGCTTCGCGCATAACTGTTCTATTTAAAAGAAACGTAATCGGCTGTGCGCTTACGACACTATTGTCAAAGCGAAGTAAGTGTAGTAAAACTCATCTGCCGTTAAACTTATGCTCGGTCCGAACAAGAGGCCTCCACGTCACAAAGAACGTAGGCAGACCAATGCAGATGTATGTATGGGTACACGTATGTAAAACATATGGTGAGACTTTAAGTTAAATTCACAATGCTTCGTTTCAGAAATCCCATGGAGCCCTGTTACGTAAGAGGCGAGCACACCCTGAGGGTCCCCATGACGCTTTTCCAAGGGAATCGTGAACGTCTGCTAGACCGTCTTAGGAAAAATTCCGATGTACCTACGAAGGGTGCTTTCGTAATGCTCCAAGGTGGCGTTGATGTTCCGTTCAACGATACCGACATAGACTGGCCCTTTAGACAGGTAAGTAAACGACAATGTCTACACCAGCTGCTCTTTTATTTTATGACACTGGATAGATTTAATTAAATAACAGGCAACTCGTGGGCCGATAGTGCTTAGTTCCATGTGGTATACATATGTATATGTTACTTTCAATGTCGTCGTAATTATTTTCGAAACGATATTTTCTGGGAAAAAATCATCAGGGACGCTCCTGGTGCCGTCGGTATGTCCTGCGGTATAGAATTTCAGTGGTACGGCCCTGGGCCTTGTGCCAGACACACGAGTCACGGTATCTTGGTAGATTGTCTTTAAAACCTGCTTTTCTAGACGAATGTACCGTTTTGTGGATGAACAAACTTTGGTGAAAAAAGAAACAAGTGATTTTATCGCAATGCAATGTAAACAATGGTTCTAACGAGTGATAAATTGATGAAAATTTTTCGTATTATTTTTGAGCCACGATAGAAAGTGTACCTTCGGGAGTTTGCAATGGCGCGATTAAAGTTCAAGGTTAACAGGATGGAAAGCTCTCGACTGAGGTATTTTATGTTTGTTTTGCTTGGAGCGCGGAAAAAAACTGTAAACTACGAATTTACATGCCGTAACGATTTTTATTAAGCGTTCTGAGTATCGACGTTCTGCTACACCCGGTATGTAGGTCCCCGCGCTCCTCGTCTTACTAGCCTGGCCCGAATATAGCTGATTTAAGATAATACCTGCTACCCGTTCCATGCCGAGAGCACGTTGACCTGATGGCCGATCACTCCACGGACGAGAAGGGACTCGACTTTAGCTCGTACCTAAATATAATTCGGAACACGTTGCGGTTTACTTGCTGATATCATGATTCCTCGTTTAGTATTATACAGAAATAATTACGTCAATCGTAAAGTATAGATTGAATAAATGTCTCGATCAAGGATTGCCACATTGAATAACCGAACTATAGTACGTTGATTGACTGTGAATACACATAATTCTTACGAGAGATCGCAAAAGGCACTTGGTAACAGGAATAAATTCTCATTTCGATACCCAACATCTTTTGATCCGATACAGTTTAACGCACGAGTCTCCCTATAACGTACATTCTCTATTTCTCGTAGACGCTAATAGAAATTCCGTTTCACGAGACCCAGCGGAATTTACAATGCCTCCTTCTTGGCCTCGAGAATCTCTTTTGTCCTGCGTACGTAGAGGCGACCACGTCTCTTCGCAGATCGTCAAGGCGAATCCAATGTTTAAGTAAATACTGAGATTCTTGTTTCTTCTCTAGGAATCCTATTTCCAATGGTGCTTTGGAGTGGAAGAACCAGGATGCTATGGATGTTTGGATATCACGAGTGGAACTTCAATTCTCTTCTTTCCACGATTACCAGCCGAGTATGCCGTATGGCAAGGCAAGCTGCACTCCTTGGAGGACTTTAAGAAAAGATATGCCGTTGACGAGACCTACTACACCGACCAGATAGCACAAGTCCTCAGCGACAAGCAGGCGGCACTGCTTCTCACTCTGGTAAGTTTACAATGAACGCTCTGCTGATTCCCATAGGAAACTCAAGCTGGATTCTAAGATCGTTACGAAGATGATCTTCATGGTTCGTGCGAATACTCCAAATGGGATTTTACACAATGCTATCTGTGCAATATCAGGCGAAGATATCGCTACGATTCATAATGGATAATTGGATGATATTTTAAAAGATAATACCGTGGTATATCTCTACCTAAACAGTGCTCTTATAAGGAAAGTGCGATTACTGCGTAATACCATCTCATCCACCATTTACGGGTTGAGGATATTAACCCTCTTCCTGGGAACCGGTTAGCGCTAGTCGCGAATCAAGTGACAATTTCGCATATGTAAGCTTAAGCGTTTTTTTACTTGCGTATGTAGCCTGCGTCGTGCGGATAACTTTGTATTTGAATGTGATTGAAAATAATGTGAAATACGTAAATTTTCAATTTTATGTAAGCGTCTTGATATTTTTTTCTCTTTTTTTCTTTCTTGCTAATAACACGAAGTTCAAGTATTCAAGGATAATATTTGCTTCGGGAAAGAAAGTTGCTATTGAAACGAAATGCCATGAGGCACAACGTGCCGTTCGAAGTTTCATGAAATGCTGAGTAGAAACTTGACTCGATCATACATGTTGTGTAATGTAAACGAGTAACTGTCTCGTACCACAATCTGACATCGTAAGTTCATAGTTCGACATACTTTCCTTTATATATGCCTTGGAAAATGTTACAAACGTGACTTTAAATGTCTGTCTGGGGGCAGCTGAAGTCTTTGTTCCGTAATTTTGAGACATGGTTAAAGAAATAATACTTTGCTGTTGTCTCATGATGTTTTCTTTTTTCTTTTTTTTTAAATAGAATTTATGCCTGATACCATTTCGTTTAGATCTAGGACGATGATCCAAGGCCAGTAAAGTTTGTCGCGCTTGCCGCTTGAATTGTCATTACGTATTAGCACTGGCATTTAACTTTACTCGTGTTGCTCAAAAACGAGATACTTACTGCTAACAAATAAAACTGGACAGATTCGTTGGCCAGCATTTATAGTTGCTACATATGCTGTATACATATAATTTGAGTCGATTATGTTTCTGTTAGTTGAATGATAATTTGTACGGCAAACTTTTCAAAATGGCATAAAAAGTCTTGGGCCTTTATAGGGACTCAAGGATTTACACATTATATCGTTCAATCAAGTTTTTCAAAGTATTTATTATGTCTCAATGTCACTACCATGTTGGGTAATGTTATATTGATCTTTTCGCTCAAAGTTTCTCGCGTACGATTGATAATTCAATGAAGCTAATAATGAACTCGCTAAAATGACGTTTAGCGCTTAGTTTCTACCGGTAGTTACAACATTGTATTACTAAGCAGTTCGATTAGGAGAAAGTGCTCAGTACCAGAAAGTCGTACACTTTTTTTTTCTATCGTAATGCTAATTTACCCAGTATCCTTGCGTATCGAGCTAAACAAGTTTTTACACATTTTCACGTAGACTGTGGATTCGAAAAATTTAACTATTTCTTAGACGAGCAAAGTTTCTGTCGAAATCCCATGACGTCATATTCTCTTTAACTGATCTCCAAGTGACAGACGCATGAGCAATAGTAATACCAATCGACCTTTTTCTCCTTACGCAGGGGTAGTAGGTTTTCAGAGCAAGATTGTAGTGCCTCTTGATTAAATGACTCTTATTTAATTGATTCGTCTGGTTGATATTTATGCCAAGGACGAACAAATCACTCGCTATTATTATCTGCTAGAATTTAATATTGAGTATAACGAATAATTACGGACACCATTCACCGCGATATTAACTCCTACTCTTTGCTAGTTTCTGCCTTTCGATCTTTGATCCTCTTGCAATAGACATTTTGGCGTCTATATGTATCTATAGCTTGATATCTAATGTGTGGGATTCGGCACGTGTAGATACGTCATCGTCTGTCTCTGGCAGAAAGAGAAGCACCTTCTTTAAATAATATATAACGTCTGACATTTTACGGTCCATTCAGAAACCGGATGGAAAGTGCGAGTTGGGCATTTTTATTGACTGCTGTGCGTGTGTGTATATATATATATTGTAGGTTACATCTTTTTGCGACACCGATGGTAATGCAGTAACGTTGTCGATAGTTCAGCGCGATGAAAACGCATCGTAAAGTGTTTACTCGAGTGACATATGAACGAATACACGTGAGGTTGTGCGAGGTTCGCAATTTTTCTGCAGACATGTTGTTTGTCCACTGACAGAAACTGTCGCGTTAATTAAATTCCTAGTTTGCACGATGAACGTGAAAAAAAAAATATGTGGGTATTATTCATTGGTTGTTGTGAAAATATAAATTTTTTCATTTGCTTCCTTTCATTGACTCTAACATGTAACAAACGATGTTACAGTCTGCGGAAATTGTAAACGCAGGAAATACCACGTTTGCCGGTGGCTACGTATATATATACATATAATATCTGTAAGTGGAACACGGCACTCGCAATGTCGTCGTCGTTGCGTTAGTTTTTAACCGAGATAAATATTAGGTGACGGATGAAGAAAAACGAAAGAAAAGAAATCGACGCCTCGTAGACTTGAACGTTCCATTTTTGCCTACTGGTAGAAAGAGCTTTCTATTTACCTCGTACTAGAATTACGTAAGGAGACTTTTACTTTGTTCTGAGACTTATTTCTACGCATGGCTGTCTTATACGTATCGTTTACAATGGTGTAAGCATTGTTCATCGGTTTTTTTGGTATTTGTTTTCATTTACTATTTCCTTTGTTTTCAGTGCGGCAGAAACACAGACAGCGGAAATACCGCGCGCGAAGCTGTTTTCGATGGTATTGGACAGTACGTATAACGAATATAGAGAATAATACAAATTAATTTTCTGCTATCGCTTTATTAAATGGATCTTACGTATTTTGTTTCGTTCTTGTAGGTTTCAAGTTGACAATAAACTTCTCTTTCCAGAGATAGCGGAATGGTGAGTGTAATATTTATATTCGTGGATATCTGATAAGCGTAAATAAGATCGTTAACTGATATTATTTCTGTTTTCTATAAATTACGAGATAATAGGTTTTTATTGATCTCGTCAAAGCTGATGTTATGACATCGAGACAAAAGAGTTATTTATCGTATTGGTAACTTTGCGCAAACTATAATTGAAATCGTGATTACGAAATTATGTGTTTTGCTGTCTCATCGGTGCTGATACATTTATCCTTTTATTGCCTTAAGCTAACAATTTTCGTTTTCACCGTTACTTCCCAGAATCATATAACATTTTGAGTACTATTTATATTTGGTCGAATTCCTTAAATGGCTGCTATCAGGTTTGTATAGGCGTGTATGATATCTTTGTGCGGTACTCGAATCATAAGTTTATATAACGTTACATTGAACTCTCACATAGTCATTTATAAACATTGCGTTGAATATACTTCAACGTATAAGCGAGTTGTTCGGACTCTAATGTATTCCGTAGTGTCTGCATATTATATACAATTATTTTATAATGTTACGCAATAGTGATTTGAGAAATCGCTTTACTTGGACAGTTAAATTGTGAAAGTTGTCCTTTTGTATGTAATGAATGTGGTATGTCGTATGGTAATGTTTGTATTTGTTCGCTGCTTATCGACTGAGCACACTCTTGATTGATACACGTGCTGCCACATTGTGTGAAAATAGGATACGTTCGTCCTAATGCCAGCATGTTTAGTATCAAGTAGTATCAGCTGTTTATCGTAGAAGATATGTCGAAAGGTTTTTGTCATTGGTGTTGTGTAGGATTTTAAAGAGGAAAGTTGCGTATAAAAAAAAAACTAAAAAATTAAGAGTAAATACCTAGAAAAAAGTACCTGTTCTGGTAGCAGTACGTTGTTGAATTGTAAAATCAACGTGGGATGTATTTAAGATTGTATAATGCAACGAGAGGTTATACCTATGTGAATTTGATGTTGCACTGCAACTGATTGATATTGGTTGTGAGAAAGAGTGATGATTTTATGACATGATAACAAATCTTGTATTTGCCATATAAGTGTCTACCCAGAGGTAGATGAGTGTAGGAGGAAATATGTGGAGTCGAATGATACTACGATCTCCAGTGCAAACAAGACTCCCCCTTTTAAAATCTAGTAAGAGATGGTTGGAATCAGGAGCTGGAGGTGGTGGACCAAGGAGAGTGCAACCATTGACACGCACTAGCATACTTGTCGAAGAAGGTATAGATATTCAAGAAGTACCTTTGATTGTACAAAAGGTTAGCGATATCGTTGCTCTATGTGATGAAAAACATAGACAGAAACCAATTATTGAAACTTCTCATGATCAACATTCTTTGAGAATTAAAGAAACTTCTAGTACACAACGTACAGATAATAAAAGAAATGAGGAAAATAAATTGGATACAGGATGTACTTTGGAAGAGAGAATTGACATAGAAACCAATGAAGGAATTGCTGTATTGTTTGGTTCTGACCTTGATTTTATGAAGAATGCTAATATAAAGCAAATGCTGGAAGGATTGGATTCCAGTGTTCCACCAAGTGGAGTATATTCATTTATTGAAACGATGATCAATGAGCAAATAAATTCTAAAGTTGCTGTAGAAGTTCTTAGAAGAATCATGCAGTTAGAAAAAAATGAAGGATTCAAAAACATAAATACAAAGGATAAGGAGAGTGAGAAGATGCTGTTGGATGCTGCGAGTAGAGAGACAGTTCTAACTCAACTGATTGAAATGATTGCCAAGAGTCAAGACACTGATACATTACTGAAAGGTCTCAGTTTACTTATAGAAGATGTGGTGAGTCCACCTGTAAATGCATACAGAGATCGTCTGTGCGATGAAATTACAATTCGCATTGTCAACGAGGAATTAAGTTTGGACCAATTGATAGATGTAATAACAATTCTATCGAAATTCAATGCTACCAAATATGAACAATCTATCGATATGTTGTGGGTGGGAATAAAATCCAAGGAACATGATATCACCTTGGATAAAATAATATCACTAGTCACGCTAGTACCATACTTCAAGCATAGTAGGCACATAATACAAACAATATTGGAAAAGAAAGTTCTTTCTCTGTGGATGCAAATGACTGGTACGCAGATGGCAGATTTATTGAATAATATGCATAACAATATATTCTCACTAAAGATGCTTTCTTGCGCCAGCAATTGGGCAAACGTGTGTATGGAGTCAGCTTCGGAAAAGGATCTGTTGGAATTTATTCGAGCTTTAAATGTAACAGAACATGTTGATCCAGTGGTGGTGAAGGCGTTAGAGAAATACATCATAAAGAAAGGAGTGAAAATAGAGGAGCCGGCACTAGTAGCAGCAATAATGGATTATTGCCGCGATATGAAAATCAGAAATGCCCACATCCTTTGGGGATCCGGCGAATACTTTATTAAACATGCTATGGATGTGCCGTCGTCTTTAATAGCGTCTCTTTTCACGCCGTTTGGTATTTTAGACTTTCAACCGCCAAACGGTCCGAAGTTTTGGCAAGTCTTGGAAAGAGCGTTCGCCGCTAAATTTCACGAAATGGATCCGTGCGACGTGCTCGATGTACTCATCTCTTGTACCTGTCTGGAGAAGTTCCCTTTGAACTTTGTTAACAAAGTATTCGGTACGTCTTTCCTCAAGAAGATACAGTCGTACGATGATCCTGCTTATGTGCGGTTCTTACGTAACAAGTTACAATTGTTCGATATGTCGATGACGCTGCAGTGTCCGCAGTATCGAGGTCCTTTGTTACCGCCAGACAGATCGGCAAAGTCTCTTTGGGTCGATGTTAAAGTAAAACGTGTCATTAACCAAATATATCAACAGCTGGCGCATTTGGTAGGTGGTGAAAATAGACTGAGTAAAAGCGTGATTCTGAGTCAATTGCCATTAATTGAATTGTACGTAATAGAGGCTCTGATACATTCGTCCCCAATGAAATCCTCAATATTCAAACTAAATTTAAGGCAACATAAGAATATGAACACAGCCGTTATCGTACATTTGCCAGAACACTATTGCTACGGGACTAAACAATTAATAGGTTACCAAGTCATGAGGATTAGACATTTTAGAAAATTAGGCCTACGTGTCATGACACTAGACTTCCAGACTTTGTTAAAGCTTAGAGTTCATCCAAGCGAGTTGATGGATTATTTATCACAGAGATTGGCAGCTGCTCAAGACGCTTTCTGATATTGAATTACCAGTCTCGTGTGTTTAAAAGTATTTGTTCGCCAAAAGCAAAATTATTTATGTGATTTCCAATGCTGGAACGATCGTTGGAAGCAATACAAAAAAGAAATACGAAAAACCTTGTACCATTCTTCGAATAAAAATGTATGCAAGTAAACAATTTGTTTTTAATAATTAACACACAGTATTAAAAACGTGACCTCTGGGTAACCAAAGTTTTATTACTCTTTGTTCCTACATAACTTGTGCATTTTGTATAATTGCAAGGACTCGCGATGCTTCGATGCTTAAAGTCAGTTATTTGGTTGTTCGAAATAAAAAAGTAACTGCGTAAAGATTTCTCAGAAATGTAATATTATCGGCAATGTTTAATCGTCATATTGTCTGAATGTCACAGCCGTGTAATAAAGTCTTCGCCAGAGATAGAGGTGCTGCGCTACGTCGTCAAGATAAGTTCAGAGGCACACAAGGCGGTCATGAGAGCTGTAAAGCCGGGTTTAATGGAGTACCAAGGAGAATCAGCATTCAGGCACTATGCATATTCCGTTGGCGGATGTAGAAACGTTTCTTATACCTGCATCTGCGGTTCCGGACACAATGCCTCCATTTTGCATTATGGTCACGCTGGAGTACCTAACAACAGATTTATACAAGATGGTGATATTTGGTAAGTTTAAGGTCCGCGTAAAGTATTTATGAACTAAATGAAGAACCTTTAGTTAGTAGCAGATGGTAAAAATTGTTCATTACAACTTAAAATTCGTATATACTAAAAATGAGACTTTTTTTCGTTGGCTATCATTTTTGCGCATTATATATTCATCACACTCTCCCGTATTCTTTGAATCACTTTCTGTAAAATTTATGGACTTTGGTCTTCATGATAATTACAAACCTCTCGTGCGTCTTAGGATTTGCGTAAAACTCGCGTCAATATGTTTGAATTTTCTTGATGACTCTTAATTATGTACTATTTGTTATCGCCGTATAGCCTCTTCGATATGGGTGCCAATTACTGTGGTTATGCGGCGGACATCACCTGCAGCTTTCCGGCTAATGGGAAATTCACCGAAGATCAGAAGATGATCTACAACGCTGTTTTGGATGCCCGCAATGCTGTTTTACAGTCGGTTAAACCAGGGGTATCCTGGGTCGACATGCACCTCCTCTCCAACAAGGTTCTCTTGGCTTCACTGAAGCAGGGTGGACTATTAACTGGCGACGTGGATGACATGATTAAAGCTGGATTGGGCGAAGTCTTCCAACCCCATGGACTTGGCCATTTGATGGGCTTGGATGTTCACGATGTGGGTGGATACTTGCCAGGATGTCCAGAACGTCCAGTGGCTCCTGGTATCAGGAAATTGAGGACTGCTCGTACCTTATCAGCAGGGATGGTCCTCACGGTAGAACCAGGATGTTACTTTATTGATTGCGTAAGTTATTCCCAAGAAATATTCATGATATTAAGTACTGTTTACAAGAAGTAACATTTCATGAATTAATTATAGCTGCTGGATGCGGCGTTAGCCAATCCGGAACAATCAAAATTCATCCTTCCTGAACGTTTGAGAGATTTTCGTGGTTGGGGTGGAGTTAGGATCGAAGACGATATTTTGATCACGGAATCTGGTGTGGAAAACATGACTTGCGTTCCTCGCACGTAAGACCTTCAGTTGTTTTTTTTTTTTAACGATTTATGGTTGCTCGTACCGAAGTAATTTTGTACTAGTACTGTACATAGTTGCGTAAGTCATATGACGCTACAGGAAATCGCTAACACTAATCTTTGAAACCGTGTAACGTCATTGGCAATTCTAAGTTTGAAAAAAACACTCTTTCAGTTGACCGATACACATTTATCATGATTTTATCGCATTTTCTTGCAGCGTTGAAGAAATAGAAGCTTGGATGGCCGTTGGAAGGGATCAAATAAAATTACCACAGGAAAGAAGATGTACCGTTGAATGACTAAACAAATGTAACCTAAGATAATGGCAAGGAATTAAGTGCGCCGTGAAATTTTTATATTTTTCGTCAACACGTATCAATAGCTGCTCGTGTCACTGAAAAACAAACGGGCGTCCAGTGTGGCTCTATTTAGAAATATCTATAAAATTAAAAGAGCTACAAGCTGTTGAAAATGATGTTAATTAACCAAAAAAAAAAAAAAAAAAATACCCCGCAAATAAAACGCGCCTTAATTATTGCCATACCCTAAAATAAATATACAAAATAACGAGTTCAATAATCCGTTAACACGCTGTATTATCATAAATACAAACGTATATTTTCTTTTTCTACCATATAATTAGATTCGAATAAATCTTGAGTAAAAAAATGCGTCGTAAGTACCAAGTCTCTCCGGCAATTTACACAAGGTTGTTTTTCCATAAATCTAAGAAAAAATAAAGTAAAATCAATATTGCAAGCGTTATAGACGTCGATACAGGACTAACGTCACACTGTCGCACTAGAGAAGCAACAGGTAAGTCTAGGTTCAATGCCATGACGGAAAACACCGTAAAGACATCTAAGCCGTCAGGTAGGACAGAAGTTAGTGCGAAGCGATCGTAGTGCCGGCGTATCTCGTATCTAAGCAGCGAGAACTAAGCGCGTTATTGTCGTGCGCGAGTCTCGCGGTTACAGTTGCGCGTCTGGCGTGTTAGCGAGCGGTACTCCTACCTTGGATGAAAGCTCGGCAAAGCGCGACTCTCTGTCTTGTCGATAAAAGGTATCCAGTGTCCTGAGTGTATCTCGGAATTGGAAACCGAAAGATTACAGGATTGGTGGTGTAAGGGGATGAACGGAGTGATTGTTAAATTACGTAAGAACGTATAACACGGGGGTTTAATGTTACTGAAGCGTGGTGTTCATACGGTGACCGTGTTAAGGGTGGCTGCGGATAGGTCGTGCATCAGTAAGTTATGTACCTGAAATGTACGTTGAAGAGTTTGAATGTGTAAAAGATCGTAAGAGAAGAATTTGAATCAATAAATAAGTGAGTGCGAATTTTATTGTGAAAAGTTTAACTCCGCGCGAGAGTGTCAGAGTTAAAGGAATAGAAAGAGACATAAATAAACGACGTGGTGAAAGTGGCCAAAGTTAATTGGCCAGCACGTATATTTAGGTAGGTTGCGCACGATTTGCCGGTCAGCACGGGTTAAAAGTCGTAGTCGAATGTCGTACTGTGGGGCTACGCCAATTAGAATGACCACGAACTCGTTTATATATAGAATCGATAGTAGGTAACGTTCTGGTGCCTCCGCCTTCTTCAGACTCTGAGTCCCTCTTGTTACCCCTCAGCAATCCCAAAAATTTAACGCACATTTATAAATATCGTCGTAGCCGCATCTTTAAGCGCGGACGAGCATCGTCGTTTGACGTAAATCCAACGATACGGTGAAAACAACTAACTGCCTCATTTAAATATTACAATTAGGATAGCGTCGTCGATCGGTGCTCCAGCTGCGTGTCGATGTAATTATCCATGACTATTGTATTGTACGCGGGAATGCACGCCGACGGACTGCGCATGCGCATTAACTCACGTTATTGTTATTTGTCGTGCAGGCGATAACGCAAGATCGTATTAGGCTCTTGTAGCGATAACTGAGAACATCTCTTGTTTTTCAGTAGGGATTTCATTTGCCCTGATCTTTCTCACCTGTCAATTCTCGGTTATCCCTACCATCGAAGGAGCTATGAGAAACGCGCTTCTGAATTTGCTGGCTTTAAATTGGAAAAAAGTTTAATAACTGAAGGACAATAAGGGGAGAAGAAACATTGGATATTGGTGAAGAAACTTGAGAAGGAACTACCCTGATAATAATAAATCCAATAAGACTCTGTTTGTTTTGTTCTTAATCTAAGCATGAGGGTACGCCGGTCGTATGAAGAATATCCTCCTGGCTGTCAAGGGCGAGAATTCTTCTCAGGATTGTTATTGTGGCTGGCCGTTCCGGCTGATGTGCCGAGGACTCAATTATTCTCATCTTGGTCGTCGTGGATGTCGCCAAGGAAAATTTTGATACCAAGGGACGCGGCTTAATTCTAAAGATCTCACTGTTGAGTATTCGCTCCTACATTTCAATTGGTTCTTTGCTGTGCACTGCTGATATATGAGTATATATAAACATATACGTGTGGTGTTTGGTATATTTGCGCGTGCGTGTGTATATATATACACATACATATATATAACCGTGGCTCTCGCGTGTAATAATCCCGACCAACGAATACGTTCGCGACTCGCATCGATCGGACGGACGCCAAGCGCCGCGACGCCCTCTCCTCGCTCCACCTGGTTGTCAGACTATTACGCGTCACGTCAGAAACACACCTCGAAATATTCTCGAATTCGAGATCGGAATTTCTTTGTCATCAACGCAACGGCTGAGGTGTCTTTATCCGTCCTTAAGGTACGACACTCACCCTTGACTTTGCGACGTCATCGTCATTGGTTCAGTTACTAGTGGGGAGGAACGGAACAAAGAAATTGAGAAGCGTGCCGGGAAGTTGTAGTGAAGTTACAAACGTCTCTGTACCCTCGACGTCATCAGGCCATACGCGTTGAATATGCGGCCGTACGTGTAAACTGTGCCGTGCCCATCGTCATGTAAATTCGTCTAATCGCCAGTCGAGGCGGCGACGTCGAAAATGTGTCGCGACACGACGCAGAGGGTTCGCAAAAAATGATATGGTGAAATATAAGGTGCTGTTTGTGAGATCATCGGTAGTTGAAAGGAGGATAACAGAAGATCCAGTGATAGTGTCTTTCGTGGTAGACAAATTCTTTGTAAGCGACGCCGTCGGCTGGAGGAATCGTCTGCATTGAATTACTTGTTGTAATTATCTTTAATCTTAAACGTCGTCGGCGTTAGGACATCCCTGGTCGCCTCCATGTGCTAGAAAGAATCAATTAAAGGACTGAATTCGTCTACGGGCAGAAGGAGAATTACCTAAAGAGGGCTGAAAATCCGTGAAAATGTTTTGCTTCCAAAGTCCCTTTACACGCACATCTAGAGGAGTAGTACCAACCCCGCCTCTCTCGAATCAGGCAACCACGACTTCATCAGATCTGAGGAGAAGAGGCTCCGAAGCGACCAGTGAGGGATCCGGATCTTCCTCCATCAGATTTATCGATCAGGAACTCTCCATGTCTGGGGGTAGTAGCACTGACACTCTACCTGGTATCCGTGCAGATTATCTGGAGACAGATCCGTTATCACCTGGTCCAGATTTAATTTTACCAGAAACGCCCTCTGCGACCGATACATGCATTCTTGTGAACGGTGTCTCCGATGTTAGTAATGATGGTATCACCCTATCGATTATTGATAACAAACTAGACGGTGCCTGTGTTACTTCTCGCACGCAGATGTCACCGTCGCAAAAACCACCAGCCTCCAGGTGGCGACGAAAGCTTCTCCTCAGATTAAAATCGACAGACTCATCCGCATCTAGCACCGGAGAAACGTCGACCCCGTCACCTTCGCCGGCTAGCGATTCGACGCCCTCTTCTGCCAGGAATCAGAACGGTCCACATCGACACGGTGCTGCCTCTTTCGCGCCGTTTGTTTCGCCGCTCGCGCTGCAGCAGGGGGAACCAACCGATAGTGGCGACGTGCTGGAAGCTCAGTCGCGCGAGGTCTTCGCCTCGGTCAACGACATCCCTTCGTTCGAGAACGGCTTTAGCGATCTTGACGAAGATCCTAATCAGGAAACCGAGACCGAGGAAGGTTCCTTACCGTCGAGTCCAGCCGCCGCTGTTGGCCTTGTACCAAGTGTTCCCTATTACGGATTCCTTTCCGCTAACGGATCCATGCGTCAGGAGACCACTAGTACGAGCTCGCCGCAGCTATCCTCCGGCACCAGTCCTAGATCGAGTGCCGAGTCTCCGCCGGAGCCTGAGGCGGGTTCCTTTGCCGAAGATACACCGGCTAATATAAATCTACAACCTCAGCCATTGGAAACGACATGTCTACCTGCTGCGAGATCATGTCCCAACCTAGAACGTCAAAGCGCCGGGTGTTCATCCGCTAGTGGATCCTCTAGTCCAAGTCCAAGTCCAGGACCAGCTGGACCTAGATTCAAACCTCTCGAAGAAGGTGACATTCAGGTCTGCTATCTCAATCACACCAGGACTCTTGTCAGCAAGATCCTGTCCAGCAAGTTTCTCAGACGTTGGGAGACACATCATTTGTATCTCAACGATGCCTGTTTATCTTCCAAGACGGTTGGTACCTTTCATACTGCTAATTTCATATTCAACTTCAATGTGTTTGTATTTTTGTTATATTTAATTTCGGGTATTTCTATTTGAAAATCCTGGACGTCTTTAGTATTCAATTATATTTTTCGTTAATCACTTCTGTGAACAGATCCAGTTGTGGACTTTGATATTATCCGTGATAGGATTCCAAGTTCATTGGCATCCCTTATGGGAATCTTCCACAGTCAGAGAAATCATTTATAGATAAAATATTTTTGATTTACACTGTTTATTAATAATGCTCTATATTCAATCAACCGAATTCATTCGAGCGTATATCCCATCCGTCAGTAAAATGTGTTTTGAAGGGCCACCTCCTTATGAAACTCAATGCCACGGAGTCCCCTGGATTCCACACTTAAGTTGTGGATTGACTATACGACCTACTACGTATAACTGTACAATCTATATTCCATGTATTCCCCAGAATCGTATTTCGCTCTATTGTCATAGGCTTATATAATATAAGCATAGCCAAGGGTAAGTATATAATTCTGGTACATACGAGAGGGTATTCTCCATATGGCAATTAAAATTAGAATTTACACGTGTCATCGCGTTCTGAGGTTCCATTAAAATTAAAATCCACAAATAGATCCTAGTAACCAGAAAACAGAAATTTTAATCTATCAATGAATTATAATTTATTCTATCAAAAAATGATGAAGCAAATTTTATAAAAAAAAATTAATTGCCATAATTCGAAATTTGATTTAGTTTATGACATTAACCTTATCTAGAATTTTGACATCGTGAATGCAGATTGACTGGTTCGATCTATAATATTTTGACGTTGCATCACGCGAAATTTCACCTACCACAGCATGGCGCAATACATTATGGAATCGTTGATTATAATACTATTTATCGCACCTTACACATGCATATATGCATACCGTATATTATTGCATCGTTCCAATTTACATTTTTCTCTTTTGCTTTTCACCCATTTATGCGTGTCACTCGGACAATGTCTGCCAGGCTGGTGAATCATTACCGCACCCCTGTAATATACCACAAGGTAATTGGATGGTATTATTTTTGCCAGACCGCAAAATAAAACGTGAATATTTTTACTTCAGCTTATCGTTAAACGCCTCGCATGTGCTTCCATAAGAAAAGGTCAATTGCTCGTCTTAAAAAAATGTTACGTTATAAAGTATTACAGCAAACGTTTTGTCGCTTGTTAACGTCCCACGTGAACAAAAGAGAAGTGGAGAGGAGATGAAGGAACACGGAAGATTGATTTCCTACGCAGCGTAAATCGAAAGAAAAATAAAAAAAAAAAAATACGAATTTCTACATCCACTAATGGATACTCCTTAACTGCAATAAATATCTACGTACCTCATTGCATCGACGATACGTGGCATCAAATTTCAAACGATACGTTATTCAAAGGAAAATCCCACATATTTTTTTTTACGTCACGCATGTACATTCGCAGTAGGATAGCAGTAATATATGTGTGTTATATATATATATATATACACACACACACACACTGATCTATTCAAAAGTCAAGAAAAACTTTCGCGCGGGATTTAATATTGACTATACATCAAAACCAGTATGTCGATTGAATTAAAAAAAAGGCATTTTATCACGTTTATGTTAGATTAACATAATTCCGATTGATCGTACAATTACTACGTCCTTGATTGTGCGCACGATGACTGCAATCGCCTCGTTCTTAAGCGATTTTCAAATTCGATATATCGAATGTCAATCGAGATTCGTTCCACTCGTTCTGGGTACTGTACTGAAGTGCGCCGGGAACGAGTGTCGATCGTCATGGCGTCGGAAAATATATTGATCAACGTCTCTGAATTTGGAACTGAAGTTATCGATTGCTAGCAATGGAGTATGAAATTCAGAGAATACGATGAGGGAATGATTTCGAGTGATACGTGTATAAATTATTAAATCACGCATTCGCATGACGTCAATATAATTTCGTTGGTGAAAATGACGTCGAACGTACCAGGGATACTTGCAGCGTATCACGTCGTACGCGCACTGATCGGATAACGATCGCTCTGAGGTAAATTCGAAATGTTGATCAATATTTAAAGAAAGAATGTGCCTGGCTAATAGTACTTTAAAGTTGTATATGAGTCAGCAGCGAGTAACGATGCCGTAATATAGACGCAAATACCGGTAATAATTGTAATGTACTCATTTTTTCTAGTCTCGACTTATATCATACTTTAGCATAGGTTATAATCATACTGTCATTAGTCAACGGATAGTAGATATATTACCGTGATAAGTGCGGGGCCCAGTGAAATTTCGCATATTACTGGAAGATTGAAACTCGACCATGTACGATAGCTGAACCATGCATGTCAGAATCGTGATCGTCCGATTTTCATGAAACGATTAAGAGAGGGATACGAAGAGAGTAGAGAGACAGTAGCGAATTAATAATAGCGATAAAAGTAGCGAAATTAAAGATAAGACTTTATCGTCAATGAAAAAAAAAAAGGTGCGTTCAAGGTTCTCAAAAGACGCAATCCTCTATATCAAATAAAATACCGCGACCGATACATCTGTTTCCATACGTAATTAATGTGTATACTAAAAAAAAATTCATGACACCTTTCCACATAGTCACTGGGTCAATAATTCGCTTATGATCGTTAGAGTAATTTTTTTATTTATCATAATTTTTAGTCACGGTCGAGCACGTCGTTACCAAGAAAAATATTGTATCAACGGGTCCTTTGGGAAGCGTCAAGTGAAATTTGTATTTCGCCATTCGAAAAAATGTCACTTTCATTTTCTTCGCGTTAAAGGCAGTGAGAGAAAAAAATATGAAAAAAAAAGTAACGAGATGAAAAAGTGAAGAAAAAAAATTTACCAGTGACGTCTTCGTTTCAGAACGCTTTCGTCACGCGTCGCCGTGACGTAATTGCAACGAAGTGTGAAAGTAATGCTGAACCTCTCGAAATAGATTGTATCTCCCCCAAGACGACAACAAAAAAAGTGGTAACTCATAATAACTAATTCATCTCGATTCATCTCGGTATCCCTATCGATTTCGATCCTTACGATCTCACATGCGAACGGAAGTTGATATCATCGTATAGATTGTCGTGGGTTCGGTTTCGCGTTGCCGTGCGCTCGTGGCGTATCGGTTTCGGGATCTGGGGGGACAATATCATGGAAATGCAAGAGTGTGTGCCCTGTGCGTGAGTTGACTGACGTCAAAGCTGACCCTGGATACGTGTTCTGTAGTCGCTGCTACTCCGACGCTCGGTTGTCCATGGAGTCGAGTAAAATCGAATCCATTGAAGGAACGCTCGGCTCGGATCGGTATTGTTAACTTTATGCAATTTCATTAAAAAAAATCGTAAACAAAAAATCATAAAATAACGATATCCTCGGATACAATGGTATTTCATTATGGAGGGTAGTGTTGCGCAATATTGTAAAACATAAACGCAATCACAATATACGCATCTACGCTGCAGCATCGTCGGGCCAGTATACGGAATCATCTACTTACTCTAATGTAACCGCCCGCACTATCTCTCTGTATCCTCCGTTCTTATTTATACGTTCTAGCTTGAGGCAACTTCAGAGATAACCAACCGTGGAAATAAACGTCCCAGTATTTCGTATAGACGCCTACACCATCTTCTTACACTGACACGATAGCCCTCTCGTGGTCACGCGAATTTAATAAGGAAGAAGCTTACGACCCAGACACGACGTATATATATATATACATACCTACGTAAGCCGACGCGAATTCGTTCCGCAGACTGAACGCGCGTCTATCAGCTGACGTGCTGTGAACGATTTGTTGACGTATAACAGTAGTCTAAATAAGGCACGTGGCTTGGGTTATGATTATTTATTACTAGAATCAAAGCACTGTCGAATATATACTATTTCACAGAATCATCCCTCTGGCATCATTATCATTCTAGATAAAATGATTGTTGCCGTATAAACTGTTATCTTTGCAAGATACCGTGGCGTACGGATACGATGACGTAACTTTGAGCTTATACAGGAATTTTATTATTTATTGCATAGTTTCTCTGTCCATTATATATCTGTGTATATATATATATATATATATATATATACGTCTGGGCTGGCTTCTGACTCCGTTCATTGAGGGGATGCAGCGTTCTAGATTCGGTCGAGCCTGCTTCAACAGTCGTTCAACCCTCGGCCTAGATTCATCTTTGACGTCATTCACTCTTCCATACGCAAGCGCCTCTCGTATACGTGCGTTGCCGGTTATGCTTGTGTCTGTTCTCGACGTTCACGAGAGTCGGGCTACCGTTGTGTACATATGAACCAGAGCGCATTGTCCTCGGCACCTGCACGTATTATGCAACGCACGTTTATTCCAGTTTCTTTCCCCTCTTTCTTTTTAATTCTTCCTGGTCATTCCTTTTCTTCTTGAATCGTGTCCTTACTCCGTCGTGTCATTCGTCCGAGGGATATAAAGGTGAATAACGATTCCGATGAACGATCATTGTTCATCGAGAATTTATATATCGGTTGACGACGTGGCGAATCGTTTGGAAATTCTGGTGATTTTGATTATGCAATTTTTTTCTTCTTTTTTTTTTCCTCATGACTCTTATTCTTGCGACTTCCTTATTAGCGTTTTATTTTTTACGAAGGATGCTGGGATAATGACTTTTTTTTATGATCCTCGTTATTCGCCGTGAGTATTTAAACAGGCGCGTGTATGTTGCATTGGGATGTGAATTTCTAAGGTATGTGTATACATATATACACTAGTCTGATTAATGAGCCAAAAAACTAATTAGGGTTCGGCAATTTGAAGCTTAGTCACGATTCGGTTTGGAGAATTGATACTTGTAGGTTATTTAGAAATTTTAATGGCAAATTTAAACGACTCTGTCACGTCGTAAGGATTTTTCTTCAAGTGCC
Source organism: Calameuta pallipes (assembly GCA_030142375.1). Classification (NCBI taxonomy): domain Eukaryota; kingdom Metazoa; phylum Arthropoda; class Insecta; order Hymenoptera; family Cephidae; genus Calameuta; species Calameuta pallipes. The sequence continues at coordinate 1,111,458 of JARQSW010000370.1, read as the reverse complement.
GTTAAAAATCGTCTTCTATCAAGATACGAAATTAATTTTTATTTGTCTCGAAGGCCGCTACGAGAACTTTAATGATTATTTAATTATGAACTAGTTTTGACGTGACGTAAAAACTATTTGTAAAACGAGACTGACAAGGTTTCGGCTAATCGACATTAAATATATTCCAGTCTGATGATTTTTTGATACAATTTTTTACTTTCCTCATTCCACTCGTTTTTAAACACACCACTCTGAGATACGTAGTATCTTTGTGTATAATTGAATATCAAGTACGTTCATTACTGATATTTTTTGATTATTACAATTGCGAGAGCGATCCGGTGCCCTCGTCACTCACCGCTTGAGTAATCGATCTCATAATGAAGATACGTCACATATTTTTTTTCTCCGTGAATAGAGTCAGTCGTCGCGGCCATTACTAAATATCAGTATTAACGAAGATTAATGAGGATGCTTTTGCCAGTCCTTTTATGCTGCTTCTTTCATCGCATAGAAATATACGTTTTTAGGACCCATAGGGATATTGTCTGTTATTATAGCATAAAGTCTAGAGTAAATTGTATAGTGTAATCACTTGCGTGTATTAATACAATCTTTACCAGCTAAGTCGGTATACTTTCGGATACTATTTACTTCTGGTGGAAGCATTTTTGGTTTGTAACTACCATTTCTAGTATCTTAGTTAAAGAAATTTATCAGTCGCATTTATTTTTTTGGGGCTACGAATTACATTTAATTACTATACAGACTTCTTATCGCAGTGCTAATAACGTCAATTAAAAAGAAAAAATTGTCGTGCCACCAACTATAAAACTCGTTTCAATTTATTCATTGAAATCTTCGTATATATGCATATTCACGTATAACTCTTCTTCTTGTATCTATTTGGAAATTTCTTCGTACGTCACGCAGCTTTCGTTGCTCGATTTGCTTTCAAGGCGAATAATAACAGCCGCTTTGGTACCAAGATAAGACATGCTGCTGTTGAGGAAAATAACGTGTTAATTTTCTGATATTTGTATGTGATGAGTGGAGGGAGAGAGGGGAAACTGAATTTTTTTAAAAATAGAATTTTTATTTTAAATTAGTTATGCTAGTCATTAATATCATTTAGGTATATATTTTCAGCTTACGGGATTTCTTCAGCAGCCAGTAGCGTACAGTAATATGTCCGAGGTCTATACCGTAGCAAGATGGGACCCTACATACAAGTATTGTTTAAGGATTGTTCTACCGGATGGTTCTCTACTTCTGCAAGCCAGCAATGCCTACACGAGAGATCAGTGGTACCATTCTATATTATGGAAGGTGAGTAAAATAATGATCCTTGTATAGAGAAATTTTAAGAATAATTGAAATAAATTATTTTTTCTTTAATCCATATACAGAAGAGCATCTTCAAGTATCAACATCTGGTATCATCCAACAGCAGGGACGACGTTGTTTTGAGAGAATTAAAGACAATGGTAGACTTTGCACTGTGGACGCCTTTGCAAGATGAACGAGTAGCTGGGGCACCTTTGGAAGCGGTAGCGAAGCTTCTGGAAGATCCGGTACGGGACGGCGAATCAAGTAAAATCAGTAACGAGGAACGTGAAACAGAGGATAGAAGCTGGGCAGAAGCTGTACTTGCGGTAGCAGCGCCTCTACTGGAAAAAGCAGCACCACCTCCCGCCCTGGCGAGAGCCCTGGCACGACTAGCTCAAAGACATCCGAAGTCTCCCCTGGTCTTGGCTCAATGCCCAGCGATCACTAGGTGCCTCAAGCACACCGTTGACTTTGGAAAGTCGCCGGACATGAGGAAACTTCTTCAGGTCTTCATTGCTGCTTTGTATGAGAATAATGACGGCGAGCAAGCGATAAGGGATTACATTGCTTCCGTACATGGACCAGGCAGCGATTGTCCACATCCCAGAGTGTTACCTAATCTTGTGTCCATATGCGTAGCAGCCATATTTCATAGGTAAATTCTCATCGGGGTATCTTAACTATACCTTTCAATAATATTAAATATTAATGATATATTATTTGTTTCTTATACAACGTTCATTGTTCCTAGATTCGAAGTGTCCAATCGTACGCCGCCCAGCGAGGAACAGCCTGCGACTTTGCCGCCATTACGATGTTATCTTATGGTTTTAAATGTCGCGTATGTATCAATGTTATGTATGAGTATACAATGTTGTAACGATATAAACAGGAAGATGATCTTTTCAGTTCTGAATACGCAGACTGGAGGCCAGGACTGGGCGCTTTGCTTCAACCAGTACCATTCCCAGAGAAGGCGTTGGCTGATAAGGAAGTTCAGGAAACTATACTGTTATGCGTCATGCAGCGTTTAGCTAAGGACCCCAGATGTTCCGTTCATAGGGTCTTGTTACCAGTTAGAGAGCCACGACCTGGCTGGATTCATATAGTAGCGCCTTCCAGCCCAGCCTGTCCTGATCAGGGTGAACTCTTTGGAGACATGGTACGAATTGCTTATCAACATATTTTCATTTCTTTATTTTTAATTTTATACGGACCTACTTTGTTTATCTAATGATACCAGCGCTGCTTTCCTGTCTGCTTCGTTAATGCATCTACATATGCAAAACCCGCGTATAAGCGTATAGTTAAAACAGGGCTTACTATAGAATATTGTAATATCGTAAGAAGGTAATGACAGACACGCATCACTATCTAATAATTGTGGAACGCTGACCTATAAACGCGTTAACCTTAACGTGTAATTAGCATGTCAATCATTAAGTAAAGTGCTTGTTAATGGTGCTATAGAAACTGTGTATGCAGCTTTTTGACTGGTGAGCATATCGAATTCTATTAGAATATAGAAATATATCTTGATCTTCTCTGACTGCTAATAGACTGTATCAGATTGAACAGATTAATGATCCAAGTGCTTATGGGTTTTCCAGCTTACTACTCTTCTGGCGTGTTGCTGCCGGAGGAAGAGGTTCATTGGCTCCTTGATGAAGCAAGCTGGCGGAGCTTGTGTACTTTTGGGAGTCAGGGATTGTGATGCTGCTCAAGAAGCACTTTGTCTAATGCTTGAGTGGCGTCTCTTGCCGAACGAGGAAGCTCGACTTCAGGTTGTCTCAGCTCTTCAGTCTACGCCATCCGGACGCAATCGTTACGCGGACCTCTGTCAAAGACAGAGAAACCTACAAGAGCTAGTGAGTTATTTAGGACTTGAGGAAGACACTAAAGTCGATCGTATATTAATTTTACGAATTCCTTCCAGCAACAGAAAGGCGGACCCAGGAAGCTGACTTTGCCAGTACGCGCGACAGACGCCGATGTCGCTTTGCTCCTGGGTGGTGGTGCTCTTGGAAATTTGGAATGTCTCAGTCTGGCTTTTACGTCCGTGACTTCCGCCTGTGCTGAGCAGCTCATTAAGTTGCCCGCTCTGAGATACCTAAATCTTTGGGCTACGCAATTCGGCGACGCCGGCCTACAGATGATAAGCGAGCACCTACAGAAGCTGCAGGTTTTAAATCTCTGTGAAACGCCGGTTTCGGACAAAGGAATATCTACTCTGGCCTGTAAGTTCTTATCGCTGTCATTGATAGCACTTTTCCTGTAATTGCTATCGGATGAAACTAATTAATTTTTATCGCAGCACTCACCAGCCTAAGAAAGTTGAACCTGAACAGCACCAAACTCTCGGCTCAGACATTTGAATCGTTGAAGAAGAGATTACCCGCCCTGCAAGAATTTGACGTTCGATATACGGAGGCTTGGTGACCCTTCTCGTTGACGGATGTGACGTCGTCAGGCTCGTTGACGAGACGACGAAGGGACAACATTAAGGCGGTTGGATACTCATAGTCAGGATCGCTATCAAGCGAGTTTAACGTATCATGATGTAAATTTATATCCTCAGTGGGTGGAGCTCATTTCTCTCGCGTATTCGTATCGGATAGGTTTGACTTTCGATGGCGTAGTTCGATACCGGTAATGACATCTTCACTTATTACTTGTCAGTGAGATTTCCATTATCCAGTGGTTATTATATTCCACGTAGGACATTATCGTAATAGTCGCGAGGGAATTGTGGTTCGTTTACTTTCTTTTCCATTTTTTTAATTCTTTTTTTTACGTGCTCAGTATAAGCAGGTACTGCGAATTGCCTCTCTCCTCTGATTGACACTTTAACACGGAGGGTGCCCAACTGCCTTAAACTGAATTCTGAGCAACCACTGCCACACCACGGTAACTCTAGTATAATGACAGTTGGCATCAAACGTTAGTACAACATCCCAAATATTCTAGCGACTACACGCTTAGTGTATATAGTTAAGTAGGAATTAAGCAGATTAAAAACTATTAATTTATTGTAGGTAGGCCGTATTTATATATCACGTGAATAATACGATAAACGAATAGGCTAGGAGATTTATGGAAATTATAGAAAAAGATTTAAAATGAATTTGAGAGATAGTAGTTTTAAACTACGGATTATAATACCTAACGATAGGACGACTGATTCATTACATTATTTCATTATTGTAAAGCTGCAAGGGAGCAAGCATTGTAAGAAGACTGTTTACGTCAATTTCAATAAGGAAATATTAAATAGCAAATTATAATAATTCATTAATTAATGGCAACAATAAATTCACTTTAATACCACGTGCATGACTAAGTTTCTCTTATTGGTCAATTACTTTTATAAATTATATTGGAGGCTCACTGCGCGCGGCAATTTGAGCTCTTGAAAGATTTATGAATTATTTTTTATTTACAAATTTCAAATCCTAAACTTGTAGATTAAATTAACGACTCGGTAAGTTAGAAAATTTTTTAATAAAAAATTGTCCTCTATATTCTTCGTAAGAAAATGTTATTTCAAATTGTTTATTTTATTTTACGCAATTTATTACCCATGTAATAAAGTGTGTTGAAACTTAGAAAATGGTAAACGTACAGTTCGGTAATCTGTGGGTAAAGCACGAAATTCATTGCTTCGAAACAACCCGTATTGTATCGTAAGTTCGAGTCATTCTATTGTATTTGTATTATAATAATTAAAATCACGATCGACGACGTTCAGGAAATGAAGAAATTCATCCTATGAATTACTTAATCGTGCCACATCAATGAAGTAGCCTGAAGCTTGCCAAATCATTCAAAACGTAACAAGCAGGCCGAAAATTAGCTGGCTGGTGACTTTGGTTTACACTTATATTCAACGGATACCTTTTATGATGGTTCATTTATTTTGGTTTACATATTCGCATGTTTTTTCGTATATTCTATTTATTAGAAAAATATTTGTTTATTCAGTTAACTATTGTTATCTATTATCCTTTCGATAAATGTTATATGCGAGTGCACGCCTTCGAAAGATTTCGAAAACATTGTCGCACTTCCTCTTGCAAAAGTTCTCTTGAATCTGAAGTGTGCATCCTTGTCACTTTGTAGGAAGTTATGATCGACTCAATTAGAGACACATCATTTATTTTTTTAAATGGTGGATATTATCGTGGATAAAGTACGAACTTTGTCGTTCAGCCTATAAAAAGAAATCAAACCACTGCAAAAAAGCCATAACGTGTAATTAAAGTTATTGGTTTAGTTTTCTCTGGTAAAAGTCATCGAAGATGACTTATCCCTTGTTCGATGGGGCTGCTTATGTCGTGTGAATTTTACTTCGATCTACGCTAACTCTCTTTCGAAGTGATTGTGGCAATTCACGATACACTGCCTCGGGAATATTTTCTGCAAATAAAATTAATGATAATCAATATTTGCAGATACATTAAATTGAATATACATTAGTCACTTACCATTACATCTGTAAACCAAATCGGACCAGATTATCATTTCTTGGGAAAAACAGAAGACACCAAGACGTCCGCCCTTTAATGTCGAGTCGAATATATTTCCAGAATCCGTAATCATGTGGGGTCCATCATAAATTCGCAATCTCATCAAACCGATTTCTGGTCTGTGCAAAAGTAGCCATCTATAAGCTGTCTTCTCTTTCCATCCCTCGTTCCTTGGATCCTTCCAGAGTAGCTTAACTTGGTTAGTGGTATCGCCAGTATGCCAGAGACTGTTTCTCAGCATCTTCCCTGGACCAGTCTCCGAGTCAACTAATTTTATTTGAATACCGGGCTCGGCAACTGCGCGGAATGGCGTTGCTTGCCAATAAGTTTGCGACTTCTTCTTCCACATTACTGTGTAGAATTTGCGATTATTCTGATAAGAGAAAACAAAGCCTACATAGTCATCATCGATATCTGTATCGATGTAGAATGTTCCTTCGAAGTCGACGCCGCTGAATCTGTGATAACCTTTTAGAAAAATATTATGTAAATAATTATTTTATAATTGATTTGTGCAGCCGAACCAACGTAATGGCTTACCAACTGCCATGCCAGGATCGCTGTTCATGGTTTGAAGAATTTCAGAACCGTTACTCAAGATCACCCAGTTGGGATCGATTTGAGCTTCTCCTTCTGGGTCCAAAATTACAGTCATATATGCACGGAAATCCGTTGCCCAGATAAGACTGTTATTTGGGCACGGATCATATTTATTTAATATATCATCGCCATCGTTATCGTCCCAGCAGGCGTCCCCTATTTTGTCATCTTAAAAATGAAGAAATTCACTATATCAGTATTCAGAATCGTATTCTTATTATTTAACACAAGATCTATGAATTCACTCACTATTGCGATCCTCTTGATCAGGATTATGAACGAATGGACAATTGTCCAAATAGTTTTCAAATCCATCACCATCAGCATCACTGTCGCAGGCATCACCTTTGCCATCGCCATCAGTATCAGTTTGATCGGAATTTGGTATTTCGGGACAGTTATCCAAATTGTCTTGAATACCATCTCGATCTATATCAACGTTATTATCACAGGTATCACCGATGTTATCATTGTCTGCATCGACTTGATCGAAATTCCATATATCGGGACAATTGTCGCAAGCATCACCAATGCCGTCTTCGTCCCGATCACCTTGATCCATGTTTCCCTTCTGGGGACAATTATCCAAATGATTGATAATGCCTATAAGGTGTATAGAATTCATGATCAAGTTACAAGTGAGAATTTAAAAATGAATAATATACTGGGATTTATCTATAAATCACCGTCATTGTCCATATCGTTATCGCAAGCGTCTCCATAACCGTCTCCGTCAATATCTTTTTGATCCGGATTGCTGATAGCGGGACAATTATCGCAAGCGTCACCGTGCCTGTCACCGCCACCACGATCGGAATCTTTCTGATCAGGATTATATTTCAACGGACAATTGTCAACTTCATTTAAAACGCCGTCATTGTCGGCATCGTCGTCACAAGCGTCTCCTATACCGTCTTCGTCAGCATCCTCTTGACCACTATTTGGAATAACCCTGCAGTTATCAGCACGACAGTGACGATCATTGCAGCGTAAATCTAAATCAGGATATCCATCGCTGTCAGAGTCTGGTCCGCAAATAATGCCATCTCCCGCCCATCCGAATTGACACTAGATTCCAGAAAAAAATTATCATTAAAATAGAAAATTCTTTATTATTTTCACTAGCATTTAATTTTAATCAATCAGATATATACCCTGCACGAATACTGATTGCATCCAGTATTTATGCAATCTGCATGTTCACCGCATGATGTTATACCATCAGGGCACAGACCTTCATCGGCTCTGCATCCAGATTCCTGATTTCCCACGAAACCACTTTTACACGGACCGCATATATGAGAACCCTGTAAGAAAATTTATCAGAGATTTTGATAATAGGATAAATTTTTTTTAATCATCCGATGAAAATTTACTTCGGTGTTGATGCACTGCGAGTTCGGTACGCAGCCACCATTTCTACCGTCTTCACATTCATCGATGTCGATACAAATTTGTCGATTTCTTCTGGCTTCAGCTAGTCCGACACCCTGAACTCTATTTCCCCTAAATCCAACTGGACAAGCATCGCATCTGTATCCAGGTACCAAATTCATACAACGTACTCGAGGATCACATGGTCTTGCTAGCTCACATTCATTTATATCATGACAGGTGGTTCCGTTTTTGGCAAAACCTTCCCTGCATGGACCACATTCGTAAAAGGGGTAATTATCCGTAGGAATACACTCTGCTGCCGGATAACAAGGGTTGGATTCACATCCATTTCGACGTATGGTACACGTCTCCCCGTTACCGACGTATCCCTCCGGGCACGGATCACATCTGTTGATGGTACAGAATTATTTTTATTTAATTTTGACATGAGGAGAGTGCAGGGAATTATGATAGCTGTATGGTATACCTATATCCATCATAGGTATCGTGACATATTACTCCTCGAAAACAGGGTTTATCTGCGCAGGTGATACCTGGTCTGCAGGTGCGTCCATCTCCTACTAGGCCACGTGGACATAAGCCGCACTCCGGTCCACGGGAGGTGTCACGACACTGAGCTCCAGGATAGCATGGTGAGTTAACCGCGCATGAGATCTGTGGTTTGCTCTCTGTAGACAAATTTCAGGCGATTATAGTCTAAGAGCAAGCAACGTTTCTACCTACAGTATCTTCATATGTAAAATGAAAGATCAAAATTAGTTCTCTAACACGCCGACAGATTACGCCAAAGTGCGCGAATTTGTATAGATTCTTGTTAATTGAGGAACGGTTGCATCGGAGTGCTAGAATATAGGTGTATCAAAAAATCTTCGTTTATTACTTACTATTATTTAAAATAATACATGAAGGATTTGGCTTTTCCTTTGCTTATTTGTTTTTTAGTTTCGTACCTGGCTTGCATCCGGCACAATTCTCAATGAGCTGTCGAAGATGTTGCGTTTCCAGTCTCTAAAAATAAATAGTGAAGTCGGTATATTGAATTATTTGGTTCTGTTAAAGGCCTGTATCGCGATAAGAATGCAGGAAGGCGCGAAAGAGATAATCGTATTAAAAAATTTTAATATTGAATACGTTGGAACCTCATTTAAAAGCATTTGACGTATTTAATGAAACGTAACTCAAAATTGACTTTAAATTTATCCATGCTCAAATTATCAATGTTAATATACTCACGTTTGATTTAACTTCATTCTGCAAATTTCGAATAGCTGCTATCAATTCATTGATTGTCTTCATCATGATTTCGGTTAAGCAAACTAAAAATAACAATTATATAACAGGAATAATCTAAATGTAAAAATTAAATTTAAACAAGACTCAATACTTTGTTCATCCACATCGTGTAATATTCCAATGTCACCACGTCTCGGTATTTCATTATTATTTGACAGCGACGGCTGAATGGCTTGCATTTCGTCAAAATCCAAAAGGTCCAAAGGGCAATTCTCTTGCCGTAAAATAGCGTCTATTCCCGACGTCTTATATATCTTTGTGTGGTACTTTCTTTCTTTGTACTGAAACATTCAAAAGTTTCAATAATTGAAAATGGTCATTACAGGGATTCAATCCTAAGTACATAATTAAATTTTCATTGAAGTGCTTCCCGAAAGTTTGCGGTAGAAAATGGGGCAAGAGAAAGCGACAGGAAGTAGATCGTTATAAAATTAAAAAAAAAAAATTAAATGCGGCAACCATATTTGTAACAAATCATAGCACTAGAGACACTGGGTAACAGGTTGGGCAAAGCATAGGCGTGTTAAATGCTAGTGGCGTAGGTTTTGCCAGCCATATTTGGAAAGACGTCGTCCCACGATATGCACTGGGCGACAGTTGCGTATAAATAAAATCGTTGTACCGTTCGTGAGAAAAAAAGAAAATGGAAATATACCACGTTGGCATAGATTTTATCGTAGTGACACATACGTCCTTATGGAATACGTATATTGAAACATCCATTTTCTTATCTGTATAATCAAATGGAGATGTCATCCATAGGTGAGTGAGAATACAGCGAGAAAAATATTGTCAATGGACCAAGATAGTTTACGTGGAATTTCACGTAGGTATCAGCAGCAGACGTAATGGTCCGCATTAGGATTCGTTGCGAATCCTGATGCATGTGTGTGATTAGTTATAAAATTACCCTTACGTAATACTTATCCCACACGATGAGACCGACTAAACCTGCGACTTCGCTGATATATTTGCGATGTTAGAAAAAGCTACACTCGCTCAAGTCGGAATCTACGTACGACAAGCAGCAAAAAATGTGGACACCATTAGAATAAGCCATTTGCAGAGAAATTTCTGTTTATAGCAATTCTGGGATGTCGATGGGATATTTGAAATTTTTTGCACTTTGCGAAATTAGAATAAATGTGCTATAAACGTTAATAAAATATATGCAGCACGAAATCAACTTCTGTTCGCACTAGTAACTATAATTAATATCAATTTTGCTAGACTTAACGGATTGTGAATTATGGTAGTCGGAAGTATGTCCGCTAGGTGGCAAGGCGCGAAACAATCAGCTCACAACTAAAGTGTATTGCTCAAGTTTATATATCAGAGTAATTTTTTAATGTAATACTCTTTATTAATTTGAGAGTGCATATCAATCTCTCGATTCGCATATTGGAGAAGGGAAATAGAGTTTATAAAGTAATATACCACAATATGTGTCTGTGGATTCTCAGATTATTTTTTCTTCGACGAAAAATGAGTAAAGATTTTGCCTTTTTATCGGTTCGCGGTCTTTACTCGTAAGAAAAGAATGTATCGGGCTTCCCTTTCATGTCAAACGACCAATCATTCTTTTCGACGTTCAAGTCACAACCTGAGTGATCATTCATCATAAATCCACGACTCTTTCTAAGTGAATTGTGTGCAATCTGGTTAGTAAGTTTATTGGAGAAGTATGGTGCAAGATTCAAAAGGGCATCTTGCGAGAAACCTCGTGCTAGTAAACATGGCAGACACTCACCACTTCCAGATGTAGTGTCGCAGCGTCTTCGGTTACTTTGTGGAAACTCCTCTTTGTACGGATTTCACCCTGGTAGACACAGTCCACATAGAGATCCACCAGTGAGTGATGTGGCTCTTGACGCACGTGGAGAATCAAATTTTTTATTGGCGTCGACTCATCCAGACTTTCAACCATAAAAGTATCAAAATGCGTATGACCATTTTCCATGGTTTCCAATATAACTGCAAGGTGAGTAGATACGGGTTATTTAAATATGTAAAGTAGAATTTTTTAAAGTGTGTCTGAATTCATTCAAATTAATGTTAGCTAAGTCGTTTAATGATATACGTGTATAAAAACACATAGCTTTAGAACAGCTGTTGCTTACAATTAGCACGCGAGACCGGTGTCGAATTAAATAAAACCGTTTAATATGTCATCTATTGGTAGTGAATAAATTACAATTGCCTGACGTGCTGTATTGTTGTTTTAAGAAAAAGTGACCAAAATTTCACGAGAAAATTCTTTAAGAGTCATCGTAACGTTAATAGAGATATAATTCGTTTGTGTTTCAACAAACACCAGTCTCCGCTACTTATTTAAATTACTAGTAACTTTCTAGGGAATTTACGTCAAGCTTATAAATCATAGTCAAACGCAGGTTTAAATAAGTATTATATTTTGGTTTTAACCAGATATTGATAATGTTACGTTAAATATTTAATATTCGCAATTAATCTTCAATTTATTCTGTCACATTCGCTCAAGCTCTCCAATATAATTTTTTTATTGCACGTTATAACACTGATATGAGTATTTCTACATGATTTAGCATGACACTCCTTGACATGCATTGATAGTGTAGAATTGTTATATCTAGAGAATATTATCCAGTGATTATGCATCATTGGTGTACACAAACATTATATAATAATGCTTATTGATACTATTGACTATTGACTATTACAAAAATCATTCATACCAACGATTAATGTGTGTGATGAAGCGAAAGGTCTTCGAATGGTTAAATGTCAATAAAAAAATATGTGACTTTTAAAATTATTTTAACATGCCAAGACGATACAGTGATTTATGTTTGCTGTATCCTTAATATCGCTTATTTCATGTGCTGATATATTTTATATGAAAAAAAAAAGATAAACAGAGACATCTAGTGCTTTTAGATGCGAATGTCATATTTTATCAATTTGATTTATATATGCAATATTATACGCGTAATATACAAGTATATTACATACGTTAGTAAATCAATACGTCCACGTGTGAAATTAATTTCGTGATTATAGTCTTAATGATGCTATTTATATTTTAGGCATCTTGAAAACCGTCCTATTGAGACGTAGGTATATCTGCATGCTAACATCATAGTTTATTTAGAATAAGATTTTATATCCTTATAACGGTGAAGGCTGTTTTGAGCTATCTTGTTAATTATCGTTGGAATATTTGTGCATTTTGAGCGACAATATTCAACAAACAATACTTATCTTTGAAATATTCAATAATATTTTAATGTTACATGCCTTTGTTGCGAACAACGTCATTGGTGTTTGGCGGTCGTATTTTACGCGCTTGAAAATCGTCGTTCATACAGAACATAGAAATACAAGCATTTCGTTTCGCTAATTAATTATTGTCTAAGCAAGTAACATGTTTTCCCCACTAGATAGTCCCAGGCGAAAGTTTGATTAATTAATTAATAATTCGTACTTACTTCGTTTTTCGAGTCTGTCAAGTTTTAAAACAAATTGTTCCTTTGTTTTCGAAAAGTCTGCCCTTAAAAGCGTTTCCAGTCGATCTGTTTGTTTCTTCTTGGGCTTCACGTGTTTTACTACAATCGCAAATTCATCTTCGTGCAGTGCTTCTTTGAGACTCTTTGATAAGCCTAGAAATAAAGTCCACTTTTTATTTCGAAGAGTAAAATCAACAATTCTTGAATTAATCCTGTCAGAATTGACCTAGAAAAAATATATTGGACTGGAATATATTAGGCTGCTGCGTACAATACGTACAATAGGCTATCTCTCCAGTATAATAATATAACGCGTGAAATATTTTTTTGAAAAATTTTCATCTTTTCGATACTACAACGGACAGAATAAACCATGAATTTTCCTCGAACAGTATCAAATGAAATATTTGATTTCATAAATTCCCAAAGTTACGCAATTACATGTTTTAAATTAATTGCGTTCTCATTAAATTCATTGCTTTTATGTACACTCGGCTCAAACGATGCTGACTACATATGAGTTTCGTATACGGATTACTCAGCCATATATAATTATATTATTTTCATTATTTTCTTCCCCATCGCAGATTACGTGTCATATTTAGATTATTTAAATATATCCTCCTTATCATTACTGATTCAATTAAGGGGCTACGAAATTAAATTGTTACTTAAATGAAATAAACAAACCGACTTTTCGTCACGGCTTTTGCATAACCGGCTCTAAAACCATAATGTCCAATTTCCTTAGATTGTGGGTGTCAATTAATGAAAGCTACATAGTAAACCTAGTTACAGTATAGCAGGACGTCATGTCAGCTAACGAACTTAGCACAAGACTTTAGCACCGAGCAAATTCTCTAAGAAGAACATTAGTTCTTAGACGTGCATCGAAATAGAAACGTATGATAATTTATTCAAAAGTGATTGAATATAATGAAAAAAAATGTATATGATTTGAGTAAAAAAAATTGCACTACTTATATCGAAATAAATAGATAATCTTACTAGTTGATAATATTATATCATTTTTTTAACAATGTCATAAATAAAACACGAACGGAAATTACCACCCACGTTTCTACTGCTTTCACCATCTATTATTTATTCTCGAGGTTTTGGAAATGTGTGTCAGTGTGAAATTAACGTAAAATCAAAGTATACATGTGTGCATATATATTTTTGAACGTTAAATTGTGGAACCATAAATATCACATTCAGGAGAAACACGTCGGGAAACGATCTAAATTATTTATAGGGTGTGCCGTAAATTACTCCTACACTGAATTGCTACAACCGAGAATAGATTATCTTTATTTTCAGCGATACAAATATCGTGAAGTTTTCATTATTGTTAAAACGAGCTGCGATATTTTTCCTGAAAATCATGAGTTCCAATAAAAATTCGGTAATGGCCGAACGCGTAAATATATTTCCTATACAATATATGTATATGTAATGATAATGGTGCAAATGTTAAAAAAAAAATTCTGGACACTTATGCAGCCCGTTAATAAAGTTTTATATATAATTTTTAATAATAAATGTTATACCCAAATGAAATAAATCAACGGATCATATGGAATACATGTCACGTAGTTGATTATGATTTTTCATTGAAAATAAATACTTTTATTACTAACTCCATACAATCTACACGTAACCGAGCATATGTTATACATATTGATATAGAGTGTTACAAAGAAAGTAATTTTTTCAAAAATAAAAATCTATTGTTTTTTCTCCACACTTGTGAAACGCAACCATATCGCACATGTCCAATATATCACGATACGAGCGATATTACCTTTTTGTGTAGACCGTTACTAGGATATCGTATATCATGCGTGAAAAAAAAAAGATTAACCAAGTGGCTGGTGTAAATGAACGTACAGTTCGAGGTAAATCGAGTTAAAGAACAATTGAGATCAATTCGTAGCAATTGACTCAGAACGAGTGTCCCCAATCAATAAATACGCATTTCCTTCGTGATGGAATTATTGTTTGACATTTTTTTTCAGTCAGCATTTCCTTTAAAGAAACAGTATTGATCTTAAGTTAGACGAGATAACCCCTTTGGCCCCTCGTAATGCATTAAGGTTAATAATGTCGTTGTATAAATGAGATTCCTGGAATTTTTAACGAGGAAATATTAAATTCTTGTAAATTAACATTTTTTATAGAAAGTTTATGGTTACAGTTATATATATATATTTACTTTTTAATTGCTATATACTCTAATTAATTACGACATTAAATAACCCATTAAACTTTTGGTTCAATCATTTTCAATCATGTGAAAAGTACTACTCAGCTTTCCCACTAATTTATTATCATTACTCAACCCCTAGGGGAATTTAGTAAAACAATACGGAGTATTCGAGTTGATTGACCCTGGAGTACCAGCGACTGCTACTACCGGGTTTCTTGCTTTGTTACAGGACTGGTTTGAGAAACGAGAGAACACGTGCAAATAGTTGATTTCAGTATTAAATCTGTACTGGAAGATTATCGATTGACTGATAAGACAGAAATAAATAAGATCAAGTAGCGTAGAGTATTTGCATTATTAATTATCGATAGATCGATATAAAATGATAATCAATATGGTTATTTACATTGACACTGTAACTGCCTTGAGATAATATTTTCAAAGTTAATAAATATTTACTGTAAACCAGTCGCCCCTGTAGCATTCTTCTTTATTCAATTCCGTTATTCACAAATACTTTCCGATTTTATCAGTATCAGGAGGTCCCTGCCTCTCAAGTGTAAAATGTAACCTAGATTCGCGAGGGGTTAAAGGGAAGCATCGGAATTCAATGGGAATGCTTAATACTGTAAGAAAAGCGACCAGAATTCAAAGAATTCGAAGATAAGAAGACAATGGAATATTTTATGACAAAAGAGAAGCTATAGTACAGGAACTCGCACCCTGTAATCCAGTTAAATATAACATATAAGTAAAAGTGTCTTTTCTTTTGAAATTACGAAAAGAATTTTTTGTCATATAAAAAACGTATCGATAAAATCGAATCACCTTCACCTTCTCGATAGACTATACGATATCTCTCGCATAAAATGCGTCATTTTTGAAATTCATATGAATCTACAGAACACGTAGCGTACTAACAGAGAATCTAGTTACTAATTTCTGAAACCAGCATACGTAGTACGTGTATCAGAAGGCGAGTGAAGAATTCCCCTAGAGATAAATAGAGAGACAACACACGGATCAGTTATTAAGAGAAGCTGCTCCATATTAGG
Source organism: Calameuta pallipes (assembly GCA_030142375.1). Lineage (NCBI taxonomy): Eukaryota > Metazoa > Arthropoda > Insecta > Hymenoptera > Cephidae > Calameuta > Calameuta pallipes. The sequence continues at coordinate 1,095,578 of JARQSW010000370.1, read as the reverse complement.
AGAGATCAGGCGTACCTTCGTCGGGCGTAACAGCCAGCACGGAGAACGTGGCCACCGCCGCGAAGAAGACGACCAGCGCCACGACCCCATCGGAGCGCATCTTGTAGCTCTTTCGAATGACTGCTCACTTAGGTATAAACTTTTGTATACAGCATTAGTGTATATATATATAACGGTAACAGTGTACAAGTCACCGTTTAAAACACACCATATCTATGACCTAATGCAAAACACTCGCTACTCAAATACACCCGAGTTTTCGATTGACTGTCGCACTATAAATATATATACTAAGTTGCACTAGACGATAAGACACCGAGACAGAGAGACGGCCAGCGTCAACACTGGACCGCGGAAACCGCTTGGACGCAGTTTTATACGGCGCCCACGGACTCTAAAGTCCTTTACGGGGCGTTCACAGCAGCACGCCTAACCGATCTACCGGAATGGAAGAGACGAACAATTTCGAGACGCGCCACAACTGTTCTTTCGATCTTCTTCTGCCTGTTTTACGATTACTAAGCCAGGGTTATGTTTATGTCTCTTATACGGTAGACTCGTGACACGGCTTGGGCATTTATTATATGGATTGTACGTGCATGTAGCTGATTCGCGTTATAAGAGTCGCTCACGGGGCTGTAGGGAAATGAAATTCTGAGAAACCGGCCTCCCCCACCATTTCGAGCAAAACTTGTGTATTCTCTGGTATTTCTGTGTGGTGACGTCTTTTCGCGCGATACACTTATATCTGCTGCATCCGTGTTTATTATTTTACGCGATTTCGCTGATTTCTCTCTCGTTTGTCTCCGACCTGGTATAATACGGGGAACGCTCGGGCTTTGATAAGGGGAAGTGGGCTTACAGCGAGTGGTCTTATAACGCGAGTCGACTGTATTAGAGGTATGTAATTACGTATATTGATCTATATATATGTGAAGTAATATGTATGAAGATTTGAGTCGTGAAAAATATCCTTTTGCAAAAGGGAAAGAGCCAAAAGATTTTTTTTTGTTTATATTTAAAACAGAAAGAAATGTCAGGATTCATTTGTATAGTAAATTTTTTATATCAAATATTCATTGACTGTTATTTATTAGGAGAAACATTCTTTTTCTATTTGGACGTACTGCGAAATTATTTAATCCATCATCACATAGTGGCTTGAGAATAGATTAGGGCAATTTGATCCCGCGCTTTTTAATGATGAACGAAGTGTATGTAACGGGTGACAGTTTTGTTCTTGGGTTTGTTAACGTGATGAAGAGTAATGTGTATGTTATTTCATTAGATCATACGGCTTTTCCTATATTAGGGATCACCTGTTAAATTGACTTTTAATGGATGGGTGATGAATGATTTTGAAAATTCACAAGAAATTACGCTAGCAAGTTTTGTTTTTGATGAAAATTGACTTTGCAAAATTCAGGGACTTTTAAGTTATTGAACACAGTCGTCTTTCCAATAACTTAAAGAATATATATACATATACATAAACATGTTATACCACGACAATACATATAATCATTAGTACAATAATTTGTGCTGCCTCAGTACTTTGAATAAGGATTATTATAAGGGAATAATCTTTATTCACAAGGTAGGGAACTGGAATTGAAATTAGAATTCTAAATAGCGTTAGATTCATGTCTGAATGAAATATCGAGCACATCTACTTCCATGCTATTTTGAAAGTATATAATATATCCTACACAGCCATCAGATTGATCATAAGAAACTCCTTCAGAACGTATTTTTCAGCTCGTTATATTTCCTTCGTAATACTTTTTCAATTTACACACGGTATATTAATTATTGAGTGGGAAGCTGCTCCACCTACGAAATTTTTTTCTGGTTGACTTGATCGAATCACGTAAATCTTATTCATTTTTTTCTTCGAAACTAAATAATATACGATACTCGAGTACTTGCGAGTCTCTTAAAAACATCTGCGAAAAGTTAAATTTTCAAATATTTTCTACAATCCATTATCAATAAACGAAATGGAGTATGCCATCTTCCATACAAATAATTATAATCTTAATGCAATAATAATGAAGGCAATGATATTACCGAGTACTATATACAATAATTATGTGATCCTAGTATAATTAAATTCTTTCTAAGAATGATTAGTTTTTAATTAATTTTTGAAAAAAAAAACACTTGACGAAAAGTCGACGAAGTTCAGCAGCTTGTAATCTTTGGGTTAGTATAGGATTTCCATAAATTTCAACAATAAAGGCAAACCCGAACTCGGCTACCATTTTGGAATTACTCAACCCTTAACATGCATATTGACTTAAAAAAGTTCTTTGTACTCTCGCTGCGATGATATTTCAATGCACTAGCAGCGAGTGTCCAAGATATTTATTTATTAGCAATATATATATATATATATATAAATATTTCCTTATGATTAAATATAAAAATAACCATAAAAGAATTGACAATCTCACCTCTATAAATGTTGTGCGACGATCATCAATCTCTCTCAAAATATTCAGACCCGTGCCACGAACAGACACACAATCGTTTCACTGAAGAAGTCGCGCCTATAGATACTTACAAACGAATTATCATAATCTCTATTTTCTTCTGAATATATTTCATATATGATATATCGCATAACGATTGCTTAATAAAACGATACGACTTAAATGAGTCGTAAATACTGATATCGTAACATTAAGATATTTTGCAATCCATACAACAGACACTAAAACGATACTACTATATAAAACATGAAATTCCGATCAAATCGATCGATAAATTGATCGTTAACATGTAGGTACGCGAGTAAATAGATGCTTCGTATTTTCGTTAAATAAGAATTTCTAATGTCCAGTATAAGACTGATCCTTAGGAAAGCCTAATTGCACGTCGTTCTAATCGATTTACAATTAAGTCAGGCAATCCTGAGTAGACTCTGAAAACAAAATGAAAAATCTGAAAAATACGTGTGAACGTCTTTTTTTTCACGAATACAATTACGACTAAAAATACCTATTGAGTTTTATACATAGCTCTATCGTGTAAAATATAAAGTTTGCACCGTGTATGCAAATATCAGTGCAAACGAATCTAATATATTTCATTAATATATCATGTGGATCACGATGGAATTAACAGAGCTTACTTTCTGTGATCCTCTGGACGTTGCTCGATGGGTTCGTCATGTTAAAGTTAGTGAAAGGACCCAAAGAATTTTGGGCAAGTACTTGAGGATGCTGACGATTAGATCCGTTAAGATTTCGCCGCCATGACACCCGACAGACAACATCTCCCGCGTGAGCCTTACTCGCACAGGATGCGACTCTTTGAGAGGCTGTCATATCCTGTGAATCAATATCATGTGAAATTGTACTCTTTTATTCTTTTTCTTATCGAACCTTTGTTTTTTTTTTACTTTTTTATTTTGTTTTTCCCACCCTGTGTACTCGTGCCCGTGACTAAATTAAGTATTGGTCTGGTGGTCTCTTGATACGTATGTACATATGTGTAAAGGAATGACGGGTAATGACGGTTGAAACTTACGAAAGAATCCAGACATACCGGAAATAAAAACTTTAATTTATCAATCAATAAAATACAGTAATAATTAACAAATCGGTATGTTGGTGTATATACATATTGATGCTAATAAATAAATATAGATAAAATTAAGAGGGAGCAATATCAATGAGGATGAAACACGGCGAAGTCAACAAAGAGAAGGATTATCGATTATTGTTAGGCAGTGGAGGAAATTACCTAATACCCTATTCTATAGGGCTTACAAGGAGGATAGTACATTGAATAAGATTTTGTCGGATGAGTGATTGATAACTCATGAGATTCAGATAGCACGTCAGAGAATATTAATCATGACGTCACGCATCGGATCAAGGTCAATTTTTGGTTGAAACGTTTATTGCTAAAATAATTAAATAAATTATTCCAATGACTGTTAAGATATCTAGTGAAATGGGGCTTAAATATATTCTCACTGCAATTTCCAATAATTATTGACGACCTTGAATTTGTTTGTTATCAAGATTATTGATCATTCATTGTTTTCAGATTATTGCGGCTTAATCAAGGTCCGGAATCACGTTAGCCTACTTTCGTATGATCTCTCCATATCTCATCTAATGATATCAAACGTGTATGTCACATTGCTCTTGTTTAGAATAATCTTGATAGAGAATATTTAAGAAATTGCTCTTAAATGAGCTACGTGTTTCAAACGAAAAAAATCTCATTTACAATAATTATTATAAAATAGAAAAGGTCATAAATTCCTTCAGCCAGATGTCTCTAGTGTACATCGGTACGTTATATTGTTTTATCAATTAATTATTCTAAGCTAATCAGTATTTCATTCCCTGATTTGATTGCTTGTTCGCGTCTCTATTCGTGGTTGGCATGACTGAGTATATTGAATTCCATTCATTTCTCTGATTTTGTCAATCGAGAAGTCTTACTGAGAGGGATAATGGCGTCACTCGTGTCTCTATGGTAGGTGCCCGTACAGGTGCCTATAATAAAATTATAATTGTCCTCTTATAACGTTATAAAAGTTCGTTCGATTCTCCCTAATCACATTATCAATAAATATCGAATGATTATCGGACTGTAATTAAAAGTCGTTCAAGCCCGAATCGATCCTTATTACCATTTAGTTGAACTTGGTCAAAATCACTTCTTAGCGATCGGAAGGAAGTTTTTTTTTATTATTATTCAAAACTTTACATAGGTACTCACTTTCTTTTTACTTCGAATGTTAAATGCACCGTAGACGATGGGGTTCATGCAAGAGTTTGTACAGGCAAATAAAAACAACCCTTTCTGTATTCGTTGATCAACCTTGATAGCCGATGGGCGGTCTATCCAATACCTAAAACAACACAAGGATTTCAAACATTCAGAACTAATATTGTTGTATTTCAACATATTTTTTCAAACAACAACGTGAAGCCAGAGGTTTTTGTATGATCTGATAATCGTATACTCACCACAGGCTCATTACGTGATATGGGGTCCAACATACGAAGAAAACCACGACAATGATTATTGTCATTTTTAGGGTGCGAATCCTGGCACGTCCCAGGAATCCTAATGAGGATCTTCGTATGCGGTCTGGAATTAGAATCACAGTCACTATTAATGCCGGTGCTGTTATTAAGGGAATTGGGGAGCCCCTATTGCCATACCAGACAAATCTTAACGAAAATCATGAATAAAAGAATTTTTACAAAGACATTTTCTTGTAATCGGAATTATATTAGATATATATAATTATATAAGCTCCAACCGGTGCTGGATCTTTGTTGTACAAAATTAATCGCACACGAGCGATTTAATATAAATTTTGATATCTGTCAAATATTATGTTCTGAATTAATGGATAAATATTGTGTGATACGTACATATACATTATGTAAGATAATTCAATATTGTGAAAGACACAGTTAATGATTCTACGTAATTCGTAATAGCAAATTTACGTTATATCTTATGGGTTGCTTATCATTTCCAGGTGCATTTATTCAATTAGATTAATCGAGAACGTGTATTTATCTTGTCAGACCAAACACACTATAGCTACTTTGTATAAAAAAGACGCCTGAAGGCACAAAAGAATCTCCAAGTAGACGTTACGGAGTAGTTGCAAATATACTTGGGTCACACTTACCGGAAACCGATTCTCTGGATCTTTTGTATATCTCCACGAGGATGCTGGAGTAGGTATATATTATCACAGTGAGAGGAAATCCATACATCATAACCATTCCGAACAAAGAATACGTGAGTTCGTGAGCGTCGCTTGGAAAAAAATTGTAAGTGATGCACTGCTCGTACCACGTGATATTTGGATGACTTTCCACGTGAAAAACTACCAGCTAAATATAAAGTAGAAGATGAAAAAAAATAGATTTCAAATTATTTCTCCATTATTTTTCTTGCAAATATAGGGAAATTTCGTTCAAATTTTTATTACAGTACTATTAGGTAAAGGGTTGTTACGAATTCGATTAATCAAATGAGACTTCCCGAGTGAGAGAATTGTATCAAGTAGCAAATGCATAATATATCATGGGGGATAAGCGACGCCCGATACAAAGAAAATATTTATTATCGCAAATTCTAGAGGCAATTCTCAAATTTATTTTAACACTTTTGTCAGACGTGATCGCGAAATGAAAATAAAAGATTTACAAAATTTATATATTTTTCATTACTCACCTGTGGCATCGAACAAAATATTGAGCCTGTCCAGGCTAAAGTTAACATTACTTTGCCTCTTCTATCAACGTCCGTCAGTTGTAACGGTCGTAAAACAGCAAAATATCTGAGGAATATAATGTATGCGTACATGTAATAGCTGACTAACTAAATAAAATTGCTTGTCAAAAGTTTTACTGTACTTCTGTGGAATATTGGGAATTCACTGTTAAATCGATTAAACGAACACCGAGGACTGTGTAAAATTGAGTTTCCTCTGTTTAAATACGTTTACGAAAAGCATGTAGGTAATCGTCAAGATTGACATAAACTTTCGGGTCAAATACAATATTTCGTTATCCTTCCCTAATCTCACGGTACCTTTAATTACGTTTAGTCTCCCTGAAATCGAGTTAACAATCCATAGGACATTCCGAGTGATTTGCTCTACCGTAATCTAACAGTAATTGAGGTTATGTTCGTTGTACAAATTTTCTTACCTGTCAATGCTTATGCAGACTAACACGAAGGACGAGAGGTAAAGTCCAAAAACACGAAAGAATGCCATTATTCTACAAGCAGCGTCGCCAGCCTTCCAAGAAACTGTTATAGCCCATCCAATTTCCAGAGGCATCATTAGATATGTCACCTGCAACGATAACGTATACCCTGTTAATAAAGTACGAATTACACGTAGGAAAATAGATACGCGGTAAAGATAAATAATTTTGAAAAAAAAATTATGTCCAATAAATTACAATTCTCTTTATTATTCTCTTCCTACCTTACCATAAAAATGCAACGTGAAACTCATGAACAATTTTGAACTTTAATTGTTAATTAATTAATCAATTATTCTGAATAGATCCGTATTAATTATACGTTCAAATACGAACTTACCAACAAATCCGCTATAGCCAGATGCATCAGCATTGTATTAATTCTTGATCTTGTCGCTCGTCTTCTTCGTAATATCAGGACCAAAACAGTTGTATTGCCCACGGCAGATATAACCATAAGTACACTGTAAGTGATAATGCTGACAACGTGTCCTTCATTGAATCGCATATCAATCGGAAGTTCAGTGTAATTTGTATAGTTGGCATTCGCACTCAAAGGATATTGCGTTGCGTGTTCTAAATTGGCCATTTTATCCACTAAAAAAAAAAACCTGCAAGCGATAAGAAATAATTTATCTTTTTTTTACAGATTCATTAATTAAAATTAGAATATTACATTTTCAAGACAATAGTACGTAGTTCCTATGTCTAGAGTGTAATTCACAATAACAATGCACAAATAAGATTCGTAACACGTTACAATGGCCATTGCAACGTCATGCTCGATTAAATATGCTTAACACGAGAGAAAAGAGATATCGATAAATTACATGTAATGAATGACGTATCAATAGGATAAAAAAAACATTGACCGCCTTTGACAAATTGATCGGATCATAGGATGTAAGATTCCCCGCAGTGTTACTTATTAATCGTGATAGCTTTTTCGTAAGTTGCCCACGTGCTATGAGTCTTGAAAAATGTATTAAGCAAAAAAGCATTTCTGGTAAAACTTTCGTACGCGTCAGGAATTCTGATTCTTTTATCTCCAAGACACCGGAGTGGCCAAGATTTAGCAATTAATATCTGTTACACTGAGAACAATGGCGTAACACGTAAAATCTAAGACCCCAGTTAATTTCGTCACGTAGACTTCCGTGCATCCACTACTTGAACGGTAAACAGACGCCAGTCTATTTGATATCGAAAACAACTAGATCGTTGTACCTCCTACATTACAAGAGAGAAGCGATAATTGTTCTCCTCGTGGATAAACAAGAATCCGTACCCGGAGGCCTTTTTGAAATTTTGTAAACAAGCTGGAGCCTAAACAGATTTTCTATAGGGTAAAAAATTTGTGGTATTCGATCGCGAGAAGAGAAAGTTACTGAATACGTCAAATTTTTGAGAATACGAATTTTTTTCATTTGAATTTTTTGGTAATGTATATGAAAAAAATATTATTACTATCAATTCGACGAGTTATGATTTAAAATTTTTAATTTTATTATTATCCTGAAATGTCTGAGAGCGACTTAATATTAAAATTAGTATGATTCGTAATTCGTTCGACATTATTGACGCAACAGATCCAATTAGGACCAGCAGACAATAATTTGTTGAGTTTATTATAATTGTCTACCTGGCACGTCTTTGCTAATTATAAATTTTTTTTCTCGCTACAATTTTTATCGTCACTATTACCTCGATAAGAGTTCTTAATCAATATTTTTTTTCAATAGTATTCGAGCTTGACACAGTAATTAAGGTCGTCAATGAATTGATCGAGCAATTGGTAAAAATATTTCTTTTGACATATATATAATAATTACAATCGATACAAGAATTTTTGTAATGCTTAACGATTTTTTAAATATAATAAGATATACGTTTTCAAGCTCACTCATAAGTCCACCGTATCGGTTGCCAATGAAAGTTACGATGCATTTATATTGCTAATCCAGTCACGTTTATAATATATAATTGAACCTTTAAAAAAACACGCTCGCTTTCAATTTTCATTATATTTTGAAAACTCTATTTTTTTTATCTATTATATCGGAGTTGTCAATGAATTCTGCATAAGTTACGTAATTAAATTTTCACAGGCACGTTGTATTTGCTTACTATGTACATTCAGGTAACGTAAATATCAATTCCTTGATTACTTATCGAATACTAGTATTATACACTGGGTTACTGTATGTACAATGATATATAGAATATCTTTGTATGGCGATTATGTATGGATATTCGCAAGGACGTGAACGCTGCTAAAATCAATTCCCATGTTATTCATATGTCACATTGTTGACAACACAGTATAACGCATTTTATATTTCAGACCTATTGTTAAATTTTTGTTTTGAAAAATATACCAATTGACTTGAGAATTATATTTATCATTTTTCTTCATTACGTTATCAATCCCAAAGAAATATAGGAACAAAGGATAATATCTTCTTTGTTTGCTTCTAAAAAGATAATTCAAATTTTACATCCCTCGTTGCCGAATACCAAAAATTGTCTAGTAAAAATATTTATACTAAATATTAATACAATTATTTGTCAGTAGTTACTTACGGCGACCGTTGAAAACTAATCGAATTTTTTCGACTGTTGAATGTTATAATTTTCTTGGCTATTAGCCCGAAAGTGGTCCAGAGGGAAAGATTATCGTTTACTTGATGATAGTTAAATATAAATATATATCACTTTTACTTTTCATGCAATTATCAAAATTTTATTCAACCACTAAATTTGCAATGACAAATACAACGTAGAATTTGATAAATTATAATAACGATTTTTTAATTTATATTATGCATAGTTTTATTATATAATTTATGATTTTTAATAACACTTCGTACTTTGGACAAATTTTCACATAGAACCTGAACGCATTGGGGTGCCAGACGATACTGAAATATTTTCGCGCTAGGATTCTGCGTTACGAACGGCGCCAGCGCAGAGGGTGAATGTCAATTTAGAAAATCGTGGGTTACGAGTATTGTATTTATATAGAATAATACATAGTCCCTAAGTAGTTAATCGGAAAATTTGACAATTTACGCTCGTAAATTGAATCCCTGAATGAATAATATAAATAAGTTTTTTTTTATGAAAAAAAATTGTCCTTTTATCTCCCTAACATAATTTCATGAAATCCCTTATTAAAGATGTTATAAATATTAAAACGTAGTATAATATTCCATCTGTCAGGAATTTAGCCACAAGTGCTCCAGATCTAACATTTGTGCTCCTGTATTAAAACGCGAATATATTTCTAGCTTTATTTTATTGTAGCTTTAATAAAATCCATAATATCCGCTTATTGTGTCATTTAATGTATTAATGACGTATGTGCTTACTAGACACGATATTTTATAATTTGTGTCGACACTTTAGTGGCATACAAGAACAGGATGCTGGGAATGCACGTATGCGTAAATACATATGTGGTATATCATTCTAATGAATTTCAAGAGTGCATTAAAAATCCTTATACATATGAAATTTTTATTAATTTCAAGTCTGCCTATTTGCAGTCTATTTCCACTAGATAATTATAAGCTTCTGCATTATGCACAGATTTTACAACCAAGATTCAAGCTCTATGTCAGTTCGATGGTTATTAATGGATAAAGTGTAGCACGTGATTTTCTGACAGCGTTCTACTTCTTGCCCCTCTCCTATATACATATTTCCTGGCTTCATGTTTTGTCTTCATCGTAAAAGAACGTCTAATTGGTTCAGAGGGATTGAAATTAGTTGACCTTGCGCGCGACGTAACTCGATCGGTCATCAATTTTATTGGGCGGTTCATAAGTCAAACTGATATAAAAGAGTTACCGAAGCATGGAGACTATACACTTAGAAAATATTTTTGTATTTGTTAATCATTATAAAATTATACAAAAATATGTGCTTCGTTCAAGAAAGAATGTAAAGTCTAAAGTGGCTTTGTTGTTAAAGAGTATTTAAATCACGTTATAAATTATTTATATTCCCCATTTGAATGAAAGCTTTCTTTTCGAAAGTTGCTGTTATTCACTTTTTGACACTTAAATTTTATTATAAAATTATTGAAAAATTGAGATACTGAAAATGAGTTAATGGGCATTAATGATATTTTTAGAACGGCAAAAAAAAAATTCCCAAGTAACGTTAACGGTCAATTTTTATTCAAGTTTTTTCTGTTTATAAACAATCTAAAATAATTTTGAATTTTTTACTCCTAAGAGGCTATGTTGAGTAGGCATATATAGGAATCATGTAATATCCAGAGAGGACGAAGTTCGGACAGACTGCAGTTATAGAGAATAAATATGTACGTAGAATCAATCCTCAAAATCGTCAAAGTAAAAATCATCTCCATAAATCTTGAATTCCGATGCATGTGTAGAAATCCCGAAATATTAAAAAAAAATGTGATAATACTTAGCGCGTGCGGCAATCGGCGTTGTGGTTTTTGTCCTCATTTTCAACCTCGATAATCGCCATCGTCCCTTATCACGATCCTCGTTATCGAGTAGCCTTGAATTTATCACGTTTTTACCATCGCCTACTCTTTCTATTACTTGGGGTTTATCGTTACCCCAAAAATGGCACGCTTATTTTACAAATTGCAGTAATAAATTATTGCCGTACTCAAAAATGAATTTTTTTTTTTCATTTTCCTTCGAAAACAATTTTTTCAAAACGTCAAAACATCCCCTTCTGATATTCCTGATACTCTCTGATCATACAATCTACTATGTACTGACAGCATCCGTTGCAGTTAAAAATGGATATGTAATGTTATAAATGCAATTTTCATTGATCGAACATCTATGACTTATTCTAATAAAATTAACGAGATCTAAAACGAGTTATCGCGATCACATATTTATTCTAACGAAACGTCATGACGTCCGATTCTCAATCCTTATCGATTAAATTTGACTAATTTTATCTGTAACAATTTCGATTTTCCATCTAAATCTATCAAGTAGATTTGCGTTGGACAACTTGAAATATTACAGCGCTACCAATAACACAAGCCGCATGTAAGATCAGCAGTAAGTATACCGGACACTGAATGATGACATGGATACAGTATCTCCGTTGGGGATCACCTTGTTAGCACCACTGTCAATAACGAAAGGAAAATTCTCAGATAGTCAACCCTTATTTATTGACAGAGGGCAAGTTAATGCGCGACGGTCGAGAATTCGAGGACCCCAACATAAAGTACAGCAATCGAATTTATATTGTTTTTATAACATAAGACATCTATAAGATGTCAAAACCAAAGAGACGAGACCGTTAGATGTTAGAATTTGTATCATTTGAGATGAGTTATAGGGCTAAAAATTATAAGAAAAAGCAGACATAAATTTACAAAAGTTCAACATCGTTACTTTCGGATTACCAAATAAAAATATACAATTTCTTATTTCTTATATCTTCCGTGAAATGAACGAACCAGACACGCACAATCCGCTTCTTTATTTTTCTCCCTCATTTTGTTTCGAGTTACCATAACAACTTTGTCCACATGGGCATAAGTCACGGATCGTTACAGAAGCAAATACAATTTTACACGAGTTACGGGTTTTCGAATATACGAATAATTTGTTAGAATGAGTCATTACAAAGAAGTAGAAAACTTTCCAACTTACTTTTCTTACCTAAAACCCTCAAGGTACAGTGCCATCAAAAATGTTTCTAGCCATGAAAGTCTATGACTACTGTCCCTTACAAAAATTGAGTTAAATCAAATGTTAACTCGTATAAAGTATGAGAGAACCATTACCAGTCCACAATAATTGAACGTCACTATATATTAGTCATGGGAAATTTCATGTGAATCAAAATTACGTGTTAGAATACACGAATCGTTATTCGTATTTGACTTAATATCTTATGCCCTTCCAAGGTTGTAAACTTGAATAGAAACTTCGTAAATGCTAAACTTTATACTCACGTGTGTAACATCAAAATCGTTTTTGGTGATGAATTTTCCTAACTTCTTTTTGCAGTATCCACAGAAATGTCTATCTCGACATAAATTCAAGTACGTGACTTCCGTTCGGTATGAAATTCTTGAAAAATTAAAGAGACGCAACCGAACGTGAAATAAAATAAAACGATTCTCTATATCCGTATTAACACGGAAGCACTTTCATTTTTAGAAATTTTCGCATATAAAGTATTATGATTTCTGCCTTCACAAACATTGTACGTGAACGAGCCCAATGATGTTGACTTGTTTACGAAAACAAGCGTCAATCCATTTTCGAAGTCCGATCAATTCCCAAGTCTCTTGCCACCATAAATTATGAGTCGCGTGATCGTTTTCTTTTTAAATATTATATATTATTTTTTATACATTAGAACAAAAATAATTTTCAACTATATACTTGGCCATTCAGCCTTAGAATCTGGCACTCTATATAAGCAGTCGATTAAGTGGACAAAGATCGACACGCAACTGCAGATTCTTATTCAAGCAGACTATTACACGCCGGCGGACACTTAGGCCAGCTTCATGGGTCAAATGTCAAATGGTCTCTGATATCTTTATATATTTACTGGTTGTGAACTATGTGTCAATGTGTATATATATGTATACATAATGCGTCTCACGCAGAAAGAAATACAACCCCACCGCCCGACGTCTACCTAAAGCATCGTTCAATAAACCTGCCTATCGCTATATTAGAAATAATTAAATCATAATCGATCCTTTTATAGTATGAGACGTATGAGTTTTATAAAGCAAAATATGTTCAGGGAAAATCCTGCAAGGTGTGAATTCTTTTACAAATAGCAAAGCCCGACTAAAATTATTAGATGTAACTAATTACTAGGAATCTCGATAAAGGATCGATATTTCTGGATATTGACGATCTGTGGAAGCTATGTTAGAGAATTAATGCCGTTGTGACATTCGTATGATTTATTATTCTTAATTTGCCGAGTGATTTATACACAATGAATGGCAGTTCGAACACGTTGATTCATCGGGTAATAAGTTAAATTCCTTATTTGAAGTTTGAATTGGTTTTGCGTAAGATATTATATTTTCTTCTTACCTGAGTCATATAAACCCGGATGTGTTGTGCAATCATTAATTTAACGATAGCTATAAATTATCCATTGATAACAATTCGGGTAAGTGATCGTAGCTGTAAGTATTTACATCAATGCGTGTAGATACGTATCGTTTTCATAAATCTAGTAGACCGACTTGCGTAAATTTTTATTTGTCAGGCTTGATAGGTTATGGTGCTTTCTATATTTCCTATGACGCATTAGCTTTCTAATAGGGATAACTCAAACGATCTTTTACTCTATGTATACGTGATAAGTAAATGATTTCGGAGCGACAAGGTTGTCCGTGTCCGTGATAACCCGTAATGGCCTGCAATACAGAGTATATAGTGGCAGGTTCATCATCGCGTTAACTAACATTGAAAACACAACAGAGCAAAGAGCAGACAAGGACGGTCGAATCAGTCTGATGGAAATAAGAGTGTAATTTACTTTTATATGGACTCGATGATTTTTCATTATCGTGTGAAAAACACATTTTTCATATTCCGATTAATGTGTGGTGGTTAGTATGATTTTTCGAATGAACCTAAACAATGGCATAGTTTTATTCAAGTACTATGAAAATCGTATATTTCATTGAGTAAGACATACGAAATGAAATTGTGAATTGAATAGAAGGGGGGAGTTAATTATGGTAGAGGAAGTACATTGACATTTTTTGGAATAATCAAATCTTACTAAGTTCATGGCCATATATGAATTTTGTACGTGTTTGAGGGACGTGCACTGGCGCAGCGTGTATATATATATATATATATATATATCACACATGTACACATACATGTATTTGATGAATTCATAACAGAATTCTTTTCCATCTGGATACATAAGATTTTAATGACCAGTTTAATTCGAAATTTTGTTTACACACATATTTTATAATGCACGAATCTTCCTCGTGCTAAACACGAAGCTTCTACGCGAAAACAAGCTGTTATAAGATAAGAGACCCTACTCTTCTTTATACCACAGTATTATAATTAGAGTCGCTTATCCCATTAATAGATGTTACAAATTCGTGTAGAGACAAAAGAATATGAGAGAGTAGGAAAGGAAATGTAACGTTAAAGTTCAAAATACTGTTTCAATTCCGTCGCAGGTCATTGTGGATCATTCACCTCCAAAATTTAACATCATTTATAGATGCTGCAGGGAGTTTATACAATATTTCTACACAAGCGATTATTTTTGGAATATATATATACACATATATATTAATTACCTGGACGAACATCGGTATGCTTTAAATTGGTTACTTATGTAATAATGACCAGGTTTGAAACAATTTATCCAGCAAGCAGCATGAGTTTGTCGGGAAGAACGTTGATTTGGAATACGGATAAAGGACGAGGAAATTGACATAAGTGAATTGTCAAATCGAGTAACAAACTTGTCAACATAAAGTCAAAGAGGAGATAAATTCGTTCCTTGTAACATTCTTAATTCTGAAGTAAATTCTGCAAATGATTGACGTTATTATATTTTTAAAACGATGAGTATCCATTGTCAATATTCCAATTAAATTACGATTTGACATTTAGTAAAAAATAAAAATTAAGTCCTATGTACATTCGTGAAAATTAATTATAATTACACGTTGACAGTATTGTTTAAATAATAATCGTATAATTTAATTTCCCACCTCGTTTGGCATCGGTTTTATTTTTCCAAATAAGGAACTGTACAATTCGTTTTTTGCTAATTCTGTCCACGT
This sequence comes from Calameuta pallipes, assembly GCA_030142375.1. Lineage (NCBI taxonomy): Eukaryota > Metazoa > Arthropoda > Insecta > Hymenoptera > Cephidae > Calameuta > Calameuta pallipes. The sequence goes on along the minus strand of JARQSW010000370.1, from coordinate 1,079,999 downwards.
ATCGTTAACCGTAATTGGGGCCATGAAGTTGACTAACTTTGTATGAACGTTGTATCGTATCCTTCTTCCTTTTGTCGCTCTTGTATCTATTTTTCGTTTCATTTTACTCCTCATATTCTGTAACTGTATCCATTGTTTGCTTAATTGTATGGGATCGGTTACATCTGAAGATTTATATTCAATCAACTCCCTTAATAACTGATGATAAAAGTCATCATCATCATAGATTTCTGTATCGTGCTCCTGCACTCTTCGGCCATCTTGATCTTCCTCTATTGTTTTTCCGACTATCTCGTACTCTGAGCGTTTTAATTGCGTCCTTTTTAATAATTTCATTTTATCATTTAGGATGTATTCGATTTGCTTGACAACTGGCTGATTTGTTCCTTTGTTTAAGTTTCCAGTAGCGATCCGAGTTTTATCGTTCCATTTTTGTATTACGCTATTTCTATAAGCTGCATAGGATTTATAATTTTCAGCAAGAATCCTCTCATAGTCATTGAGTTTTAATTTCTTTTTAGGTGTTTCTTGGATATTTTCTTTTTCTTTGTCTTCGTCTTTGGAATCTGATGCATCTTCATTTTTCTCATTTTCATCTTCTGTGTCCGATGGGATTTCTTCATCCATTGGATCATCGTATCCATCTTTGTCTTCTTCCACACTTTCGTTATTGTCTGCCTTTCTTTTCTGTCCCAATGTATTTAGATTTTTTGTTTCAGGATAGTTTTTCAGAAGTGTTGACTGCAGCTTTAACATACTATCTAAAAGATGTGTTAATTTATTCTTTGCATCGTTTGTAGTTGCTGTGAATGTATTATCTTTTTTGAAGTCCCTATATGTGTCATATTGTGGCATTTTATTACTAGTAATTAAGCACTTTTGCAATTTTATTCGCATTTCCAAAAGATTTTCCCAGACTTTCAATTGATTTCTTACAGAATTTCCTTTTTCTACTTCTGAACGTACGTTTGTAGCTGAGATGTGTTGGAAATTGAGATCTGACTTGGTTTTTCTACGTAATGGATTATCCTCATCAATTTCAGAATCTACTTCATTATCTGAATTTGATTCATTACTGTTTCCATCAGAATCTTGGTTATTATCAGAATCTGCTACATCTCCTTCCGAATCAGCATCATCATCACCATCGTCATCATCATCATCATCATCATCTTCAATATTACTCTTCTGTTCAGCAGCATCCGAATCTTGCATACTATCAGCTTCACTGAAATTATTTTCCGACAGATCCTCTTCCAACTCATCACTAGATGCAACTTTTACTTCCTCCTCGTAAATGTCCTTCCTTGATACTTTTTTACCTTTATACCTAAGAATAAAAAAATGTTGATCAAATTACATAGTACATAATTTTCAACATTTCTAGCAGCAATGAAATATTTTAGTTGATATATTGGTGTTGTGTAGATCATACCTTTCATCAATTTGATCTAAAAGATCGACATTTCGTTTCCTTATACTGGAATCTCGAAAATCACCATCAGAGTTGTCACTGTCTTCAAATTGTTCTACAACTTTTGCTGTTGTATCTTCAACTTCATCTTCAGAACCAAAATTCGTTGGCGCAGCTGTTACTAAACTGCTTATTTTATCGGCCAAACTCGTCGTTTTCTTTTTAGACGACATATTTTATATTAAATTTATATAAACTTCACGAAAATGCAGAGAACACGTGTAGTATAAACATAACCTCACTAACAGCACAACAGCTGACCCTTGTCGGATTGTCGGCAGGGCTGGAGCTTCAGACTTTGAACAACGCCACCCAGCGGCAAAGTTTTAAACTAGGATATAGCAGAACATTTAATATATTCCTGGATAATTGTATTTTAATGTCCCATATCGATAAGTATTTATATTGTATTTGTTTTGCCTGAGAGAAACTTAAAATTAATTATTGTTACATTATATTCATCGTGTGGTGGTTAAGAAAAAAATTAATATAATCAACGAAACATAATAATTATATTGACCCAAATAATACGTCAAAGAGGGTAGTTTGAATAAAATATCTATCTAACCTAAGTAAAAAAGACCTTCATTTTGTATATACAATCATCTTATGTTTAAAACATGCATTGCCTCCATCCGCGGTCAATGTATCTTTTGATTTAGCTGCATTCTCTTTTTTTATTTCCTATCGATACCTAATATAATATATACTTTACATGGAATCATAGCGCGATTACGTATCAAGATTTCACTAAAACTAGATAACAGATTGCGATGACATTGCATCTCGCTTCCTTGGTTAAACTTTGTAAAATAAAGGACGTGTAAATGAGCAAATTTTAGCAGCGAATCGATTCCATAACACATACGATCTCTATAAGGGCGACTACTACGGCCATTAAGACGCCCATACTGAAGATGATAATGAGAATGATACAGAAGACGATCATAGTTCTAACAATTATAGCAACATGCGTAATTGTATCATTAACAATTCTAGTAGTAGTATCACAGTGTAGGCTTCTCGTCCGTAGGTTCTTCCTTGATTGGCAGAGCTGCGTTACACTCCATCAATGCAGGATTCGCAACGGCAATGATGTTATCACCGCGGGACGCAATAACCTGATAAATAATCGATTTGTTATCTCTATTACCAAATACAAAGGATAAAATTACAATTTTTCAAAGTTAAAAAAAATTTACAAAATATATAAAATTTTATTGTCGCAGAGAATCAGAAATAATATCATTACATGATCTATTACCTTTAGATTGAAATCACTTTCCTTATCAGTATTGTCAGCCTCAGCCTCATTTGCGTCCTGAAAGATAAATCCCTGTTTTCGTATAGCGAAACAGATTTCAACTAAAAAATTGGATCGGTACTCACATGCAGCGACGAGGATTCCTCGTTTGAAAATGAAAACTGACTATCCGAATCGCTGATCTCCTCGACGCTGGTGCTGAATATACCATTACTATTCTTCCGCCAAACTGGACTGAAACATTGCGAATATCTGAACATCAATATATACTTGCATACGTGTCTGATAATTCTATAGTTTCTAATATTTACGCATAGAGTGGAGAACGTTTGAAGGTTGATAGTAACCGTTTAACGCCGAACCGTATGAACTAGTGATTCTATAGAATATATTCAATCTTTTCCTACTTTTCATTGTAATGATTTATCAATAGAGACGATCCTACTAGTTACTTCTTAATAAGAATATAACTGAAGAAAAAATTTCAGTGTAGTGAAATTAAAGAAGCCACCGCACAAGAAGAGGAGCTACATAAATTACTAGTTTGACTTCGTTGTATTATTTATCTGAAAGTGTATAACTTTGAAAAACGATATGTTTAAGTAATATGGAACGCAGAATAATCACCTTGAACTTTCGTGTCTCCGTATACTGGAACTATTAATGTCCGTGCCGGAACAGCGAAGGTCCAACTCCGCCTAGAACAGTGAACTGCTACAGACAGTAGGAATAACAAAGGGAGAACCCCCACTAGATTGAGTGCGAAGTTAAAATTGAATACACAAATACAATATAAAAGCGACACCTTCGAACTGTAAGAAGATTAACGTAAAGTTTGAAGGTGTCGTATCAATTGAAGACATAGATGTTTATCTTATATTAAGATTGTAACAGGCCGTAGCAAATCCTGAGGGTGCGTCAAAAGTTAGACTATGAATAAATAAATAAATAAATAAATAAGTAGTAAATTTTATAACTACGTGTGATACATGCAAAAGCAAGCGCATGCACAAATTCCTCGCCAACTCCATTACTTGGCAAATATTCTCACAATCATCTCCATTAAAATCACTCGATCAAAATAGTCAATTAGACTTGAATGTGTTTGTCATAATTCCATACGACATTCGTAAAACCAGAATCATAACGAATACAGTGTTCCTCCCGAAGATTCAAAGAGGAAATTGTATCGTATTCCATGCAGGTTTTAAAATTCAATCTCAAATGTCCAAAGGCAAACTCGAATCGCGGTTCTATACTTGACCTTTTGAGTTGCAGTTTTTGAAGAAATGCGAGTGGCGATTAGTGTTGCTACGTGCTCGGCGTACAGTTAGTTAGCGTGACCATGCGTCAAGTGCATCAGGTCTGTGGTCGAGGTGCATTTTTTATTCAGTGGACCCGGTAAGCTAACCTGCGTCGAGTCCTCACCCTCACCCTCCAGCTCGAGACGCCGTCGTTTCGTTCTTTCGGCATCATTCTCGTCGCCATTTTCACGTGGCCTCGTCATCGACAAGCTGCAAGGCCAATCAATCCACATGAGCGGATATCGCGCAAGAGCAATACTTCAATCTCCCCGTAGAGACGAACAAGAAGACTTACTACTGGCTTTTCGAGTAGTGATATCCGGAATCCCGGACAACGCGTCGTGCCAGAGGGAAGAGCTCGTCCCGTCTAGTTAGAAGTGCAGGTACAAATCGGCAAATCTGTGCAGCAGCTTCGTTCACGGATACCTCGTGAAGTGTCAATGGCTTCTCAGGTTTCCTCTTGCAATCGAATCTCCCGTAGATCGCTGCATACTTCCTTATTTCCTCCATTCTTCGTGGATCACTGTCAGGCATGGCCATCACCATCTGTAGAATTAAAATTTTACGAAGGTCATGAATGCAAGATCATACAAAAAAAAAAGTCATGATCCTGACCTCAAGATTCTTGCAGATCTTCTTCTTCACATTATGAGGCTTAGGATCCAGAGGTCGAAGAGTAGCTGCAAGACGTTCGGCAGCTTCTGCGAGACGTTGAACTTGAGACTGCAGTAGAGTGGGTGTAGGCTGAGTAGGACTGGCTGGTGCACCGCCGCCACTTGGACTAGGGGTGGTTCCACTTCCACAAGAAGATTCGCACGTACCCACCTATATTTCCAGTATTCAATTGACAATTAGAGTTCTGTTAGTATGAAAAAAAGCAAACTACCTCGGTACAGCTTTAATTAACGTCCTATTTACATTCTGATATCGGCGAGTACGGGTGACATCGATTTCAATCGTAATTCCTACACGTTGCAAAATACACGGTATATATGCTTTTTCTATGAACGAGCCTCTACAGCCGTGCCGCGCGTAAAGCACCAATCGGCAAATCGAAACGACTATACCTATCGAAGAATAAAAACTAACCTGAGCCATTTTAAGCGTAATGGAGCTGACGGCTACCTTAAAATCGGCTGGATTCTTATGAATTTGTATGAGAACGCTTGTATGCAGGTAGAAAGTGCCGGACCAATAGATAAACGTCCAATTAGATAGTAATTGATGTGCACGTTCAAAATGGGCATGCAAGTTTTCAATTTATAGACTATACCCAACGTTTTATCATGTCATTGAATAACAATATATATAAATACATATATGGAGTATACGATTTATCGCGTTTGCTACGTTACCTGTAATACACCAGGACTATTCGAAGCGGTATAAGGCAAAGGCGCGTTAGGGCTGGGACTGTGACGAAAAGTGGATGAAGCCACTGATGCGTTGACAGTCGTAGGTGGTACGACTGGGCTAGCGCTACGACAAGGTAAAGGGATGAGTGGTACATGCGTCGCGACATATGGCGTCGGCGTCTGAGACGTCGTCGTGAATCCTGTGGGATTTCCTTGCGGTCTTGGACTCACGCAGGGGAATCCAACCACTGATGTTTTGCAGGATGCATTCGGGGGAACGACCGGTGTCTGGAACAAGGCTGAAATTACGCAGAGAGTAATAATTTGAGTGGTAATTACGTGATTGAAATGCATATATAGAAGAGAATCGAGATGTATATGATACCAGGATTGGTGAGCCATTCTTGCAGAGCTTTCTGAAGCCTTCTCACGTGAAGCGGTTTGCTCGCCATATTGACCAATGCCATTATTTCCAGGAACTCCTCTTCGCCGGCATCGCACAATTGCTGAACGTCATCGCCACCTTTCGAAGGTATAGATAAATATAGGTATTTTACGTCCGTCGTCAATATAAATAATACAAGCTTACCCATCTGCAGGAGAGTGTCATAATATCCTAGAAGAGACGCGCGCTGCATCACCCTGTATAATTGTAGTTCAGCTTCATTTTGAGGCACCGACGTTTGCACCACTGTAAAACAAGAATACCGTGACAGTCGATAATCACGATAATCATCCTTACGATCCGACAATTAATTACAGTGCAATTAGCTGCTCGTAAAGTATAAATAATCGAAAGAAAGTCATTCGAGAACCCGCAGAAATAAGTAGAACGTAAAATAAAATAATAATAAAATTATTTATCACATTTTATCCGTTACCAGTTAAAATTAACATTTCAATTCAATCATTAATTTGCAGGATCTCGATGTACGTTTTATCAAGAATTAATTGACACCCGACCAAACATTGATTAATCATATAATCATCGAAACCGTCCTGCACGAAGAATACTTGAGGTACGAAGGCAGGGTCAATATCGAAGTGGAGCAAGAAGAGTAACCAGGACATTTGATTTCTTACCGATTTACCAGACCATGTCTACAGGAATCATCGGTTCCCTTTTTGTTTTCCACGTTTAAACACGACCTTTACCTGGGCTTCGCAGTTTTGCTCCCATTCTCAGCCTTCAACCCGTCAACCCCCATCGCATCACTTTTACTCTATATACTCGACTTCTCCTCTGGACCTCCCCACTCATCTCGCTCGGTAGGTACAGAGGAGGCGAACGCGCGGTCAGGGTGTCCAACTAGTTTCTTGCAAATTTCGAGGAACTGCAAGAAAAAGTGGCGCGTTGCCGGCGTGCACACACGTACCGCGTATAAATTAATACTGGGGGAGAAGAGTCGAGAAGGAGAGAATGAAAAAACTGGCCGTCGGGTCTTATTACGAGCTGGGGCCGGTCTCACGCTATACGCGCTCCAACATCCCAGCACACGGTGACTCGCTTCGCGAGATTCTTACGGCCGACGCAGACCTGGATGCAATTGTGACTAGAGTCACGGAGGAAATAGAGATATAAAGAACGTATCCCGTAGGCACGATTTTTCATACCGAATCACCGGAACTCTCCGTTCGAGCGTCGGATGCGAATTGCTTTTTACTGTTTTACACAGAAGAGTCAAGAAAGCATGGCGACGACTCGCTGCCATTATTGAACGAATTAATCGACTAATGACTGACCGATGGTCATAGCGACTCTCTGCTATCCCCGAATTACCAGTGGATCATCCTCTTCTCTTATTTTCCCTATTCCCGCGTGGATTTACCATGCGTACCTGACCGTCCTGGCCGTCCGCTAGCCTGTCATTTACATAACGACTTTTTTGGCACGAGGTGTCGTTTTTATCGCACGGGAACGTGATGCGAGCCGGAGCGTCTCCCGCTCTTGCGGTCAGGCACGCCAGTACGCGACGTGGGGAGAAAACCTGATCCCCTGGCTCCCTGGGAACCTGGCGGCATCGTTTCCTATACGTATAACACGGAGCCAGAGGTATAGGCGAGGACCGCTGACGTCTCCGTACGCTCTCGCAGGTGCTCCTCCACGAGGAGGAAGAAAGAGGGCACATTTAAAAGTGAACTTTCCAAAGAATCCATCTACTCGGAATCCTAATCTACCTCTTCTTCGTGAGATATCTCCTCCGGGCACCCCTCCTGCTGATTATGGAATGCAGATGCCTGGCTGAACTAACAAACCCGATGAAGGAATTACAAAAATTCTAGCAAAAATCCAAGCCAATTATTTACGTTGCTTCTGCGATATAACAATTGTTTTTTTTTTTTAATAAAAATTTATCACTTTTTAAAAAATTATTAAATTTTCTTTTCATTCTTCTTATTGTCTTCGTGTCCGTGACACTAACATGGGTCAGGGATTCTGTTATGAATTTTCGACGTATTACCCTTTCGTGTGCTTTTACCATAAACCATCAAGCGTTACGCCCACATCAGTTTGTTTCAATTCGCAAAAGTGCAGGGCCGCGTGCACGATCGCAATTTTTATCCACTGGCCACGCATTTTTCCATGGCAAGGGAGGTCGAGGAGGTACCGCGTTCTTTGTCCGATACTTCACGGAGCGGGCGCTCGATCACAAAAACGGGTCTAGTTTCTTAGGAGCGCCCGTTCGCGCGGCGGCGGTTAGTATTTCGCTTTTTGCCGGCATTGTAATCAAGGAAGGGTTAGGTGAGTTTTTGCCTTCTGCTCCCGCCCGGACAAAACACCGGGCAGATGGACTGAGTCGCCGCTGGCTCTGCCATCTCCTCGCTCTTCCAACGTTCTTCCACCCTCTCGGCGAGCAGCTTGGCCCCACCTCTACGCTACTCATCCCTTAAGAAAAATTATCCAAAATCCCCTTACGCGCGAAAGGTTCGATGCGAGACCTTTGAAAAAAATTAGCAGGAAGTTAGTCGGTTGACGCACGTATTACCGGACTTTGTCTGACGATTCAGCTTTAATAATATAATACTGGATATTTCGTTAGATAATTTTTTTTTGATAGATACGTTCAATTATTTCTAGGGGTGATTCATTTTTTTTATGGTACTTCTGGAAGGGCATTGGTGTATACTGCTTGTATGCTATTGAGCGTAAGGGTTGGTTACCACCACCCATAGGCTGGGGCCCTAAGGGTCTGAGACGGGTACGGCCCACAGTTCTGCTCCCTTAAAAGTAACCCCTGTGCCACTCCTTCCTATTAAATTTTCAAGTTTCTATCCCCTCTTTTAATTTCTACTCAGGAAAAATGGCCGATGCCTCTCTTACCATGTACTTTCTATACTTACGTTTTTGAATAATTCAGCAACAATCCTTGACCAAATTTTGCAATGCAAATTTGTACGCGGCAAATAATCATGGGTTATATGATTTGATTAAACATATCGACTGTACAATGTATTCCACATGTGATTATATCTAAAATTCCTAAAAAAAAAATTTCGCAAAATAATATATGTACATAATTATGTACATAATAATTGATAAATGAAATTTTTTTCTAATACAGTATTAAGTACAAAATGGTTAAGCATGTCCATAACAAGTTCAACCGTAAGTGCCAGTTGCCCTGGTAAAAACTCTTATGAAAAGTTGCCTTTATCAAAAACCCATCCCTACAGCCAGCTACGTCTAAAAGATGCGATCGAGCCGCAGTATCTGATTCTCAGTTAAAACTGAAAACTTGAATAATTTATACATATATCTATACTCGATTCGACTCAATGATTTTTCGCAAAAGAAACAGATCCCGAAGGACAGAGGATTTCCGGCAATCCCACAGGGCATCTGACTGCTGTGTTCGATGTCAGGGTGGACTTCTCTTTCCAATTTTTTTTTTATCTATAAGATTTTCATTCCATACATAATCACCTCGCTGAATATAAAGGAGGTTCCCACAGGAGAGTCTACGAATAAATTAGAAGGCCCTAAGTTCAAGCTTTTTTTTCTTATAAACCCCTCACGAGCAAAAGGGGTGAAGGCACAATTTTTTTTGTTCTACGCGATAATCCCAAAGGGCGATGGAACGGAGCGCCCGCGCGTCCTACCTGTCCGAACTTCGAGGGGGGAAATTACGGCGGGGTCCATCTTGGCGACCCCTGTTGTCTTCTCACCCTTCCACGCATATGCATATCGAGACTCTTTCACCCCTCAGCGCGAATTCACGAGGAGGAAAAACGGAGGACGAAAAAGAGATGAAGTAAAAAAAAGTGAGAGAGAGAGATAGAGAAGGTATATCGAAGGAGCCAGCGAAAAAACAAAAAAGGTCCGAAAGGGCCGCGCTTCTTTCTCAGGCCTTTTTTGCCTCTCGTTACGAAACACTTTTTTTCCCCTCCTCACTTTTTGCGTCGCTCCACGCTCCTCGCTGAGAATCCCGCGATGAGAAAGACTTTTTTTTCCAACCTTCATTTCATTGGTCGCTTCGCCTCGGACTGCTCTCGATTCGACGCGCTTCGACGGACAAGCCAGGAAGAGTCGAGCACTTCAATTTTGCAAGAGACACTAACATCGATTTAAAACGATGATAATAACGATTTATCAGCAGCCCCAAACCTCCCTGGGATAAAGTTCAAAATATTGTGCGATCCACTCACGTCAATTTTTTTTTTCCAACTCGGTAAAATTTTCACGAGGGTCTAATATCGACCATGTGTGGTCGGCTGAGGTTGACAATGGTGACGTACTGCAAATGAAACAAAACAAACGCAGACATTCTCGTATAGCACGAAGGAGGTGTATATGAGTGGGCGTGAGACAGGGTCATCGCAGACCCCACGGCAAGATCGAGGGCAAAGGAGGATCGTGAGTCGCAGGATCGATCGTCCAGAATAGTTTTTCTCCCCCCTCGACAAAAACGACGCCCTAGCAACGAGCAACCCTTTCTTGTCTCTCCTATAAGAGATCAAAAAAAAAGGTTAGAACTGTCGAAAAAATTCATTTATTCACACAAGAAGCCTGTGGGAAATCTACTTTTTTTTCAATCTCTTCATCGGCTAACCCTACAGTTTCCTCCTTGTCATTCCAATCAAATGTTCCACTTTCTCCTTTTCTTTCCATCCTCTCATCCGCGCTCTCACAATCAGACTACACTCCGATCCGAGCTCCCTTAATACCTCTCGCATTTGCGCTCTCGACCTCTCTTCTATTACCCTTATCATCCCATACACTCACTGTCCTAATTTAAATATGTTTGTCAGCCGTCTGGTGCGCGCTCTAATTTGTCTCTCTCTTTCTCTCCGAGTCTTCGTTTCTTTTTTATACGCATTGTTGAACGTACATGACTTTTTTATTTGCGTCAAAATATTTTCGCAGCCAGATATCCTTAACGCGACCTCTGGACTTTTCTATTTATTCGATTTATTTTCCTGGGATTCGTCAGCCCGTGGCGAAATGAGTAGTTCCAGTGCAGTCGAGGCTACGCGTCATTTTCCACAGAGCACTCGCACGCCAAACTTGAATGCGCATCTCTTGTCACTTTGCTCTCTTTTCCTCCCCCCGTTCTCTCTCTCTCTATCTCTTCATCATTACGATTAGCAAAAAGTAACACGGATTCATATATATGTATTTTAAAAACAACACGACAGATTCCTCTAATGATCAGAGTACACTTCTTTTTCTCTCTCCCTCCATTCTCTCTTACGTTATACGAACATATGTATTTATTATTGCGTATCTTGAAGTTTAGTGTCTGATCTCTTAAATTAAATTTTCATTGAGTAAGATTTTCGGGCTAGATATTTTTATACGTCCGTATGATTTCTATGCTCAACATATGTATGCCAGTAAACATGACAGAGGTCTTTTCAAGTCCCTCAAACGATTCACGTAGTAGGTACCCCTTTTTCCGTTGCCCGTTCGAATTATGAAGCATTCGAGTGCAGCCACCCACCGGTGAAACGATTTGATGGCATTCAGATTATATTCAGAGGTATTTTCTGCGTCGACATTTAATATAAGAAGGGACCCAAGCTGTACAGCCGAAAAGGAACGAAAGACCTCGTTAGTATAAGCAGCTGTATCTATAAAGAAACCAAGCGGATCTGCCTGGAAAATCTAAAGCGGCCACTCTCGCGATTACTTTTCTTCTGTAGTTCGCGATATATGTACTAGTCTGTTATGAATTAAGGTAAAAAGAAATAAATGTAAAAAGTCCTTAGCAGCGATAAAAAAGTGTCGCAAATTGTATACAATTTTTCGTGTTATCCGCATCGAGCCGATTTCAAGAACGATTCGATTCTGAAGTCGCCATGTTTGTCCGACGAATTTCTCAGAAGCCTCGAGTGTGACGTAGTCATGGCGCATAGGTTTTTTTGTGGTCTGAAACGATTTTGACTGACTGACGAAGAACGAAAAAGAAAAAGTTAAAAAAAAAACCCAGTGCAAAAGGGGACCCCGTTTATCCAGGTGGATCCTGTGTACACGTATATGTACTATGTCTAATTATGTCTACTACATTTCCTACGTCACTGTCTCTGTTTCTCACCGGCAATTTCGAATACGGAGAAACGGGCCACGGAATGGAGCAAAACCATGAAATACTTTTTTTTTCCCTTGCCGCACAACCGGCCGTATCGTTGTGTACGGCTCCTGACGATGTTTGTCTCGTAAGAAAGCGCAAAAACGATTCTCGCAATACTAGCGCCGAAAGCGGAAGAAAAAGTTACTTTTTGCTTGGGTCCGCGCTTTTTTCTCATAGGGTGAGTCATCTCATTTCGCGAGAGACGCCAACCGAGCTGAATCGCTAGAATGCTCGCGTCGTTTCGTTACTCGAGTCATTGAATTCGAGATCCCTGAAAATTGTCTCATTTACATGACTCATATTTATGAATATTCATATTTTCATAATTACAAAAAAACTTTACCTCACATAATCCCATGAGAAATACAAAGATTAGTTTAAATATCAATTTTCACAATATATCGATGCATATAAACGCATCTTCTGTGCAATATTCAAATGTCTATATTGGCAATGCAGAAACGATGGAACCGCATGACAGAAGTCTGAGTTGTAAGTATTATAATAAATTCAAGGTAGTCTGAGATTGTACATGCATCATCTCATCAATTAGGTTAATTAGTCTACTTAATTATGTTATAATATATACATATTAACTTACGGGTGCCGTTGGCGTTCCTGCTGAATATCCTGGGTACGGTAGGTGGCTGTTGATGTCCAGAGGGTTGGGAGGACGGTGGGCTGGAAACGACGACGCTTTGCGTTGCGATACCGGCGGTGAGGACGTTACCGGAGACCGAGGATATAGGAGCAGGCACGGGGGAGGGCGTCCCGACGCCTCGTGGCGCCTCCTCGGTCGACCCGGTGCACACTCCGACTCGAGTCTCCATCCCTGACCTCACTGTCCTACTCCTGGACGACCAGTCCAGAACGCAAAATCCCATCCAACTACAGACATTCGCGTGCCACGCGTCTACTATACGTTACCGGTACACGCTATATACTCTAACTCTACTAACTCCCAACACAAACGGCTTTTTCCTCTCACTCGCTCTCTCTTACTATACTCCACTCTCCTCCTCTCTTCCTTTCTCTCTCTCTCTCTCCCTCTACTAACGCACTCTATCCTCGTGTCGCTTACTATACTACTGCACTTCGCGCCACGAGGTTACTGTGACTCCGCTTACGATGCCGGCGCGCACTAATTCTGTCAATTGTCAATCCCCATAGGTAACAAATAAACGAAGACAGATACCTGCGACTTAATGACGCAAGTACAGAAAATTAGCAGACTCGTGAGGGAATGACAGGTCGAAAAAAATATACAAGAAGTTGTCCAAGATAAATCCAAAGGCGGAAAATTGAAAAAAAAAAACAATAATAACAAGGAAGAATCGTAACACAATAAATCTATGGCATTCCCAGACAGAATAATCTTCTCTACGCTCAAACTATACACCGTTCAAGCTGTTGTTTTGAAATTAATAAATGGTAAAACACATTTAACTTTCTTAACTAGAGATAAGGTTCTTGGAAGTACAGTAAGAAGAAGAAACCAATCCACCCTAAGAAATGAAGAAACGAGTAATTACACCGAAGATGTTTTCAAGAGTAAAGGACGGAAGACAAGCGACTCTGCAAGATCAGTGATAAAAAAGTGATTTCTAATGTGCGCGGATCGTGGTAAGAATAATCGGCAGCGTTGGAGCGTGTTTGTTTATTCACGGTAATAATTGTCACAACGATCGACAGAGCGCGTCCGCACTCACGTTCTCTCTCAAAGCACGGCAATTCACGAAAATATTAAGTGATGAGAAACAACGAAACGATCCGAACGGTAGCGTGCTGCACATTGTTTGTCAGGGAGTGAGTCTGTGGCTGTCGGAGAGAATATCTGCCCCATTCTCCGATCCCCCTCTATCGTCTCCTCCTCCTCCTCCCACCGCAGAATGTCGGCGTGCATCACCCCACCCTCGTGTTCGGACTCCCTCCCTGTAGTATATAGTACGGGCCACCTCCTCCCTCCGTACCCTCCACCATGGGTCCCCACTACTCTTTCCTGTCCTCGCTACGCTCCACCCTGCCCTTGCAGCCGCATAAAAAGCAGCCCCCACCCCTGACGGAAGGAGAGATAGAAAGTGGGTGCGAGTGAGATGTGATTACATAAAAAGTAGCTTCCCTCTCTTTGGCTACCCCACCCTTATATCCCGTAAAACCCCTGTACGACCGTACGACCCCTTTACCACCACCATCTATGCCACTACCACCGTAGTTCTACCCGTGTCACCGATACTAGCGTCACTGGTACCAAAGCCACGTCGGGAGGAACCGACATTTTTGCAGGCTTCTACTTTACTGAATCCCCCTTTAAAATTCTCCTCTTCTCGATTCCTCTCCTTGCTGCACCGCTGTGCTCTTGTGATTCGTTCAACCCCGTCTTTTCTCTCTCACCGTCGCTGCTTCTATAGATGTATTTCTCTTTTCATCCCTTTAATTTTATTACTCTTATTTTCGCGCGCGGGCTCGTCTCCTTCCTCCATTATACCTCTTCCACGTTCAACCCCCTTGCGGAAAGACTTTTATTTTTCATGCGAAAAAACTGCAGGAAAGGGTTCTTGCCGTTGGACCGTTACTGCACAAGAAGTTTTTTTGTGTGCCGCGACTGGAAAACCATCGGAGAGCGTTCTCTTGTTTGTAGGTATTTGCATAAAAGGGAATAACGTTGGTAGCCGATCTCCTTCAGTCATCTTACGGGTAACTAAATTGATTTCTCAATGACTATCGCGTGTAATTGTCAAGTGAAAGTGCCGATCGGTGAAAATTTCGGTAGTTGTAAAAAAACAATTTATTTACGTATCGTCATCCGGTTTTATTATGGCTCTTGAAATAGAGGTAACGTCGATGGCGAATTTGAGAAATCTAATAATATTGTGCTACGCTCATCTTGATTTATCGAATTATCGGCAGTATTGAAAAAAAGAGCTGCCTCACCGTTATTTGTTTCAACACTCGTCTAAGAGAAAATCCTCTTTTTCTTCGTACGGTTCAATAAGTTGTGACTATCGAATGGGTATGAGAATTAGAAGAAAAAAAAATGGATCCGCTGTCTCGGTGCAAGGGCTGCACTCAGACGATGAGGACTCAGAAGAATCATTATAGCTTATAATCTATGCCTGTGTATTCATTCTCACGCAGAATCCAAATCTGCAGTTGCGACCAGGCAAAAAACAAAAGTCGGGATTAAGGGGAGACACAATATTCCTTGGGTCAGAGTCAGGTATGCAAATTTTCCCAAGGCCTGAGAACTTCCGAAAGGGGTTGCAGACGGTGGCCAGTTTTTTGACCACAGTACTTTCTCGTGAGAAGGAAAAGCGATAAAAAATTGAAGCCCTACCCTATGGGAGGAATCATGTGAACCATCCTTCTAAGGGGTCGAATGCTATTATGCTAATACATCGTATGATAGTACCTTGTTAAGGCATCTAATTCCGGGTATACGATTTCCGGTTAAGTGAAAAAAAAATTAGAATTTAATCGACGGGTGTTCAAAATCAAATTACGATAAAACAAAAATAAAATAGATAAGTACATTGTCATTTGAATAATGATAAACTTTTTCCGGCATAACGCAAATACTACGTACCGCATGTAAATCATAAGAATTAGCATTTTTATTTAAAAAAATAACGCAATTTACCATTTTACCCAAGTCTTTACTTCTTTCAACAAATTTGTAGTCATTATGATAGCAACGGCTTTAAAAAAAATTTCAAAATTATGTAAATCACATGATAAATGAGCAGTACTCTTGAAATTATATTACCGGGATGATTACTTAAGGAAATAAAAAGATAATACACATGAACCAAGTAAATGAACCATTTTCCAACGATCATGTCCCACATCTTAAATATACACGGTATAAGATTTCTTAGTGGATGCTTGGTTGGCGATTCTCAACCTATTACATTTTTTTGTGATGCTAATAGTGAACCGTCTGTGGCAGATGGCGCCTTGCGCGTAACCTTATTTTGCCTTCTACATTTTTTTATACGTAATGAAAAAACTTTTGCGTTTGCTGTTATGCTACTCTCTTGTATGTTAATGAGTTCGTATCGCAGTTCGAGCAATGCGACGATTCAATGTTCAATGTTTTATCACGACAGTTATTTTTTAATTCAATGACAGGGATATAATTTCATTATCATTCTCATTATGGCTAGTAAGAGTTTTAAAGAATTTGCAGGAAAATATAATTCTTGAAAATTTATATTTAATATTACAAGGTCCAAACAAAATTGTAGCATTACGCGATTAAAACTTAAGATACATTTATGATTAACGTGTTCAGTTCCCGTTACGGCTTATTACATTCTAAAGTCCTTAGGGCTGAAAATGTTAAAACACAAAATTAAGTACACGTTTAGATGAGGTGTTAATGGAGATATATCCATTATGCGAAATCGTTTTATAAAAATGTAAAAAAAGGATGTATAAGGACGACGGTGAAATTGCTTATCGTTATTATACGTTCTAATAGTGTAAGGTAAGCCGTGGGTTAACGCTGGGCTTCGTCATTATTTTAGTTGAGTTATTAGCATCGATAAAAACGTTTTTTTGTCTCTTCGCTTAGGAACTTATAGATACAGCAGCCATTTTCTATGAAAATTTTTTGTTTGCGAATAAACCTAGATGTCAACTATTAAAAAACCAGCGTTGTCTTATCCTCTAGAAAATCCAAGTCTTTAGTATAAATAATACTTTGCTATTGCTTCCGATAATACGTGGTA
Source organism: Calameuta pallipes (assembly GCA_030142375.1). NCBI lineage: Eukaryota > Metazoa > Arthropoda > Insecta > Hymenoptera > Cephidae > Calameuta > Calameuta pallipes. The sequence continues at coordinate 1,063,300 of JARQSW010000370.1, read as the reverse complement.
GTGTTTAGGAAAGTTTTTTTTTTGTTTTTGTTTTATCTTTCAGAATTGAAAGCTGGGTAACGGGCAGATTGTTAATAAAGCCTTGTACTGTTCAGACGCAGCCGTATTCGTACCAAACTGAGCTGCCTGTTTTTGGATCTTTATCACTAGGAGTGTCTACGAGGACCTCATCATGTTCCGGATCTTTTCCTCCGGTAGTGCTAAGATTTTTCGATTCGTTTATCACCGCGGAGACTTTGTTGTATATTAAAAATGGTCTTGCTTCACTTGGCTGTTCGGCTCTTCCACTCGGTTCGACTGGATTCGCACGACCATCTTCCTCTGACTGTTGTAGCGTGTCACTCACCCTTTTATCCGGCTACGTTTTAAATGATCGACAGTTTAGTACCTAATAAAATTGATTAGATCTGTAAAATCAAGAAAAAATTACTTACTGTTAAGGATGAACTAGGTGGTGGGGAATCATCTGTGTAATAAACTGTTCTTCGTGTTCCTGGATGACCAAGAGATAAGGATTCGTTTGCGAGACCACTAGTCTCTGGAGAATCTAATCAATAATGTCACGATAACATAGACCATATTACTTTAGCTTTAAACGATAGATAAATGGTGCTAATTATATGTTAATAATTGCATGGAAATTTCTACCTGTAAGATGATGATCGTCGACACTTGCGTCAGAATCATTTCCTCCAGATTCTGATTCGTATGTTTTACCTTCGACTGGCTTAACGTCCTCAGCCCAGGAACGTCGATTCTAAAAAGTTCAGTGAATCAATTATTAGATATGTGTATATTAAATATTGCAATTTATGTAATACCTTGCTAAGTAATTCTGAACCTGCTTTCTTTACTTTTCTAACAAAACTTGCTCCAAAGCTTTTCCTGAAATAAAAATATAGATAGATGAAGGATACTGCGAAAGATAATATATGTTGTTCACGTACTTTTTTGTAGAGCAATTTTCAAGTTTTCTGTAGTGCTCCATAATTTTTTCTTCGAGCTTCTCTTTTTGCCTGTACAAATGATTCACCTTATCCCTAGAAAATACAATTTATTCGATTCACCTCTTAGAATTTGTAGATTATTGCAAAACGTTTAAAACGCTGATTACATTATACTCACGTGAACATTTTTTCTTCCATGTGATACTGTTCTTTGTCTTCTAGAGAGTGCGTCAAGAGTTCGTGGTATTGGTTAAACAATAAACTTATATGATCCATTAGCGAGCGTCTGTCATTATCTAAACCAGAGTACATCTGCAGCAGCATCTAAAAAGCACCGACAAGGTAATTTAATTTAGAAATATTGTGTATTATACCTTTATTGTATATTACGTAATAAAAGAAAGTTCATACCTCGCACCGTTGATTTAATTTACTGATCTGAAGTTCCAAAGTAGAACATCGCTCATCCTTGGAGCTTAATTGACCTTGCATCTCAGTAAGTTTAAGACTCAGCCGATTACATTCAACTTTATTTTTCCTGTAATCCTCCTGCAAGTTTCTATACTCTCCCTTAACTTTCTCCAATGTGGTATATAACTTTCTAAAGTCTTCCTGTTGATAGAAAACGAATTAAAGATTTACAAGCTAATTACACACAACGCGAGTAGAATACAAATTCACTAATTACTTTCAACTTAGAATGTTCTCCCCTCAAATTATTCAAAGACTTAGCATTGTTGGTCAAAGTTTCTCTTTCGGTTTGTAACGTTTTAGTTTTTGTTTCCAGCATTTCAATAGTCTCACGCAAAACACGTGTCTCATTCTTCACATCCCTTGAATTTATCTTAAGAGCTTCTCGTTCTCTTAATAAATTTTCATATTCGGTGTTCAGTTGTTCATGCAGCGACTGGAGAGTCACTTGATCGTGTATAAGTTGCGTATGTGCCCGTTGCTGAGCAATACGTTCCTTCAAGAGCTGAAAAGAAATGGATTCTTTACATAAAGATAATTGATATAGTCTTGAAGAGAATTGATATAGATAAGGATGATATATATAAGCAATACAAAATCACTAACATAGAAAAATAAACGAACGCAGTGATTACCTCTTCTTTTTCAGCCACCAGCTGCGAATTAGCAAGTTGTAGAGCGGTGTGTTGTGTTGCCAGAGAGGAACTTTGTGATTGCAAAGTAGTTACAGATACTTGAAGTCTTGCATTATCGGATAACAGATTTTCGGATGCTGCTTGAAGATCCGCCAGTTTAAGATGCAAGCTTTCTTGTTCCTTCTGGAAAAATAATAAATGGATTATTACATTTAATTTTTATTGCTCCAAAATTATAATGAATATTAATTCGCATTTAAGTGATACCTTCAGTAATTCCACTGTTTCCAGTGAACTGTTATTTTTCCTCGAGTCTTCATTCGATATGGAATTTGTAGATTCGGTAGACGCTTGGCTACAATTGCACTGGATTTCTGAAGCTATTGATTTTTTAACGCGATCTACAACTTCCGGAACTTGTGAAATTCTATGCAATTTTTAATTAAATTATTTAATGAATATTTATAATAAATAGAATATCAATGCAACTAAATTCAATACCTTTCAACAATATCTTCCAGTGGAAGAGACAATAAGGTACCGACGTTTAGTCCAAATTTCTCTAATGCAGTATGCAACTGTTGAGTGTTCAATTTCTCGGCTACAAGATTAGATTGCAAAGTTTCCAATGTCTCTCTATCGATCGCAGCACGTGAATCTAACTCTTTGCTAGATCTCTCTATCTCTTGTAATCTGCATCAGGTAACAATAGTAATTTAAAAAATTTATAACAAAGATACTACTTATATATTAAAAATTGTTAATGTACCTTGAAATTTGTGCAATTGAATTCCCAACTTCCTGTTCGAGCTGAGTAGCTCTTCTCTCCAAAACTTCTATCGTATTCGTTGCTTTGTCTAGAGCCACGTCTTTTTCCTATAATAATGATAGTGTAATATATAGTCACCAAGACACTTGGTCCAGAATCGTGCCAAGTACAGGCAAACGGCCGACCGAGCATTATTACCGGAACTACTATGCTTACCTCGATTGTTTCACGATATTTATGTATATCGCGCTGAGCGATTTCCTTCTCTTTCTCTAAAGCAGCGAGTTTTGATTCAAGATCAGAGCATCTCGATTTTGCATCATGCGCATCGTTCCGAACACTTTTAAGTTCCTCGAGCTTTTGATTTGCAAGTTCCAAAGAGCGTTCCAAATCGTCTGCCCGTCTTTGAGCACTTTCCAGTAGAGACTGTATTCTCTGCTTTTCTTTTACAGCAGTCTCATAAGATTTTTCTAATTCTATGGATTTTGCATGCTCGGCCTGGCAAAAAGTAACGATCAGAAAATAAAATCGTTAATTGAAGTAATTTTGACAAAGACCTGGAATTCTTGTTGCTGCTTGTCAGACGAGACTCGTTGATTTTTAAGGGAATTTTGCAGTTTCTTATTTTCCTCAAGAGCCTGCTTGCACACCAATTCCAAATCTGCATTCTGCTGCGACAGTCTCTCGCAGTTGTCATTTAAAGCATCAACTTTGAGGGATAGTTTTTTCTTCTCCTTTTCGAGTTCCAATACTCGTGACGAACTTTCATGAAATGAATTTTCCTTCAATGAATCGATCAACGTTAGTAAACGACGATTCTCCAGCTCCAGTTTTAATGCTCGTGTCTGGGCATTATTCGTTAACTGTTCGGATAGTCTGTTATCAGCAGTTACTAAAAGGTAGGTAACAAATTTTATTTTAATATAGCAATTAGCTATACAATTATTAACTGATTTCATATTAATAATAATAAGCATACCTGCTTCTTCAGAATCGCTTATAGATTCTGATAATGCAGCCTCGTTAGCTGCAGCTTTTGTTAATCTATGTAATTCAGAATTTTCATCGCACAATTCCTGATACTTTTCTTTATCTGCTGCTCTCTCCTGCACATTTTTCAATTTTTAATTTTTGTTCGTTCTAACATCAAGCAGTCTGTATTTTTTAATATTTACCAATGCCACGTCATTGAGAAGTTGTTTATATTTTATAATCTCAGACTCAAGTTCTAAAACTTTGTCAGCTCGTCTTCTTGATGAACTTAGTTGCTCCTCTAACATCTCCCTGGTCTCCATCAGTACTCTAGAATACGTCAAATAGTAATTCGAAAAACGTATATTCTATATTTTTCCCATATAAAAATTATTAAACAATATAATGTTCATTAAAAATAATCATTATAAAGAAATTAGTAAAGTGAAATAACCTTTTAGATCTTTATCTCTGGCGATTGGTAGGCATAATGAATATACTTGTCAAAATGTTTGATAGCTCTATACTATTCAATTATTCATTTTAACAACAATATCCTAAATTAAGCTTCATTTGTTTCTGAAGCTAAATAGTCTACTGATAAATGTAAATTATATTTCCTAACTCCTAGTTATATTTACCAGTTCTTTTTTGATAATACGACACCGTTTATTATTACAATAATAATAATACATACATACCTATTATCTTCACGAAGTTCTTCGATGCGCGTTTTATAAAATTCGATGTCAGTTAGTTTTTCTCTATAGCGCGCCACTTCCATTTCCAAACGATCGGCTCGTTCTGCTTTTTCGATTACAGCATCCAACTCATCCCTGTAGGATTTCGCTGTACGAGCTTCGTGAATTAATTCTTGATTCTATAAAAAATGGGATATGCTTAGAATACTTTGAAATGGTGTGGAATACATTAGTTAATAATTATTTACCTCTTGTTTCAGTTTAGTTACTACTGTTCTATTGTGTTCAAGCTCCTCCTTGCATTCGAGCAAAGCTTCTGTCTTTTCTTCTCTAGAAGCATAGAAAATATGATCATAAAGAAGAAACTACTAGTACTCACAATCAATACTCTAATCTGCATACTTACAACTCTTGCCGTTGTTTTCTCACTTTTGATTTCCAATCAGCCAGTTCAACCGCATAATGATGACTGTCTTCTCTTTCTGATTTGGATATAGAATTGGATTGCTGGGCTTTACTGATTTCTTCTATTTCTACACTAACAGAAGAATCGTTTCTTTCTGGGATCTCATTTATTGTTGCACCTTTCCATTTCTATTAAACAAATTACATAGTTCCTTATATGTAATCCAGACTTATTTGAAAATTGTATAATCATTTAATAGCAGACTAATCAATGCACAGCACATACTTCACGATATAAATCTCGTTCCTGGACCAATTTTTTGATTTGCGTAAATAGAACTCCCATATTAACACTATCCATTGAATCTTGTGTTATGACAATATCCTGATAGTCGGTAACCTGTTGGAATCAATGACAAGAATATATATCTAATATCATTCACTAATTTCCTTATTCCAGCTATTATACGGAAAATGCAGCACCTGCTTGATACAATCCACAATTGCAAGCTGTGTATCTACAGCCAATTCTTTAATTCTTGTAATAAACGTTTCCTTGTTAGGACATTGTACAGCACATCCAAGTAGTAAAAGTAACATCAACTTCATATCGCCTATGTACAATTCTGGCTCTTTCCCCAAACTTGTATAATTTGGTAACGTTAGGATAACATGCCCCAACTCTTCTTCATAAAATTGTTTCATATTTCCTACAATTAGCTCCAGATTCTTTGTTCGAATTGAAATATTTCCACCACTGGGAATCACACCATCATGCACAGGTTCTGGATCACTAGAAATTTTATGCACACTTTGTATTCCTAATACTAAACTTTATTACAGTTTTATAAAATACTAGAATCCAAAGAGAGACTTACATTTGAAGAAAAACACTGTGTAACAGAACTCCGTCGACCAAATCTTCATAATTAGTTAAAGAGTCAGGATCCTCAAGGCAACTGATAAACTATTATACAAAAAAAACCATAAAATGCATAACATCATAAACAAATTGATAACAGATTATATTAAATGTCAATACCTCAATCATATGGTAATAACAAAGAATGTAATAATAATATCAAGAGATACTAAGATAGAGAAGTTTATTATAAAAATCCTAAAGGCTACATGAACACAAATAAGTCTCAAAACAAACACAATGAAGTTCAATTTTCTAAGGAGACACTATTAAAGTAGATACAAACAATCTATAATAGAGTTTCTCTGACTTTAGGTTATATTGATCGAATAGAGTAGCTCGTTTATTTATTCCTAAGAATACATGGCCTAAAAAAGCATATAATTAATCCTACAACGAATAATATTAATGTTTACTCACCCAAGTCACCAAGGGTCCCGACAAGAGTTCGTCTATTTCTGAAGACGGCATTTTTCACATATCATTCGCAATCAAAATAATCTCATCAACACCATCATCTTCTAATTAATCGAGTCATTATTTCGCCATAAAAAACACCGTAGAGCCAACAATCATCACAAACTATTGCACAAAAAAATAGATAATACAAATGCTAAGCAAATGAACGCTAAGGAATCTGAAGCAGACCGTAATAATCAATCACACGAATAAAATCGGAGCTCAATTCACAATTCCTAAAGTAAGTTCAAATCTGATAAACACATTACTCCACAATTACACGGAATTCGCAATCACTGAAGGCAATGAAAAATAGAGTAAACAAAACTGCCAAGTACTATGCCATTCACTGATCGTCCGGTTGTACGTATGTCAACGGCATGTACAAACCAGTACAAACTGTAGGACTTTCTCAACATCCGGTCTTATCTCGCCTACCAATAAACTTGAATACTGAATTCGCAATGACACAACGAGAAAGGGAATAGCTTCAAATAGCGCAAGGTTGATCTAATATTCAGATTTGAACAGGGTCCGTATTATTACAGCACCTCAGCCTTGTCTTATTTGGAAAAAGACTGTTGACAAAACTGTATAACAGTACAATAATAATAGCGGTAAACTTATCCGTAGTACCGACACTTTAAGATGGTGTTTGGGATGAACGATTTTCTTTGCTATTCGCTGTGCTGATTATGTACGTACACAGAGAAAGTATGGCACTCGATATATATACATAGCAGAATGTATTCTTATTAAAGTACAGTTAGATTTAAGTTGTATCACTTGTAAAATAACGTTAATCCAACCTTTCGCCTGGATATAGATATGAAATTAAGGAACCCTGTACATACAAGGAAGGGTCAATTATTAATAGATAATGAAGAAAAAGGTCAATTCTTCATAAATTATAGGATAGTGTTAAAAAACATTGATATTCTTTGATCATGCGTGATTCCTTGGGAAATGCATTTTCAGATGGTCCAATCCAGCTTCCCAATTCGCGGAAAAATTAACGAAGGTTACATGGAAATCGTTATAGATGATGGTGTCGTGATAGAAGTTGAGAACATTTACTGACTGCTGTCTGGACATGGATGCGGGATGTCAAAACTCGGATTTAGATCCAAAATACTTGCTTGGCCAATTAAATACGGCCAGAAAAGAAATTAATAATTTAAGGTAAAGTTATATTTCATTTAATATCATATAGTAGGACTTCTATGGATACATTTACGTATTGTGACTTGTTTGACAAATCATTTATATATAACCTCCTTCATCACTGCACGATATACTTTTTGAATGCACGTTATTATTACTTTTTTTTTTAAGTAATACATATTGTCAAGTTAATAACAGCAAAATTTTTGCTTCACAATACTTTATCATATTTTTCAGCACTAAATGATGCAACTGTTACATATGTTTATAATCTTATGATTAAAATTTGAATAAAATTGCATATTTTCAGGCAACAGATTAAAAGTCTCCGATACGTCCATGAAAAAGATGTAGATAATATAAAGCGACTTTTGGGATTAAGTACGGATGGTATTACTTTCCCTGCATCTAATTCTATTCCTGCAAGAGGGTCACAGCCAAGCACAAGTAGTGATACGGATGATACCTTAAAATTAAAACCAATTGGATTAATATCAACTTGGTTTCCGAGTAAGAGAGGAACTCCAAGACAACCGGGTATTTGTGGTAAAGCCCCAGGAAAATTAACATTGTTCAACTCTGTATTCACAAACCCTGAACATGCTTTGGAAGGATTACAGGATTTTTCACATATGTGGTAAATATAACACTTAACATTTTTCAAGTAATATAGAGTGTGTTTCAAACATCTACTGCAAGCATTGTAAGCATTGAAAACATTTTTGTATCTCTTTTATTCATAATGTGTCAGACAAAGACACAAGATTACAACATTTGCAGAGAGTTATGAAACACACCCATAATTGTTGCCACTATTAATATTTTTTTTTTCAGGATCCTTTTTCATTTTCATAGAAACGATTCAACACATGTCCGGGCAAAAGTTGCACCGCCCCGACTTAACGGGGCAAGAACTGGTGTATTTTCCACACGATCTCCTCATCGCCCATGTCCAATAGGTTTAAGCCTTGTGAAAATAGTGAAAATTGAAAATAATACAATTTTCTTCGAGGGTGTTGATATGGTAGATCAAACACCAGTATTAGATATAAAACCATATATACCACAGTATGACAATCCATTACATATCGAAAAGTCAAATGGTAGACAAGTAGAATACAATTTAAATGATAGTGAGATCTTAGAAAATATTGACCAAAGGTTGACAGAAGAAGTCGATATAAGTGTAAATGCCAATATAGACTTCGATTTTAATGAAGGATATAATAGAACTGCATCACAGGAACCAAATTCTCCTATTACTATAAGCAACGCCACACAAGCCAGTGATATTTCACGAGATGAAGAAATAGCTCTTAGATTACAAGCAGAAGAATTCGAAGGAATACCAAACTACGAGGACTTTACTGAGACCAGAAATTATTTCCGCATGCCAGATAATTTCGAGAATGCAAGCGGTTTTGAAAGTAACGCAACAGCTGCGTCACGCAACCCTGACATAATTCGTGAAAGAACAGACGTATTGAATACGGATTTCAATGCATCGAACAGACGGGAAGGAACAATAGTAGAATCCACAAACACTGTTATTACCAGAACGACAGACTTCCAATCAGAAATAAGAGAAACTGGCCAAAGATTGCAAAGTATAAATTTAAATTCCCATGATACCAGAAATGCAAGTCGTACAATAAGGAGCAACGACGCAAATTACACACAGGATCAGCGATCTAGAAATTCCAGACTTCTAGACGGAGCTGATGGTTCGAGTGCTGTTTACGGTACAGACTTAGACTTGATTCGTAGACGAACTATAAATCCAAGACTTGACAATTCTCCAGTAAGAATGGGCATTCGTGAAGCACCAGATGGTGAAGAGGGTTTTGCATCCCAGACTCTTACCTCTTCACAGACCGTATCGAATATACAAGGCATAACTTCGGCTTCAAACAGCAATGTCGTTGATAGTATTACTGTGAATTTAAATACTGAAGTAAGGGCTGTACAAAATACACGAGCTGAGATAAACTCCGCCGAAGTGAGAGTGCCAGATTGGATATTCCGTCCGAGGGTCTCCACATTGTCCGTTGTCTTCAATGATCGAGCTTTAATACAGTTGAATGAAATTCTGGAGGATAAGACGGATGAGCAAAAACGTGCAATTGAAAACGTGCTACGGGAGGATCCCAGATCAGTATACTTGAGGCAACGCTGGGGAAATCAGTTTTATACGTTTTTAATTCACGACTTACACATCAGTTGTAGATTTGACGATAACAGAGGTGTTGTTACAGTGTTCCAGGTTCGACATGCAGGTCGCACCTGTGAATGTGGCGAACCTGAGTGGCAATGTTTAGGTCATTCACCGTTGTCGTAGTCATTTTCGTTGTAATCGCTACCAGCAAATGATATACGGTGTGGTATATTAAAGGAAGCCGCGAATACTTAAAATTGGGAATAACAGCTTTCAATCTTGAAACTAATTATCTAAACTTAACAAGGCAATTAATTTAGTTAATTAAAATATTACTAAATATCAAGGTTAATAAGTTTTACTTTTGTACAATGTAAAATCACCCTATGCTTTTTTTGTATACTGTTTAAGAAAGAGTCAGATATAAAATTATGATATCCTAGAAGTTCCTATATGTTTGATCTATAGAGACAATGCAATGTAATTTTAATTACGTTACAAGCACAATTTTATATGATAATTAAAGGTATAAATAAAAAGCGGCCTGGTCAACTTGCTTTTGTAGAGAATAAAAACCCAAATAGAAATAAAGTTCAATCCATGTAATTGGTGGAGCGGGAATAATACCAATTATAATTATATCATCAGGAATAACACAATACGCTTCTACATAAGAAGTAATAATGATTGACCGTAATCAGGTATACATTCGTATAGTAGCATCTGCTCCAGCGGAGAATACCCATGGCTGAATTGGATGAAACATGACGTCCAATATGCCAAAATCATTGTATGATTCGTGATTACACAATCTCTTGAGTGGCACGATCAATGGATTTTGTAACAGATCACTGTGAATATTATTAATTACTCGTTATTGCCTACTGATTAATTATAACGATAAAAATTGATTTTGACAAGGTCTGCTTACTTGTAGACCATTCCGTGAGAAATGATAAGTCCTCTGTCATCAGCTCCAGATGCAAATAATGGATAACGTTTGTGAAAGGCTACACCACGAACACCTGTTCCATGTAGACGTAATGTCTGGTACGGTTTTGTACTCAAGTCCAAATCAAACCAAAGCATTTTACGATCGTAGGTGCCGACCAGAATATTATCGCCACCTAAATTAAATATTATTTATTATGCGTGACTGTTGCTGTGTTAGATGATATTGTATTATAAAGTAAAATACAGTACCAGGATGTATAGCCATTGTTGATATCCATTGTGAATTTGAGAGTAATTTTTTCACCATTTCCTGCTTCATCAAATCGTACACTCGTACGTTCCTTTGTGTCTATAATAATTGTTTACGTAAATAAGGAATATATTTGATAGTAAATTATACTCGAGTTAAAAACTTACTGCAACGAATAAGAATGGTCGTATAGGATGGAATAGAACACATTGTATGAGACCTTTAGATCTACTGAATGGTATCTGGGACCGTCTTTTTGATAACTGATTTATTAAGACAGACCTATTTTGACCCTCTGGCATAACTGTGGCGAAATAGTCTCCTTTGCCATGCCACGTTACTTGTTTGACATTTTGGAAATGATTTAGTATCACACGAATTCCTTTCTGCCAGTTTTCATCCTCTGTTTGTTCCCATTGGACTGCTGCTTTTACTCTTTCATTTACTAAAAGGATTATATTATGATGAATTTTTCAGCGATATTTTGGAATAAATATCTATACTTGATTGCTTTATAAATGTTCTTACCAATAACGTCACTTTGTGGTATTATTTCTAAAAGTTGATCTGTTTTACTGGTGATCAAGTGATCACCAACTCCAGGATTTATCAAGAGCACCTTTTTATCAGCTGCCACAGCAATAAGAGATATAGCTTGGTTAGGACACCATGCAACACTTCTTATGACACCACCGCATGGCACAGTTTTTAGACATCTACCAGTTGCCACTTCCCATACTACAATAATTTGATGTTAGTGTAACAAGTTTTACTATTAATTTGCTTTATTTTAATGAACTTACTTTTCAAAGTCATATCATCACCACCGGATGCTATAAATTGACCCTTTGCTTCAGCAGTGATACTCCTAACCATATCGGTATGGCCTTTGAATACCATGGACATTGTGGTTGGGAATGGTTGTAAATCTTTAGGACTAGGTAACTGCGGTACTAATACCTCTGGGTCGATAGTTAATCTCATTTTTAATGCTCTGGGGCAAAGATACAAATCTAGACACCTCTGGAATCTCTCCTTAATGTATCTAGGATAGGCAGGTACCTCTCTTAAAGAGTTGAATTTTTGTGGAATAAAATGTAATTTCCTTTTCCATGGTGTGGATTTTAATTTGTTCCATTGTTTAAGTTCTTTACTGTCGAACAAGTACTCTGGTGGTGGATTATAACTTTCCGCGTGACCTGGAAGGTGTCTTTTTGGAGCTGGTATATGTTTGTGAATTCTGCGCATTTCTTCAGGTTGATCGTCTGTCTGCCAAAGCATATAAAATTGTGGGTCTTTGTTCTTTTGTGCTCTTTCCTTTTCCATTTCTGCAGTAGATTTTATCCAACCCATTTTAAGAGCATGAACTAATTTTGAAACTTTTTTAGCTTCCACTTTTGATGGTAAGAATGAACGCTTGTGTTCTGGGAATTTGCGAAGAGGCGTTTTCATTACTTCAGATGTAAACCATTCCACCCAAGGCTGTAAAATATCACAATTCAAATGTACTCAGTTAAATTAGAAATGATTTGCTATATCATGTTAATCAAAATAGAATGTAACTTACTGCATATTCATCAAATTGAAGATCTGGAATTTTTTGTTTTTGAATCCTTGTGATCAAGTCAATATCTGCTTCACTTAAAACAACATCTTGCCCTGTCTGGGGGTCTTTAATGGTCCTCCAAAAATCAGGATCTTCCATTCTTTTGAGGAAATTATCCAACTGATCACCCTTTTGTGGTTTTAAAATTTTTTTACCATCCCAATCATATCCAATGTGAGGATATTCATCATACCACTTCATTGGTATATTACCAACAGTATTACGAATATCTTCTTCATCAGAGGTGTCATTTTCATACTCATCGGCACCTGAAGACAAGTTAGTAATATGTGGTTTAATAGAACTGATTTTTGTATTTATTGATTTCTGTGAGTCCTTTTGCCTGCTTGTATTTCTCACACTGCTTGATTTTTGCTCTATCTGATTCTTTAACTTATGTAGTTTTCCTGTCTGCTTATCAAGTACTGTGTTATTCCTTCTTGAAAAGGAATTATTTGAGCTATCTTCTTTTCCTCTGCTAGATTTTATTAGTAATTTATTGCTAGTTTTTGGTGGAGGAGTGTTGTCTTCTGACTCTGAATTTTCATGTTGTTCTTCTTCTTCGTTGTTCTCATCCTCGTCCTCATTCTCATCCTCCTGTTCATCATCATCATCATCATTATCATCATCGTCGTTCTCTTCAAATTCTAACTCTTCAGAATCACTGTCTTCATCTAAATGATTCTTTACTTCAAAATCTTCTTTATCTTCCTCAGATCCAGTTTCGAATTCGATTAAACTGTCATCAGGATCATCTGAATCAAAAATGGTAGGATCTTGTTCTGCATCGGAATCAGGAACCTCATTCTCTTCAATTTCTTCATCAGTACTGTCCCCATCACCATTTAACTCGGCCGCTAATAAATCTTCTGTACCAGAATCCTATAACATTTTAACAGAAGCAAGGCAAGTTAAGTAACTTATAATAAGTGGACAACAATTAACCAATTAAAATAATCTTACCACCGCATTATCGGAATCACTTTCTTCATTTTTTCTACTTTCAGCTTCTGGTTTGAGTTTTGATATTCCCTGCTTTCTTTTTAAAGCTTTCTTTGGAGCACCCATTATTGCTTCACTTCATTGAAAAAACACACGCATCAGCTTCAGGTAATTTGAGGTTAAGAACAACACGTGTAACAATCACAGCAGAGATGAGTAGGGAGATGCGCAACGCTACGGTTTCAGGCGATACCAAAAACATGGCGCTAAATCGTAGTGGCGAGTCCAGAAGTAGAATTTAGTGATCATCGCCTCCGTCGATAATGCATATCCCGTCATAGTCGAGTTGAACGTGATCACGAACGTATAGCTT
>JARQSW010000370.1:923501-1029253 GCA_030142375.1 Calameuta pallipes | reverse complement strand
CTCTCTCTCTCTCTCTCTCTCTCTCTCTCTCTCTCTCTCTCTCTCTCTCTCTCTCTCTCTCTCTCTCTCTCTCACACGCATTCATTCGTGCGGGGATGCACCAATCTTCACCAGTAGTGTATAATCTATTCGTCGTACTTCTTTACCTTAATTTTTTTTCTTCTCTCTTTCTCCAATTATCCCTTTCGCTCCGCAACGTCCAATTCATTTTGTAATTCAATTGATAACAGTGCGATCTTCCTCTGAAATTTCTTTCTGTTAAATTAGATTAATTATGCACTCGTGAAACATCCAACCTAATCGATATACCAGCACTTTCTGTATCTTATCAAGCACTTTTTTAATCTTGCAATTGGTACCATCACATATGTTACGTATGCGTGACAGTTCAATTCCGTTAAACGGGCATTGAAATCTCTTGGTGGTTGCTGTATACAACATATGACAACATGTCCGTTCCTATAGAATATTTTTACTTATTTCTTCAAAATTCAAATCAATTTATTATCTTTCACTCAGCTGCTCCGTGTGATTAGTGATAAGTGGGTCGGGTGCTAAATAGAAAAGTTTGATGGTTCGAGAATAATAATGTAGACTTTATGCGTTTAAGAAACGATTTATTGTTTCTCTTTAAAATTTTATTATAAATTAGGGCATACGTGAATTATTCATTGGAGATATTAACTAGGATGGCAATAGTAATGTAAGTCGTTATATAAATATATCTAATGCTGATAAAGATGCAGTTTGGACCCTTGACTATCTGTTTTCTGAGTTTTCTAATTACATGCATAATACAGTAGCATACTATTATAAGCATTTAATTAGAATAGTTAAAGAATGATTTAGCTCTTTAAAAATTCTCAAGCTTAATATCGTCAATTGATAACAGCTGGTCCTTTCGCTGTAAAAGAAAATGATTGATGTATCTATTATTGTATGTCTTTACCGAATGACTGATAAGGATACGTATGATGCATATGTAAACTACGTAGATAAGAAGACTCCACTTATTTATTCTCTAAATAACTATCCTGGCAGTCTTTGCGACCGTAAAAAACTATGAGTCGTTCCGGGTCTAAGATTCACCTGACAAACGGTCGCAAAACGATCATCCATCCTGATCGGTATGGTCGCATTTTCAATGAGCGACTGAAAAGCGAATTTTCATAAAAGCTTCCTTGGAAAGGTATTGTGTTGAAAAAAAATATTGAAAAACGATCGTAAAGGCGATTTTTTTGAACGGTCGTTTTTCGACCGCTCATTGAGAAAATGACGACACCGTCAGGATGGGTGGTCGTTTTGCGGTCGTCAGGCTAATTTTTGATA
The DNA here is from genome assembly GCA_030142375.1 of Calameuta pallipes. Taxonomy (NCBI): domain Eukaryota; kingdom Metazoa; phylum Arthropoda; class Insecta; order Hymenoptera; family Cephidae; genus Calameuta; species Calameuta pallipes. The sequence continues at coordinate 1,027,924 of JARQSW010000370.1, read as the reverse complement.
CAAGACGACAGGCCGCTTTACGGTCGGTTTACGGTCGCTTTACGGTCGTTTTACGTTACCAGTGACCTAGCAAAAATCTATATAAATAAATATGTCGTCGTTCCTTCTTACAGATGGAGCCAAAAAGGCCTGGAATCCTCTGTACAATTTCCTCAAACGTCTCTACTCCCCGGTGGACAAGGCTGAGAATCTTTTTATGAAAATGAAAAATATCTCCATAATGGCCAATCAAATAGTCTTCCTGATGCTCGCCGACAAAGTCCTCCTGCCCCAGCAGAGGATGACCTGCCTCTACACCCTGATGTTCTACAACGTGATAGCTTACTGCGTGAGCTACATAAAGGAACTGATAGAGAAGGAGGACTGGTCGCCGTACGTCACCCTGACCGAGAGATCACAGATAAAGCACCTGGCCATGTCGGCGACGAAGATAGTCCTGGAGTGGACCAAGGCCGTGACCTTCGTAGTCACCCTGACGTTCATGCTGCTGGTCTTCGGCCTGGAACAGGGTCTTCAGCACTATAAGTAAGTAGAGAGTCTCTGAGTATCCTGGGTACGATTTAGGAATTGGGTCTAATTTATTAATTGATGCTTTATTATTGTCCAGGCCCTCCACACTCTACACCGTCATCACCTGGATGTATTACTCAGCGACGGAGAAGGTCTTCGTCGACATGTTCCCACCGATCCTGAGCTTCCTTCAGCTGGAAGCTCTGGAATGCATTGAGAATCTTTATGCTCCGGTGATACTGCGCTGCTTCACCATAGCCATGTCCACGCTCTTCACTCTGATCTTGCTTCCCTCAGCACCCTGGCGTTTCCTCTTCGTCGCCTCCTACTTGAACATCTACCTCAGGTCGAAGGAACTCCTGCAGAACTCTGGCGCCGTCCTGCGAAAGGAACGCGAGGTCCTTAATCGGTATAGAAAAGCCACCGTGGATGAAATTGAAAGATTCGATGACGTGTGCGCAGTGTGTCTTTGCAACATGCGGAAAGCTAGAGTCACGCCGTGTCATCATCTCTTTCATGCGGATTGCCTCAGGCAGTGTCTCAAGAGTAGCGACAAGTGTCCCATGTGTAAGCGCGAGCTTAAATTCGATTAGTCATTTTAATTTTATCAAGAGCTACGGTATTTTAATTGTAAATTCGATTCATCTGTCGGATGCTTCTGGTCTAAATGATACTTTTTGACAGGTAACGATGATTATTTTCTTTTCTTTTTTTTCCATATCGTATATTCAAATTATAGACAGATTTTACGTTATTTTATAACGACTCGTTAACGAAGCATCCGCGTATCTTAGGATTTTATTCATAAATCATTCAAGTCCTACGAATTATTTCGATACGTGTCTATTGGACTTTTTGGCATCGATGGAAACCGACTTTCGCATTTTATAGTGAACTCTTATTGATACCCGGTTGCAAGTTCAAATTGTTTGATACTGAAAATCGATCGATCGATTTTACGAGTCGTGCGATATCTTAGGATTTATTGCTTATCGCGACTCATCGATCGGTATCTGTTATCGTATTTCCATCTTTTGAGAGTCTTGATTATTGGAATTTCATGGTATGCGATGGTTACCGTGGCCATTATGATTTTAATCACTCTCAGACACGAATTTTAAATTCTTAGCTTTCAGACGCATTATTCCTTTAGTTTAATTTTACTGTGATAATGTTATCAGTCGAATTCTATATGTATATACCCAGCAGACAATATTTTATGTAACGTATTTATATTTGTTGCGTGTAACTCTTACACGGGCGACCTACTAGTTCCTATTCAAATATGTAACACGTTATATATTTTTTTTTGGAAATTCCGTATTGCCTTATATGTAACGTTACATTTTTTTTTTTGGAAATTCAGTATCGCCTTCTTACATGTAACACGTTACATTTTTTTTGGAAATTCAATATCGCCTTCTTACATGTAACACGTTACATTTTTTTTGGAAATTCAATATTGTCTTCTTACATGTAACACGTTACATTTTTTTTGAAAATTCAATATTGCCTTCTTACATGTAACACGTTACATTTTTTTTGGAAATTCAATTTGCCTTCTTACTGATTATGCACTTACTGCACAAAATTGCGTGCGTGTGCAGAAACGCCATACAATTTTACTGGAACTTTTTTTTCATACCTACATTTCAATGCATACTTACAATTAGATACGTGACCTAGAAAAGACCTGTGTGTCTATTCACATAGTGAATGTAACGTGTTATTTATTTCAGTAGGAATCAATAGCTTGCATGTAATTTATGCATAATAAATATATTGCATAAAATATTACGAGTTTGCTGGGTACAATCGGTACGTGTATCTTTACCGCAATGGCTAGGACAGCGCTCGGCAAATAAGGGATAATCTGCATTTCTGATTCTATTTTCGCATTCTGTTTATGCGGTCTGCGAATGACCTTTCTACTTTATCAGTAAATTATTAAGAATTCGTGCCAATTATATTTACTATTAAGCTATCTGATTTAGCATATCAGATCATTTAATATTTTATTCGAAGTTATCGCCTTCGCGAAAATATGTTTGTCCCATTTTTTTTTTTCTTCTCAATTTTATATCCTTTGATATAAAAATGCTAATTTTATTTTATCAAATTTACATATGTATTCGAGTTGTCGTTTTATACGAAGCGCGTATCCAGTTGCCGAACGAGGTTCTAGGTTAATTAGTATCAATGCTTAAATCGACTTTATCTTTTTAATTTCTTCTTTTTTACGGAAGATTAACAAATTACGCTTACTGTATCTGACTCTGTTATCATAATAGCTTATTGTTTCGCGTAATATCCTTGCGCTACGATTTATCCTAAACTGCAACGTATTCGTAATGACACTTTATGTTTAATCTTTATGTAATTTTGTATATCCTAGAAGAGACACGTCGTATCTGCAATTACAGAATCCAAAGGCTGCGTACATTTTTTCTGGTATACTTAGTGTCTAATTACGAGGACGTTCGTCACGTAGCAAATCGTATAAATTATTTGTATATAATTGTAACGTTGTTTTTTACCCAAGAAATAAAAATATTTTAAATCGTTCCGCAGTGGATTTTTCTTAGATTGCATTTGTCAACAGTGCGATGTGTAACATTGTGAGGAAGATGTTGGAACGAGAAGGAATCTTGTACGGTGACAAATATTTTATTCAATGATCTAATTTTTCATAGACACTAGGTATAAGTGTATTAGTTTTCTCACGTCTCTCCTTCAAATTTACGTGTAATGTCTGTATAGTCTCCATCTGGACTTTCGTAGTTTTCTATCGGTGGAGTTCTCACAGGACCAGTCGATGTATGTGGCAGCATGCGAATATCAAGCTGTAAGAATACATAGTATTTGTAGGTTATTTCTAATTGTTGCTTCATTTTGTTTACCTGTATTGCTTCGTTATATAGGTCTTCGGATACTGCCTTGAGTTCGTCCAGAGCTCTTTGTTGAGAATACATTATGGTATCTAACTTTTGTACGTTAGCTAAATTCTGGTTCAGCTTATACCTGGCCCATTCTTTTTGCAGTAATGTTCTCTCCTCTATTACTTCGGGAGATAGCGGTGGGATCTGTCTGAGACGTATCCTTAAATAAAAATAGGTTAGCAGCAACCGTATTAATGTACGAAATACGATTTGATAATGTGACAGATACTTACTTTCTTTCATCGATTAATTTTAAAGGAATTTCCATCTCATCTATTGGTTTTAACTGTTTCGCATGCTTTTCTAGTCTTTTAATTAATTTCTCTAATTTCTTTTTTTTCCTCTCTTCTCTTTGTTTAACAATTGCCGGGTCAAGTTTCTTTTTCTTCTTCAAAGGCTCTGCTCTGTAATCGAGTTAGTAAACATTTACGATCAATTAAATTATTACTATCTACAGAAACAAGCTCAAGACAAGGTATTATAGTTACAGAAGAGAATCGGTGATTCTGAAGAACAGGGGTATCGTATTGGTAGAAATATTTCTTACTGGGTTGGATCGGTTGTATATTGTTAGCCTGAAAAATAGTAATTATAAATCTTAATTTGCTCGAATTGCTTTACATAAATTTCATTGCTATCTGAATTTTCTATGAAAAGTAAATAAATAATGTAGCCGGGGTAGTTTTTAAAAGGATTTTATATACTGAAAAAGAGCTACCGGCACCAACGCACACAAAAATAATTATTTTCTGAAAGAAAATATTATAACATTATTTTCTATAGCAAGAGGTTATAATGACCTAAAAGAATTCTACATAAAAAAAAGGAATGACACATGCGGAAAACATGAAAATCTACCTGGAAAATGCAGATAAGATACCGGAACAACTCATAATTGTAAAACTTTATCGATTCTTTTATTAAATGTAAAATAATTCATCGAAGCATTCTGCGAACCACACGATCCTCCATTGATCTCTACGTGAATAATGTTTCTCAATATTAGCGAGAGGCGATAATTTTCTTTATTGTCATTTGGTAAAACAGCGTCCTTTCGTATCAACATTTAGTAATTTTTGATAGTTATAAATTTCCTCAAAAAGTACAGATGGCGGTAGTGCATCAAATAAATTGCTGTCACTCTGAACGTCGATCTGAACCCTCCAAACTGGTGTAAACATTAATAAATCTCGCTCAACAAGTCATATTTTTATTTAAAGATGAGCGACACAAAAGGCAAATATAACGTGGAGGTAACTTTCGAGATTAAATATTATACAAAAGAATCCTTATTGCAGTCAGTCAAATCTTATTGAAACAACAAGACAGATTTTATGAATCACAACCTCCTATATTTACACTTCAATCGATGCCAGCATTTTCAGTTTCCAAAATATATAGGATCTTTTGTAATCAGCATTATGCAAGATATGTATAAATTAATCTTAAAATTACGAAGCATACGACACTATGCAGTATACAAGTGCATGATTTTTACTATTTTTTAAAATAATAATCATGGCGCCACTAACTGCGCTTCAATTTAAAAGTTCAAATAAAAATTTGTTTAATTGCTACAGTAGATAGACATAGATGTTAGAATATATAAATGATTAATGTACAATTTTATTATTTTAGATGCCGTTTGGTCCACCGCCTATACTGAGTGACATAAAATCGGAATTACGTGCGTACATCGAGTGTCCTGAAAGGCTTCCCATTTACTGGCTTGACAATGTACAGTGTTATTTGCCAAGAGAACCTGACATTCTTTCGTTATTACATTCCGACTTAGCACCTGTAGGCACGACTTTAAGATTTGACAGAGATCCTATAACAGGCAGTATAAAAGATATGAAGGAAGTTCCGTTACAAGGAGCAGGAGAGACTGCAAGGAACTCTATGTCGATGAGCAGAGCACCAGGACCACCGGCAGAAGGAGTCAGAGGTGCGTAGGGTATTATATTTTTTACCAACTATTTTACCTTGCATTGTTTCATGATATAATTTAATTTATTATGAAAATGTGAACCAGGTAGTGCAAGCAATTGTATATTCTGGCCTGGCGGTTTCGAAGAACTGGAACCAACGAAGAACAACATGACTTTAGATATAGATTTTGAAAATAATCTTAGAACCTTAGCAAAAGGCTTCAGCGCAGGCATGGAATTCAAGAGTGATAACTGTACTCCAAGGGATAAAGAAATTGAAAAGACAGCTTCTTCGACACCAGAATCCATGGAATCTGAAGTAGAATCTGAAGAAGTGAACTTATTGGCAATGGTTCACGAGCAGAAGAATTTAGTTGGACTCTGGTCGACACCTTCGGAAACGAAGAAAGAGGAAACAAGCAGAAACGACGTGGAAATTGACTTAAAAGAGCTGGACGAGGTTACGGATATTCGGACAAAGCCCGAAGTCTCTGTTTTGAATATAACCTCAACGAGTACCTCGCTCAAAACAGAAATGGAATGGGCAGAAATGCTTGATGTTTCCGTACCAGTGGCCAATTTTGAAGAAAAGGTCCCAGATCTAGCATTCAAGTACGATTACGAATTGGACACGTTTCAAAAACAGGCTGTCATTAAACTCGAGGAGGGTTGCAATGTCTTCGTAGCAGCACACACATCTGCTGGAAAGACTACGGTAGCAGAATACGCTATAGCTCTGAGTCAAAGGCACATGACAAGGTAAATCTACATCGGAGTGAATCAAACGCATGATTCTTATTAATTTATCTAACATCCCATCTAGAACTATTTATACGTCACCTATAAAAGCTCTTTCAAATCAAAAGTATCGCGATTTTAAGAATAAATTTGACAGCGTCGGTTTAATTACCGGTGACTTTCAAATCAATCAAACGGCTTCTTGTCTCATTATGACTACTGAAATTCTTCAGTCAATGCTCTACTGTGCTTCCGAGGTTCTTAGAGACTTGGAATACGTAATATTCGACGAAGTGCACTATATCAATAACGAGGACGTGAGTATAAAGTCCGCGTCGAGTCTCTCTGATTTATTTAACCTAATTGACCGACCTGGATTATTGTAGCGTGGTCACGTTTGGGAGGAAGTGGTGATTCTGTTACCACCAACTGTTAACATCGTTATGTTATCAGCAACCGTACCGAATCCCTTGATATTTGCCAATTGGGTAGGTCAAATAAAGAAACGAAAGATGTACGTGATAAGTACTTTGAAACGACCTGTACCACTGCAACACTTCCTCTACACCGGTACGAATAAGAAGACCAAAAATGAAAGATTCCTGGTTCTTAACAGCAAAGGAGATTTTTTAATGGATGGGTAGGTTACTGTTTCTTATACGATCTTAGTATACTGTTAGAACAAGAACAAAATAATATTCTGTCTAGATACAATGCAGCCAAAGCTGCAAAAGCTGCTGCCGAAGAGAAAAAAGGTCCATATGGTCCAGATACTCGTAGAACCACAAAGCCAATTATGGATAAGAAGGACAGAAATCCTCAGAACAAAGAAAAAACAATGTGGCTTGCTTTTATAGAGCATCTTCGTAGCGAGGTACTATAAAATGTCTTAACCAGAGTCTTCGTAACCATGAAACATTCTAATGAAAGAACAATTTTGATTCCTTAGAATAATTTGCCGGTAGTCGCCTTTACTTTATCTAGGAATCGTTGTGACAAGAATGCAGAGGCACTGGAGTCTGTTGATTTGACAACGAAAACCGAGAAGGAAACAATTAATAATTTCTTCACGAGGTGTATAAAACGTTTAAAACAATCGGACACAATGTTGCCACAAGTCAGGAAGATGCAGACGTACCTTTCCAAAGGTATCGGAGTGCATCACAGTGGAATTTTGCCAATACTCAAGGAAATCGTGGAAATATTGTTTCAGACCGGAGTTGTCAAGGTACTGCAAATAAACTCTAATCATACTAAATCAGTTTCTAACCCTATTTCCAATTAATTAGCTCTTTTGCTATTTCAGCTCTTATTTGCCACAGAAACCTTCGCCATGGGCGTCAACATGCCAGCACGTACCGTCGTCTTTGATTCTGTAAAAAAATACGACGGAACTGGATTTCGTACTTTGTATCCTGCAGAATACATCCAGATGGCTGGCCGAGCTGGTCGTCGAGGTTTGGATCCTACAGGAACCGTGATAATAATGTGTAAGAACGACATACCTTCTCCACTGGAATTGAAGAATATGATGTGCGGTGAACCAAAGAATCTAGAGTCCCAATTCCGCGTTACGTATTCGATGATATTAAATTTGCGAAGAATCAGTGAAGCCGTTACCGTAGAAGGGATGATGAGGAGATCCTTCAAGGAATCTAAACTGATATCGAAACAGCAGAAATTTAAGAAAGACCTTGAAGAGATAGAGAAGCAATTGGCAGATTTGCCGGAGTTGAATGACCTTCAGAAACAAATTGCTGAATTTTATACAATCGCTAAGGAATATATTCAGGAGCTGAAGTCACTGAAACCCCGGATGTTCACCATGAAGAAACCCTCCAAGGCTTTAACCGTCGGCAGGATCCTGATTGTATCTCATATGCATCATTATAATAAGTTAGCTCTTTTATTGCGCATAATACCAAAGGGTGTAGATATACAGTACAAGGTACTGGTGCTGGAGAATCCTGAAGAGACGTCCTCGAGCGATGATATACAGTTGGAGACACCAGGTTCGAAACCTGAAACTAATATCAAGTCTGTTAATTACTATAAGATGATTGCATTAACGAAAAAGGAATTGTTTGTTCCTGAGGGAGTTGCTTCGCATCAAGTTTTACAGATTTCTCCAGAGGATATAATAGAAATTACCAATTGTACGATGAAGGTTGATAGTAATTTGGTAATTAGTGACTGGGAGAGACGTCAGATACCACGATTCAGGTATGTTTTAGGATACTTTGTTATATCCTGGTGGGAGCGTTGTAGGATTTTTTATTTTAATTAATTTTTCCATCTTTATTCTTAAAGAGACACTCCACCTGGTCCTACGTGTCAAAACGCCATACAAGAACTGACAACGATATCTTTAAATGCTGCAGCGAACCCTGAGATTCTTTTACCTTATACAGACATGAGTGTGAATGATCCTGAACTCCTAACTAATATGACGTATCTGGAGAATTTGAAAAGAAAATTAAGTAATTTCAAGTACGGAGACATTGTCAACTTTGAGGAACAGTTCGAGCTGGTTTTCATACGAAAGGAACTTGAGGATCGTAGAGCAAAACTTCAATTTGCACTCAGTGATGAGAGTTTAACGTTTTATCCAGATTATATGAACAAAGTAGAAGTGCTCAGGCATCTTCGATACATAGATCAGGATGAGAGAGGTAAGAAGCTTGTACGATGCATGATTATTCTTGGATTCTGAAAAATGATCCATCGTACTGGAAACATAATTTTGTTACGCAGCTGATGGACATACAGGTTAAAATATGTTAATCTAGAAATTAAAAAGATTGACTGCGGCTGCTTTAATTATTGAATTATTTTCTGTCACAGTGGCACTAAAGGGTAGAGTCGCGTTGGAAATGGGCACCCACGAGCTGCTTATCACAGAATTGGTCTTCAGAAACGTCCTGACAGTTTTACCACCAGCAGAAATAGCTGCTCTACTGTCAGCGCTTGTTTATCAGCAAAGGAGTAACGAGCAACTTGAACTTCCTAATCACTTGGATTCACTGCAAAAGGTATATATTTTGAATAGTTAAAATTTAAAGCGTATAATTAACCAGCTTTTTTTGCAGAGTTGTAAAGCTTTAACGGAAGTACACGACGCCATTGTGTCAGTGGAAAAGGAGTTTGGGGTAGATCCGACCGAACCTTTAAATTTTAACCTGGTGGAAGTCGTCTACGAGTGGGCACGAGAAAAACCATTTACAAAAATTATGGAACTAACAGACGTGCAGGAAGGAATTATTGTTAGGTGTATTCAGCAGCTGAACGAAACTCTGCGCGACGTGAAGAATGCAGCTGTAATTATCGGCGATCCTGTCCTTAAAGAAAAAATGGAGGAAGCCTCGACGGCTATTAAGCGGGACATTGTTTTCGCTGCTTCTTTATATACTCAAGAATGAGCGGCGATTCGATTGTACATCGTTTCTTTAACTTTTTGCAATCGTTTTTCTCTCTCCTCTGTCTTCTGTAGCGATATTTTTTTCTACGACAATTGGAGTCTTTGTGCATATTTGTAAAGATATTTTCAATTGTATTCGCCCTGTATTGTCGGGTTTGCATAATTGTACACTCATTGTTTTGCATATTAACACATCAGAGATTGGCATGTATCGTACTGTGCTATTGCACAGAAGTACATCACCGAAGCATAATATTTTACAATTGAATTTACAAAATGTCTTTTACAATTTTAAGACCCATTCCTTTGAGTAGCGAGGGGACAGTGAAAAATTATGGCAGATTATTAATTTTTATAAAACAGCTACAATTTTTTATTTTATCTTAGTTTTGCTTACGTCTATGAAACTTTATGATACATTTCACTGTTATTACATAGTGGAATTCAGCATTAGGGATAGGGGGTTATAGAGCTCGTTGATCTGCGTTATTCAGATTTCCTTGACCTTTGTTTAATTCAGAAATGCAGGCCCATTGGCCTTCTGAATTCTCACGCCACAGAGATACTTTGTTATCTCCTCCGCTAACTGCCAGAATACCTCCTGTGAGGGACCAGCTGACGTTCCAGACGACGTCGTCGAACACGTGCAGGACATTTGGTGTCCAACTGATATAATCGGTTGAAGTCCAGACAACCACGCGTCGATCCTGGGAACAGGATGCCAAAGCAGCTTTTGGCGGTCCAACTGCTGGAGCCCAGGCTACGTCTCTCACCTGCAATAACGATCAATATGTTTATGTAACCGTTATGTTATTTTTGTGAGTAATCATATTAGGAATTAGCGTAAGTACCCAATCACTGTGAGCTTCTAGCTTATTCTCTTCGATCCATCTGTCTCCTTCTTCTTTCCAAATCTTAACTAAATTATCGCAACCTCCAGTTGCTAGCCTCTTCACTGGTCCACTTCTCTGATGAGGTGAATTCGAATCGTAATTTGGCTCTATGGCAGGACACCAACTAACAGCGTTACAACCAATAGTATGAGCACTAGGAATCTTCTGAACTTCCCAGGTATCGCCATTATTAGTGAGAATGGATATAGTGCCATCGGAGCTACCACAAGCCAGAATAAGTCCAAATTCATGGGGTGCCCAGGCGATGGAATTAACGGAAGAATCATGACTCGTATGCTCATAGATTTTGGTCCATTCTCCAAGCTCTTTCCAAATTATGACCTTCCTGATAAACAGTAGTAAGGTCCAATAAGAAAAACTCCATAAAATATTCACACCGAATCATACCTATCATAACTGCAGGAGGCCAAAAGGTTGCCAAATTTCGGATGTGCCCAAGCAACTTGCCAGACGGGACCTATGTGACCCTTAAGATCGGCAACCAAGCTCTGCGTGCCATTTTTCAAATCAAAAATCTTCACAGAATTGTCACTGGAGCAGGTTGCTAACCTTAAACCATAATAATCCATTTCAGCATCGTGGATCATGTCCTCGTGAGCAGTGTCCACCGTATTTAAAACGGACACCATTTTGGTAATTTCTTAAGCTACCACTCGTATTATTTAATCCAAAAATCCGTTAAAATTCAAATAGATTAAAACTCCCAGTCTTTATTTCACCCGGGAGGTTATGCACGACACTGTGACATACGTGGAAGCACGTGCGCAATGGTAATTCAAAAAACGACCGCACTGCGCATAAACACCATCCTCGTTCAACTTGAAGAACGAATAGAAAATTTCAGAATTCACATAAATTTACCAAACAATTGAGTAGAAAAAAAAAACTTCTTTTCTCTAATATAAATATAATTTAACATCATAATGCGAATGTTTAATGCGCACACATAAAGAAGGTCCATTGATCATTTGACAGAAACCCACAATTTCTTCATTTCCGGTGTGAGATCTACAAAGGCGCTGAGATTTCCGAAGACTTCAACTTAAATGAGCAAGAACACAATTCTTACTTTCTCATATTCATTGTATCCATGCGATTTCCACAAATTGCTGGAAAGTAATCTCATAAGGAACTTCATTATCCACATTAATTATTACCCAGAGTAATATAATACTCCATCAAATTCACAATATTTAAATGATCCTAAACCGGAATATTATTCTCATTGTTGACTTTGAACAAACATGTTTAACATAAATCATGAAGGTTTCGGTGCCCACATTAACCTCGATCCACTACGACCCTGACTAATTGTCCATCACAAATAAAAAACACAATAAGTCATGCCGTAATACGATTAGCAAGAGACCTTCCGGACGAATATATGCAAAGAGCCATGATCTACTTTCGTTGAAACCTCAAACGCGACAAGTAAAGCGTCATTCCTAACCTCAAAAATACCCACCTATTTCATACAGCAATTATTACGTCACGCAAATTATATACAGAAATGAAAATCAAGCAAGTAAAAAACCAGGAAGAATTAATCAGCCACCAAATTAATTCCTATTCACGTTATCGACAAGATGTCGGAATCCAGGTCGGAAATAGGAAGTACAGTTGCGTGCTCACGAAACCAAGAGATTGCGTAATCGCATCCTTCTCAAGAAGCGAAACGGTACCGAGTAAGTACCTTACCGTACAGAGAGCTGTGTAATCAAGAGTTAGGAAATCCCGTAAAAAGTCCAAAGGGTTGCTCATCAGCTAGAAAAAAAAAAAAAAGTAGACGAACCATGAAAGAAGAGCACAAGGCGTGGGTCTCGAGAGTCTCCTCAGCGATACTCAGCAGAGACCAGTGTGTAGGTAAAAGTGTGTGAATGCGTAGCTTCGTTTATACGATCGAGAGAGCCTTTCCTTGTGAGCGGTCGCACTTTCTATACGCATATCGTGTCCGGGGGCATCCACCTCAGTGACGTCATGCGTGTCCTACCGGCCTACACAGCCTAAAAAAACACGACATGCATCATCCACCAGAACAACATCCCAGGCATTGACCGATCGATCGATCGATCAGATCATTGATCGATATCGGTATTACAGGAGAATCCTCCAGCCTAGAAAAGTAGAATAACCAAAAATCATTCATTGTCCCAGTTTACATGGAGTCTGACAATAGAGTCTTTTGTAAGTTTATCATTCGAATTTTAGGTTAGGTTAATGTTGACGCTGTACAGCTACCGCTTGTCTCAATACGTCTCGATGCTTTCTGACAAGATTAAGGTCTCAGCCGATGACGATGTCCCGGGTGACTTCCATGAAGCGTCAGTGACACGGTTTACACGCCTCTATGGATATCGAAAAGCATAGTCGATCGCGTCGGACCAGGAACCTCGTTGGGCTTCCTGAAAAAGTCGTCGAAGCGTATCCGAGGAGCAGTGGAAGGTTGACGGTGCAGGTAAGCTTGTATTTGGCTTGCAGCTGCCATGTAAATATGAGTAGACAGTCTGGGTAGTTGGCTTCCGGAATTTTTGGTAACTAGGAAGTCGCTTCCGGTTATAGGATCGTTCAGTTAACTGTAATTGGAGAAACGGAGGTTAGGTCAGCGTGAAATTATCAATGTTTGCCAACTGACACGAAGTCCCATGTTAATTGCAATTAACGATAATAACGTTTTCCCTCGGCGAGCTAATCAAATCAGGGAAATTGTTTATCGATCCTGTCTCATGTACTGAGGTCATACGTACCTGCTACGTCATCCGGCAAAGCTTGCGAGATGAAGAATATTTGCATGTGGACGCGGATGAAAAATTTTATTTAAAAAATTCATATTTATCTTATCATCGCGTAACAGACGATTCTTTTAACAGATCGGAACGCGCGATCGGCACGCAGCCAGGATCAGGAAGAATGAGAATGGGAATGTCGGTCACTGGGCCTTTCCTCTTGACGGCTCTCGGTTTGCGCCCGGAGGCATCTAGGAATGTCGAGCCAGACCCGTTCCTCGCCTACGTCAACGGATCCTACGATCCGAATGCACTACGACTGGTTACACGAGTGCATTAAACTTATTTTCGACTCAGGTTTCTTCGCAGGAAGTACCGTAAAGCCTGGAACCGGAAATTCCAAGTTCCTGCTCGCGTGGAAATCCAACCTGGAGTGCTGACGAATCTTGAGATACCTGGACGAGGATGATGATCACCAGGAGTTTATTTTATTCCCATAAATATATATTTTTCTCAACCAAAATCATAGAAGAATTTTTGTATCTTTCTGATAACGCATTTTAATTTCACCAGGTACCAATCATCGATGACGTCCGGTGATATTTTTATTCTCGAGATCTGCCAGCCAGCCCCTTCCTGGTGTTCGGTATCATCATCCTGGTCAACGGAGTGGCGTAGATCCACGGAGCCACAAGTATTATAGAAGGGGGTCATCATACGAGCACGCTCTGCCGATGCTCCCAGTCAGGACAGTCCTCAGCCGTCATTCGATGCGGAGTGAGCAAGCATAGAGTTTGCAAGCGCGTTCGAAGTCAGATTTAAATTCTACAAGGCAGTGCATTAAGTTATTAATTAATTAATAATTCAATTAAATCAATAGAATATTTATTTACATTGATAAACACGAAAGTAGGTCGTGTGTGTACGCGTACTTAATCTTTTTGGATAACAAAACTTAAAGTGAGTCATATAATTATTTTTATCCCTTCCGATTAACCCACTCATTACCTTTAACATATTTTAATATATGTAATTAATAAATAATTAATACCCACTTACTTATAGTAATCAGAGCGTGCTGTCATATTAAATTTCACTGTCATTGATAATATTCAATTATACAAAATCCTATCTTTTCCTCACTGGTAATCAATTATCATTTAGTCTTGAACAATGCTAATAATTTTATAATGCTCCAATTTTTCTTTTTTTTTTCAAGCTTTTTTTTGCTGTATCATTCATTCTGGTTTGAATCTGTATCGCAATGAGCGTTTCCAATCGCACAAGTTTCCAGCCACCGTTATCTAGGATAATATCGTTAACGGTAGCAGCCAGCATCCCACTATGGGAAACTGAGATGTTATATCAGCAAGTTAACCAGATCGGAACAACAGCCGTTCTAGTGTAGTTACTGGCACCAATTCCCTGCATCGCATTCAAGCTATAACACTGAACGGGCTACTGTATTCATACATGTTCACACTGTGTATTCTGCTTTGACCTACTCTAGGCCCCCTTCGATTAGCACCTGTAATAACTATACATTCGTGGATTGGCCATTTGGTTGCAAAAAGTTTACTGTTCTGGGTTAATGCAAATTACATTGAACTTCCAATCTATGTTATTAACTTTATATAGGTGGCAATCAATTTTTTAATTGCGTTATCAGGATAGAGATAATGCTATAATATCTTTTACTGTTTTTTCTTTTTTTTTTTTTTTTTACTGATATCAGTAACGTCAAAGTATACGGCTGGATGGACGTCTTTTGGTAAATATGATCCAGGCTTGCTGGCTTTAAAGTTTTATCAAATATACCGCAAGGCATAATGGCTAGAGTAACGTCGTCTAGGAGCACTTATGTTGAAGATAAAAAGACTTCTTTTAGTGACTCGAGTGAGAGATTTTTTTGGAAAAATATATGTATAATGTGAATTTTGAATTTTGGATATGAAACATATGATCGGCTTAAAGTTTGGATTCAGTCGTTAAAGGGAGACTAATCACACTAGTAAGGAACTTGATTAAAATGATATCAGTCATGTCAGTAAATTTGTAAAAGTATAATTGATTGAATTTAAAGACTAATTACTGAATTAAAAAAATAATTTCGAATTTTGCTTTATCAAATTCTAAGCTTTCAAAGGAAAGATGAGAACATAGAAAACTACTAACAACATCCGTACTAGCATCGACAGTTAAATAGATAGAATTACTTAGTTTACGTTATTCAATTTGAAACAATGCATTAATCCAAACCCACAGGAGCCAATGTAATTGCTGAATGCATCGTGATATCGTTTGAATCAAATTTCAGCTACGCATTAGGTTCTGTGACGGATTTGAAGTTTCACAATATTTGGAACAGAAACTTTATCGCAATAGGATCTACGCGCTGTAGAAGTTATGATAGGAATTTCATAGAAGACTTCGTTATGGTAAATCCAATGACTAATGGATTCGCCTGATGACGCTGATTTCATATGCAGACTCTTTCTCTCTATTGCTTAAAAAACAAGTACAGGAAAGACCCTCGGAGTTTTTGAATGATGATTTATGAAAGTTCCTCGCCGATGACGCAGTCGAGGATGTCTGATGCGGTTTCGTCTGTATGACAATAGAAAGTTCCTTACCTCGTGGTACCAGGAGGTGCTTCATCGACCCGGAAGGGAACACGAGTGAGGAACTGACCCACATCCGGTCCCAGTATTGAACCGGGGATCGTGTCTCTTGACATTTAGGGCAAGATGAGTATATACCAGCTTGGACGAGAAGAAGTCAAAGAAGGAATTTCTAAAGAGAAAGATGATTTATACTTTTAAGTGTAAAAGAGAAGTTCTTATAATATTAATATAGATCCATTGATCTAGTAGAAAAAATAATTCTCGATCATTGACCCTGAGAAACGTAGGACTTTGATCCTGAATTTCATATCAAGCATGATCCTCGTGTCAGCGTTTTTTTCTGATTTACATTACCTAAGGCCCAGCCAGGGGAGAAACTTTAGGGACTCTTCTCATGAATAATGCAATTCGACAATCCATTCTGGAGTCACGTTCTTAAACCTCGAGCAGCCATGCTTGTTTAGTTTTTCTCTCTGCAGGACAGGACAGTCCAATTATATCTAATTTAGGATCACATTGCCAGGACAGAGTTTATCGTATCGATAAGTCAAAACTTTTACCTCTGAAACACAGTAAAAAGATATTTACCTTAAGTAGATACGTGCCAGCAGCTGCTGCTAGTGTAAGAGCAACAGAAAGAGAAACGGCAAGGAAAAAAGTTACCACGAGAGTCTCAAGTCGATACAGAAGGGACAAAACAGAATTTGATAATCTACGCAAACGGATCTCCTCGTGTCTCATGAATAACGTAGAATAATGCATTAGAGTATTTTCTTTCGTGTAAAGAATAAGTCAACCCACCATTGTCATCCAGGAGATTCAGCCTACGACGGTTTTTAAACTGAAAATTTAGGTTAGAAAACCAAAAGATCCGCGATCAACGAGCTTTCAAAATCCTTGTCGCTCCACTAACTCTTCAACGCATATATTACGAAACACATTTATTTTACATTGTCGTAGAAGCTTCATAGGTAATCATTACAATTTTACCTAGTCGATCCTTTTGTATCCACTGACCATGCTCATCCGTATCTCTAAGTAGATCATCCATTGTTCCAGGTGTGACAAGTTTATCCAAAACCACTGGATGCGCCGATGATGCGACGTGATTTCTGTAACGGGGGGCTTGCCTACGCCGTTCTGTGGGTGACATCCACTTGTCTTTTATTATCTTCGATACGGCCAACAGTAGCTGGTAAGTAAAGCGCTGGTTGATGCGCAACATCTATCGAAAGAATAGCGAAGCATTTACGTTACCTACGTACGTCACTCCGCAACGGATTACCAAACAATGGCAAGGATATCCATGAGGGGTTTAAAAAAAAGAAAATCCATCCAGACAATTATGCGTGTTGAAACACGTCTTGATAATATTGTACCGAGAGACGCGTGACGTGAATTTAGCCAAGAACCTTTTTTTCATCACGGCTTCTAGGTTATGTAACAATGAGACTCATGATTAGTCTTCTCTTTGTTGTGAAAGATCCAAATTTCTATTACGTATCTATATTTGGCTATGTGATGTAGCATTGAAATTTTATATGGGTATACAAAATGGAAGCTGAAAAAAAATTGGGTTATTTCTATATTTACTTGATCAATTACTCGAACCTCGTCGATTCGCGATGTGTTACAACAGGATATCGATGCGAATCAGAAATCGAGGACAGTTCCTATTACATATTTGCATATGAGTCGTGTCTCACGTAGTATTGGTAACAAAACGATTTTCTCTCAGTTCAAATAATGGAGACTCTTTACACATCTGCCTTCTTATAAGAGTCCATTATCTCGATCTTGGAGTGACCCTTGGCACTTTCTTTCTTTCTTTCTTTCTTCTTTCTCTTTCTACTTCCTTTTTCTGGCACATTCGAGCGGCAAATTCGTCGCACTTCTCGCCTGCTCTCTCGTGTCCCCGAAACGCGAATTCGGTAAACGATGTCGACTTATAACAGTATACCGTATCTATACAGTGTGCGTATTTATGCCAGTATACAAAATTGTGTTGCTGGTATATCTGTAGACGTACAAATGTTTATATATACAGGGTAGGACATTTATAGGGATCAGGTCGATTTTTTCGGAGACGAAACTACATGTAAAAAAACATCTTTCGGGCTTCCAGAAAGATCTGGCGTCTTTTCAGAAAAAATCGACCTGCTCGCTGTAAATGGCCCACCCTGTATGTAATATGAGTATGGAATACATATCGACATACTTATAACGACATGCTTATTGATAGTATATAGAATGATAAATGTATATACATATATATGCTCCTAACCACTCCTAAATTGAAAATCGTGAATAGAATTTTATAATCGACCAGCCCAGAATTGTGACGCGCATCGAATTGTCTGTCGTTATACGCACTGAAATGATAATGTAAAATTGCAGCATCGTTATAGCGATATGAAATTTCTCTGGCGCAGAAAGAAGCCAAGTTTCGCCGTGGCAACGTACTCGTCCTGCATTTTGAAATAGTTGGGCGGTTATCGAGCGGGGAAAAAAAAAAACAAGCACGCGGTACTAAGAGTAAAAAAATATTTCGTTTTCACTTGTCGTTCCGATGAAAATTTAATTCACCTACGAAATCCCGTCGTTTTATATGAATTTATAAATTATTCTCCGTATGATTGCCTGGGTCTTTTTTCCATGGACTCTCGAAATGCTAAAACGTTGAATCAAGAGAAAAAGTAACTCGACTATGCGGGACACTTGGCCGTCGACGTATAAGCACTTTCGCTAGAAAGTCACGAGTTCAGACCATCCTGGTTCCTGACTATCGAATCAGTGGAGAAACTTTTGATTTTTTATAAATTTTTTTTCATTTTCTCCAAAATTTTTGACATTGAGATCAGCGGCACCGTGAACTCGGTAGAAGACGGGGAATTTATAGAAATGACTGTTACACCTACGTTGATTACTAATCGGGTCAAAAAAATCGACGAGGAGTCAAGTAAAGCGGATTCATAAGGTGGCACAGTAATTGCGTGACTACGGTTACCCAGGTACCTGAGAAAATGCGCGTTTTAAGACATCTCTCTTCCTAGTCCCTACCTCTTTCGACCTTTTTCCCTCGGAAGAATCGCCTACTCGGCGAATAAACGCGAACCTCTGACTCTGTCTGCTACCACGGAGTCGGACGTGCTCGAGTACCTGGGTAAGTGTAGTAAGTGTGGCAGTGGGATGCAAGGAACCGTTATCTGGACTCTGGCTATTTTTGTTTCCTCCTGCTCACTCCGCCTAGGTACACGATGTCACGTCCTCCTAGACTGCCAGACTTACTTAGGCGGATCGGATGAGGCTGATGAAGTATTTGAGTCTTCGTTTTTGACCTTTACAGACCCGTCCCTGAAGCTTGCCGGAAAATGTCCAGCATTCCAGGAGCAAAACGTCTGCCCGGCCAGGGCACCAGACTGCAGGAATGATTTTGAGTGTCAAACACCAAACGAACGATGCTGCAGTACCGCCTGTGGTCTCAGATGTGTCACTGCAGAATTGACAGGCTGTCAACAGTTGGCATTGGCAGCTACCAGACGCTCTCGTGCACTTGGACCAAATTCACCACCTCAGTTGGTACCCAGGTGTAACAATGAGACTGGGGAGTTTGAGAAGATTCAGTGTGACGCTCCGGAGAAGTCCTGCTGGTGCGTTGACGAGTATGGGGATGAGCTTCCTGGTACCAGGGCAGCTGGTAGGGATTTTGTTGACTGCGATAACCCTAGACCATGTCCAGCTCATAGCTGTCGGATGCTGTGTCCTCTTGGGTTTGAGGTACTGAATTCTTTGGAGCACCAGATCATCTGGTACTTTTATATAGATAGATGATGCTGAAGTGTCTATTTTCTAGATCGATCCAGACTCTGGCTGCCCCAGGTGCGAATGCAGGGATCCTTGCAGAGGCATAACTTGTCCAGGAATGAGTCAATCGTGCGAGCTGATTGACGTGTCCTGTTCCCGGCCTCCTTGTCCTCCTATTCCAAGTTGTCGAAAGGCCAAGTCTCTTGCTACGATCTGTCCAGCTGGAGAACCTCTGCAGATCACTGACTCCCCAAGACCCTTCCTCTGCGGCGATTCACCTGGGAAGCCAAACTGTCCGCCCTTGTACAGGTGTCTGGTAGAACCTCGTCAGGAATACGGGGTCTGCTGTCCATCTAGCATCAAACTTAAGCGACCTGGAAGTTGTCCAGTCGATGAACCTCCGCTCTGTGGCTCCGCGTGCCAACACGACCTGGAATGTCCGGCTCCGCAGAAGTGCTGCGCCAGCGAAAGGTGCGGCGGTGGATTCTGCACGGCTCCGACTGGTCTCAGCGCCTGTCATCAAAATAGAATGCTCGCTGAATTATTGAGTATTTCTGAACGTCAGGGTCGCGGGTATATTCCACAGTGTGAAGAAGGTATTTGCCATATTGAACGAAACCAACAAGTACAGACGATGGCAGCTTATAATAATATTTTCTAAAATGATTCTTCTAAGGTGGTGGATACGAACCTAGACAATGCTCCCGTAATGGGCTGGTTTGCTGGTGCGTCGATGCTGACGGAAGAAAAATCGACGGGTCCATGGGACCGTCTAAAAATGTTCAGTGCAATCCGATAGCCAGGGCTAGATCACTGCCATCTTCTTGTTCTCCACAGCAATGCGCTCAGGTCTGCCAATATGGATTCAAAACAGACTCTTCAGGTTGTCCCACGTGTGAATGCGACAACCCTTGCGAAGGGTAAAAAATAAATTATTTTTTCTCTACTCGTACCTCTGGGAACCCATGAATTTTAACATAGTAATTTTTTATACCTCAGGTACCCCTGTCCGGTAGGAGAAGAATGCGTCCTACGTCGCGAAGATGGTTGTCCAGATTTTCTCTGTCCAAGTAAACCAGAATGCAAGCCGAAGAAGACCTACAAGAGTCCCTGTGTCACCGGTGCACCATTGAGCGACGAAGAAGGCAATGCAGTCACCTGCTCTGGCAACAGAACTTGCCCTCAGAGTTTCAAGTGTACCACAGTACCGGATGCTGGACAATCCGTATGTTGCGCGGCGACGAATTACCCCATGAAACCACCTACCAGTAAGTGTGCAATCACTGAAGATAAATTTTTGTACGTATTATAAAGGAAATTTTGTAAATTGGATAAAATTTTTGTGATCAGTGTGCGAATATCTTCGAGACTTTAACGACCGAATGGAAGGAACGAGGGAAGGAATGGCACTGGCTATTCCAGCACCTATTTGCGAACCGGATGGATCGTACAAACCTCTGCAATGTCACGGAAGCACGTGTACCTGTGTGAACAAATATGGCGTCCCCCTCAAGAGTAATCTAACGAAATGGCCCGATTGCAAAGAGATCAAAGAACTTTTGATTTTGTGTAAAAATAAAAAATGCGATCTGAACTGCCCTTACGGCTTCGAGTTGGATCCTTCAGGATGCGAGGAATGCCGCTGTCGTGATCCATGCAAGGAAGTCACCTGCAGAGTTCACGAATCCTGTAGCATGGTGGAGGTGAACTGTGGTCCAGGTCAATACTGTCCACCGGTACCAGCATGTCTGACAGCTAAACTAGGTCAATGTCCTTACCTGGTACCCAGTTCATCAAGCTGCGAACTGAAGTGCAGCAGTGACCAGGAATGTACAGGAAGTGACAAGTGCTGCTCCACCGGATGTGGAACCCAATGTGTAGCACCAGTAGTAGCCACAGCCTGTCAACATGCTAGAGCCCTTGCTGAGCATGCAGCTAGAGAGTCTGGTGAACCAGCCAGAAGACTGTACATTCCCAGGTGCGACTCCAATGGGGCCTTCGAACCAGTACAGTGCCATGCAGGGATGTGCTGGTGCGTGGACGACCAAGGTCGCGAATCAGCTGGGACCAGGGTCATCGAAGGAATCGTACCCAAGTGCAGCACTCCTCTTCATTGTCCTGAAATAGACTGCGCGCTCAATTGTCCTGATGGTCTGGACCTGGATCCGGAAACAGGATGTCCAACATGCTCCTGTCGAGATCCTTGCAAAAGCGTGACCTGTCGTGGTGAGAACGAAGCTTGTCGAATGGTTGAAGTTGCCTGCAGTGATCCACCTTGTCCTCCTGTACCAGTCTGTCTTCCTAAGAAAGACAATCCTTGTCCGAATGGGGCACCACTTCTCGCCCAGGATGGTACAGCCCTGACGTGCGGTCCTCATGGGTCTCAGTGTCCGTCAACGCATAAATGTGAACTGTCGCCCTTGGACGAGTATGCCGTCTGCTGTCCAAAACCCAGAGACGTCTGTTTCGAATCGCCCCAGAAGGTAGCCTGCGCACCTGGACAGAACGTTAACGGGACTGGTAGCTGGTATTTTGATCCAGAGCGCAACGAGTGTCGTCAGAAGACAGAATGCACCGTTGGCCACAATGATTTCTCCAGTCGCATAGTCTGCGACACCATTTGCCCAGTTTTGTCCCAGTGCGAGAGACTCCGTGAGAGGAACTTGAAGACGTCCCAGAGGCTGAAGCAGCCTACCTTCCTACCAAGATGCAATGCTGAAACTGGTGGCTGGGAACCTGTTCAGTGTTTGGAACATGTTGGCGTCTGCTGGTGCGTCGACAAGCGCGGTGAACCTGTCAAGGGTTCCTTGACCAGGGGACCAGAGCCCAAGTGCAACTTCAGGCAATCTAGAAGAGGAAGAGGTCCAATGGATGTTGATCCAGAGATCAAGGCTTACATGGATACCGCTTTTTTGAGTACTGGATCAGAAGGAAGGGAAGTCAGAAGAGTCCTGGGCACCAGGTGTCAAGCTATGAAGGACAAAGGTCACGTCCCAGCTATTTGCGACAGGCAAGGACGATTCGAACCTACCCAATGTGTCGGTGAGACTTGCTGGTGCGTTGATGAAGCTGGAAATCAGTTGACTGGATCAGAACCATTTTTGCAAGGATCCCAAATATGTCGTGAGTAACCTGGAGGAAGTAAATCGGAAAGAAAAGAACCCAAACTGGTCGTGCAGTTTTAAATAATTAATTTTTTTATATTTACTTCCAGTACCAACCCCTGTAGAGGCCGTAGAAGTGACTCTACGTTTCCCAGGTCGCTTCCTGCACAGCGACGTTAACCGTTTCGCCAACGAGGCTAATAATTTACTAGAAGATTTTGGAGCAAGGATCAAGGATAAGATAATCGTAGAGATAGACCAAGATTCTGCGACACTTGGTTTCGAGGTGATTGGACCGAACAAGGTAGACGTCGCTTTCCACCTGGAAGAACTGATAAGACTCCAAAAATTATCACTACTGGGTTCCACTGCGGATGCTACGTCATCACGTTTCACGCACAAAGCCACTTCCGGCGCGATTCAAAGTCGAATAGTCGCTCTGGAACAGCGAGAAATTCTCACGCAATTGGAAACGCCTCTTTATCAAACAGCTACACTGGTCCTTGCAGCAGCCAGTGCGTTTGTCATTAGCAGTCTTTTGATCCTATTAATGATTTATCGAAAAAAGGTATTCTTATTTGTCTTATTAAAATATCAATGATCCATCCGATCAGTAGTTTTTAAAATTCTTTACCAATTTTTTTTTCTAATTCATTTATTCCAGATGAAAATGAAAGATCCAACTAAGACGTTACCAGTGGACCAGCATTTCCTGGCATACAGCGAACAGCCGGTTTACGTGATCTCAGGCCTGGAGAAGGGCGAGAAGGAAAAAGAGGCCGAGGCGCAGATGCAGGAGAAAGTCAAGATATCGGAGGCTGCAGTGGAAGCCTAGATTTAAAAAAAAATCTCTCGTAAATTCATCTCGTATACACGGCGAATCACAAAAAAAAACCTTTCACACTCATCTCAGATGCGATCATCATAGCAATTAGTATTATAATGAGAGCATCGATCATCCTCTTCTTTATTCTCGCACATATTGTGATACCATAGGGAATCGATATATTTATTATAATTTTATTGTATCCATTATACGGCGAAAGCATCGCCCGAAATCCTTGCGTTTCTGTGGAAGATAATATCAGATAATATTTTTTATTTCTTTCCTTTAAATTCCGTTTCCAGTCGCACCTTGCAAAATGGGACGCGTTCACGGCTCGATGAATTCGTACGCGGCTTATCGGAAAGAATAACTAAATGGAATTTTAAAATAAAGATTCCGTTATAACGGACGTAGTTTCTACGAAACGCCTCGATTTCCACGAAGAATTTCACTCCGAAGTTTAAACGAAAGAGAGAATCGACGTTGCTGTCGCCGTAAAACAAAAGAGAGGGTCTGTTTGAAGTATTTGGAGTGGTGTAAATATTAGACTGCACTGTAGTTACGTTTACGTTGTGCTTACTTCGACGTTCGTGTCCTTTTCTTGTGTTTCTTTTCGCAATTTTCTCACGATTTAGCCAAGGTTCAAGAGCTTGAGAAAAAAAAAACGGCGTAGTTGTCCGCGTGTCCTTTTTGATGCTCGAACGACTGTGGATTAAATAGATGGCGGAAAATTTGTAACGAAAAATGAATGGGACGAATGACACGTTCGTAACGTCATTCGTTCTCATCTTTTAATGATAAATTCAATATCGAGAGAACATTTTGAGCGTAGATATTAGTAATGTAATTTATTTATTCGACTAACTCTCTAATATCATTCCAATAATAAATTGGTTAAGAGAATCAAATTTGTTTTTATTTTTTACTCGTTCTGTAACCTCGCTAGAAATTTTAAGAGCTGCTGAAACTCGTAGTTGGAGCGACACTTGTTGGCTTTTAAGATTCTTTGCCTGGCAGTCGGTAAAGTAAAGCAATTTCTTTATATTCTTTTAGGCAGTTTCACTATTAACTACCAGGGTTAAAAACTTCTTATGGGTATTGTCGTGTCTCACTCAATTACATGTAGGTAAAAGGAGATACGACGATACTCGTAGCAGCTGGCTGTTTGGCAGTGAAATTTGAAATGCAATCCAACCCCAGGTAGCACATGTATTTATATCAGTTTGACTATTGGCTACCAGGGCTAAAAATGTCCTATCTTTATTGTTTTGTTTCACTCAATTACATGTAGATAAAAAGAGACAGGACATGAAATGCAATCCAACCCCAGGTAGCACATGTATTTAAATCAGTTTGACTATTGGCTACCAGGACTAAAAATGTCCTATCTTTATTGTTTTGTCTCACTCAATTACATGTAGATAAAAAGAGACAGGACATGAAATGCAATCCAACCCCAGGTAGCACATGTATTTAAATCAGTTTGACTATTGGCTACCAGGACTAAAAATGTCCTATCTTTATTGTTTTGTCTCACTCAATTACATGTAGATAAAAAGAGACAGGACGATACTCGTAGCAGGTGGCTGTCTGGCAGTGAAATTTGAAATGCAATCCAACCCCAGGTAGCGCATGTATTTATACCAGACACACGCGTTGCCATGGCAACGAAATGCCAAACAAACTTTTCCGTTTCTAAAAGAAAATGGCGCAGCCACGACGGCGCAAGAGGCGTTAAGGAAATCTCCGTACCTCGAGAATTTGACATTTCCAAATTTCCAATCGGTGGGATACGTCTTGTTTGAGATATACCGAAGTATAACGTTACTCAAAATAATTGCAGGATTATTACCTATTGAAAACTATCCAAGAGTTATTGATTTTATTACTTTTTTTTTTGTTTGTTATTCTTCAAGACGAATTACGTTTCGCTCATTCCGATTGTTCGAACGTACGTTATTATGATAAGGAAATACTTTCTTTGGTTAATTATCTCACGAAATAAGATACGTTTCAGGAATGACAAGATGCAATGACGAAGACGTCAGACTCAACTTGAAAAGTTCAGGTAAGTGCTTAACGGTTAGATTTGAAAATTGAATTTATTTGATTTCGTTTGATTCGCTTGCAGTCTACAATCAAACTGGACAAAACTATTTTGAGCAATTGTCTGCATACAATTGTATGAATGCGCATCTGCGTCGAGTATTGCTAGCCAAGAGTGTAGTGGATACGAAGAATCGCGAATATATTCGTCAAAAAAGAAAAAAATGCAAAACGTCTTGTCGTTCCATGGAATTAGAGAAAAATATTTCTCAAGATATAATCGACAAGCTTGCTTACGACACGAAGCATCATCCATGCGTAAGTACTACGTGTAACAAGTGTAAAATCATTTATCGAATTAATTAATTAATCAATTAATAATCTACAGACTCATTCTTAATTAATATATTTGAATTTATTACGAATAGGATATACTGAGAATGAGTTGCAATGATTTGAGGAAAATTCACAGTGCACGTTGCCATTATCAAGATATTTGTTGTTCTCGTGACGTTTGTCGTCCTCGCGAAAATTCCTATACACGTCGAACCTGCCAAATTGAATCTCGAAATTGGAATTCGCGAGCAAGCAGCAAAAAATCAAGTTCACCTTCGCCGATTCGTAAATCCACATATTCGTCCGAGAGGCATAAAAAATGTTTTGAGGATCCAAGTTCATTTAAGGAAAAACAAAAGCACACTAGGCGTATTTGCGTGGCCGATAATAAAACATGTCAAAATAAAGCACCAAGGTATGTCAATTTCGACTTTATTAAATAACATTGCAGGGTGAATGATTTATTTTATTACTTAGGTCGAGAAAGTGTAGATACGAGAATCAGGATGTTTTCTACAATTATCCATCGAGCTTCGAATCGTCGTCGAACGTGTCCTGCTGCGGGACTTCACGAGGAGAGCAAAACAATCACTCGGATGTCGAAAGCATCGATAAAAGAAGAAGTAAAACTGATTCCGGACGTCAGGACGAGTATGGCGTCTCTGTGCAGATCAAAAAGAAAACAAACAACTGCGAGGAGGATGCCAAGTACGCGCAATTCGCTTATAATATTACCAAAGAAATAATGCAAAATGGATTGTACACTGATAACGAATTGCGAAAAGTTTTCAAGGAGCATTTGAGAAAACATACAGGACTACTGAACAAGGTTAGATTCTTTTTTACGTAGAGCATGTTCCCAAATTTATTTCTAGTATATGCAAACTGTGTATACAAGTCAGCTTTGAGTCTTTATTGATCTGTACGTGTCTGAGAGAAATTTAATTAGAGTATCGCAGTTACTGTCAGTAAATTTTGGAACTCATCTACGGTAGAGTCTGTATTTTATTTATTATTAACAGCAGACACGCTTTACTGTTACTTTAGACTAGGATGCTGCAAGAAATTCAACGGTTGAAAGTATCTCTGAATGTGCTGGAGGATGATTATAACAAAAATGATAACGAGGATGAGGATGAAGGAGATGACGAGTGTATTGTAGTGAAACCACCAACACCGCCAAAGGTTCTTGATGAAAATAAAGTCCTCTCGAAATTGGAGAGCTATCAGAAGCTTGAGGACTACCTGAGAAAAAGTTCTCACAGTAATACTGGCAGCAGTAAGAACGTCATCCTCGTGGATCCTAATCCTGACTTGCTGGTTACCGAACGCGACGTTCTTCTCATACTTATCGAAATGAACCTGAGTCCTAAGCAGGCTGAGAATATTTTTAAGAAACTTCAATACTTGAGCAGAGATACTTCGCTTGTCGAGATGGTAAGGTAATAGAGAGTAGAGAGATAAATATATTTGAAAAGCATCGACAGAGTTTTAAAAAATCCTTTTTATTCGTCAGGCACAAGCACAAGCCGAGTCACATTTTGTAAAACAGTGTAAAACAGAGGAAAAGGGAGTTTCCATAACTCAGGATGATCCGAATGATTTTCGAAGCACTGAGAAGTCACGAAATGGATATTCCTCGTCGGAGGTTACGAGTTCTACTACGAATTTGATTTATAAAAAAAACGAGATGGTACAGACTGAGGCGCAATCGGATTTCAAAAATAGCTCAATGATTAAGAAAAAGAATCGTTGTCTCTGCAATGACAGGTATTGATATGTTTATATGTTTATGATTTTTATTTCATTCCTGTATAATTTTAGATCAATTGTGCAATCTTGCCAAAATCATCATCAGGCTGAAAATTTTCGAGAAAACGACGCAAATGATGAACCCATCGATACTGAAAATTCGACACGTCCAGGTAGGTAATGATTCTGATTTTTTGAAATCCTAATCGATATTCAAATTTGTGAGTAATAGATTATTGTGTGAGGCAATGATTATTTTTTAGATAATATCATTTATCCGTCTGGAAATGCCTTGTTATCAGCCAATGATGTCAATCTGAATAAGAATACAGAAACGACGACGAGTTCGGACAAGTTTGAAGCTGCTGAACCAATTGAAATTGATAATGTGGAATCGGAGGAAAATTTGAAATTTCGAAAATCTACAATTTCGAGTACGGAAAAGTTTGAAGCTGCTAAACCAATTGATGTTGATAATGTGGAATCGGAGGAAAATTTGAAATTTCGAAAATCTACAATTTCGAATCCGGAAAATTCGAAATTTCGAAAATCTACAATTTCGAGTCCGGAAAAGTTTGAAGCTGCTAAACCAATTGAAATTGATAATGTGGAATCGGAGGAAAATTTGAAATTTCGAAAATCTACAATTTCGAGTCCGGAAAATTCGAAATTTCGAAAATCTACAATTTCGAGTACGAAAAAGTTTGAAGCTGCTAAACCAATTGAAATTGATAATGTGGAATCGGAGGAAAATTTTAAATTTCGAAAATCTACAATTTCGAATCCGGAAAATTTGAAATTTCGAAAATCTACAATTTCGAGTCCGGAAAAGTTTGAAGCTGCTAAACCAATTGAAGTTGATAATGTGGAATCGGAGGAAAATTTTAAATTTCGAAAATCTACAATTTCGAATCCGGAAAATTTGAAATTTCGAAAATCTACAATTTCGAGTCCGGAAAAGTTTGAAGCTGCTAAACCAATTGAAGTTGATAATGTGGAATCGGAGGAAAATTTTAAATTTCGAAAATCTACAATTTCGAATCCGGAAAATTTGAAATTTCGAAAATCTACAATTTCGAGTCCGGAAAAGTTTGAAGCTGCTAAACCAATTGATGTTGATAATATGGAATCGGAGGAAAATTTGAAATTTCGAAAATCTACAATTTCGAGTCCGGAAAATTCGAAATTTCGAAAATCTACAATTTCGAGTACGAAAAAGTTTGAAGCTGCTAAACCAATTGAAATTGATAATGTGGAATCGGAGGAAAATTTTAAATTTCGAAAATCTACAATTTCGAATCCGGAAAATTTGAAATTTCGAAAATCTACAATTTCGAGTCCGGAAAAGTTTGAGGCTGCTAAACCAATTGAAATTGATAATGTGAAATCGGAGGAAAATTTGAAATTTCGAAAATCTACAATATCCCAAGAAGATAAAGGTAATATTGCGAAAAGCACATCCGAGGTAAAAAAATTAGTTGAATTGACTGACCAAGATAAATCGGAATCTGCAACGCAGAACGTAGATCAGAATGAATTGATTGAAGACAACGTAGAAATATCAGGGGACATCAGTGAAAATCTAATAAGCTTGAAATCAGACATAGTAGAATCCATTCAGGAGGACTCGGCAGCAAGTGATCACACAGAAACTTTATCGAATCACCAAATTGTGCCAGAACAGATTGCAGCGAATGATGCTAAAATAGACAATTATATTGATGAATATTTTGAGAATGACTCGAATCTGTCAGAAACGAATTCACTTGAAAAAGAGATGGACTCGGACAGTATAACAAGTGATTCGAATAAAGTATCTACGTCTACCAATGTCACTGAAGATAATCTTCAAGGTACCTAATAATTCACATAATTAATAAAACCGTCTCTAAAATAAAATTTTCAGACTAGACTTTGACAATGTTTTTCCCCCTAACTATTACTGCCCACCTCCAAGAAGTAAGCCGATGAATGAAAAATCCTTATTCCACTTTATTAAATGTACTTAGGTAATAAAACTCCTGCCCAAGAATCCACAAGTAGTATAGAAGTATTAACACGCAACATGAAAGAAGAAAGTCCAAGTAGCGAGGTAGATATTGAAATAAAATTAAATAACCTTAAAACCCCCAACACTTCAATTTACTTAAACTGTAGGATTGCAGCAATTGCTTTAAAAAAATCAAAAACCCATGGAAAAGAACAAAGGCAGTCACCATGACCCCAATTATTGAATATTCAGCAGACTCTGACGCAGTAACATCACCAGCAAAGCTTCCAAAGAAATCAAGCCTCAAAGATCCCCAAAAATTAAAAGTTGCTACCAAAATTCTGTCTAGAACTTCTAAAAGCAGCTGTTCCAGCAGTGAGCAGAGAAAATCCAATAATATCCCCAAACAAAGCATAGAATCCGACACCAAGTCAGTTGTCTCTGACCAAAGAAAATTAATACAAATAAAAAAGAGCTCCACGTCCACTCTCGAATCTTCGGAAAAATCACAATCTGACAAAGCACAAAGAAAAAGGAGCTCCACTTCCACTTTCGAATCTTCGGAAAAATCACAATCGGATAAAGAAATTGTCTCGAGAAACGTACGACGTTATTCCAGTTCGGACGTTCTGTGGGCGCCAAGATCAGCTAAAAAATTGTATAAGAAAAAATATTCACGCACAGTCGTACGGTCGGACTCGTCATCGCAGGAAGATGACACGGAGGACAAAGATACGGAACGAAAAGAAAAAAGATAATAAAACTGACAATATTACGATATCAGGGACTTTTATTCACAAATCGACAAAAAGATCTTAACCGATAGACGTATGCATTATTTTCAAGGTTATCTTCAGGCTTCCCATGCGAGAGCTGCTCACATATGTGAACTATCAACAATAATAAAATATATAGTGAAAAAATATAATATATCAACACATGTAATATGTATAGCCAGTACACATACGCAACTGTACATAATCCAAATATATAGATATATATACATATATTTATATAGTTATATATATCTGTACAATACAGTTAGCCGTTGTATATCATACAGAAAATACAGTGCAGAAACTTTTGGACTAATTGTAAGGTAGCATGCGTTGACTGCACCAAGAAATATATAGTATTATGTATCTTCGGGTTACTTCTTCTATCTTTCTCCCTGTCTTATATTAACTTCAGCTCTTTGATAACAGTTTTGTGTTAAGCTTTTCTTCTTTTATGCACTTTAACTTTGTACATACGTTACTTCTTTTGCAAGTGTGCTTGGGGGTGGTACGATTATGATTAATCCATCATAAGTTCATGGTCGATCAATAGTAAGGATGTAACAGCGTATTACATTATAAAAAGTAGGAATAAGTTGCATTAAAGAAAAAAAATAATAAACAATGTCTTATGAAAATTACGTGACTATCACTATAGTGGGATTTTAAAGAGGTACTTGACTACGTCCAACATTCTCCTAGTTCTTAGCTCGACCCAAAAAAAATATTTCTCTTCTGTTTAAACCATCGGTATACCCTGCTTTTCGTATTACCAAATCTATGTGACGTAACAATGAAACTAATTATACTTTGACAATAGAATTATATATCTTGCCCTTCGAGGTATCTTAGACTATCAGATTAGGGATCCGAATGAACTATCAGTAGCGTCCAGGGAAATGTATTAAAAAATGTTTGCCTACGATAGCATAATCGAAAAGATCTTTCTACAGGTGCACGTGGATATTTATTGCACACCCGTTATATTCTTGCGTATATATACGTCTAGCAGCAGTCTAATTATTCCAGTCTACAAACCGATTGTAAGCCTATAACTGCCATTGTACAGGTAGCGAAGTCTTAATACTTAATAACTAAAGGGTTCCCGTGGATCTAGTTGATTATTAACTACTATGGCAATGTTCCATTATAATTTCTTTCTTAGTTCATTAAGTAAAATTTACGTAGAAGCTGGTGACTTTTAATAAACAAAAATATTTCTTCTATCAACCCTCGACATACTTCCTTTACAAATCTGTATCAGACGCAATTTCTTACTCATTGACGTGTATCCTATTCTTATTATTTTTACTTTTCCCTCCTCAAGCCACTGTCTAACATAACCTTTTAATACTAACCGCTTGTGACAAAATATCGACCCGTTACTGGATATCAAAGGTTACTTACGGTACGACGTACTTTTTTCTAAGTTCATTAAGTAAAATTTACGTAAAAGCTGGTGACTTTTAATAAACAAAAATATTTCTTCTATCAACCCTCGACGTGCTTCCTTTACAAATCTGTATCAGACGCAATTTGTTACTCATTGACGTGTATCCTATTCTTATTATCTTTCCTTTTCCCTTCTCAAGCCACTGTCTAACATAACCTCTTAATACTAACCGCTTGTGACAAAATATCGACCCGTTACTAGATATCAAAGTTTTTGTACGGTACGACGTAGTTTTATGAAAAAGGAATGTACTACGCGTGTAACGTGAAATTCTAAGATAAGATTGAAAAAAAGGGGTACGTAGATTCTAATTAAAAATCTTTCTAGCTCTCCAATTACATTGGCGAAGAATAATTACCGATTGATATCAATTTCTGCAAGGACTGATCTAATTGTATTCTTCTACAGAGATCAAGATCGCTCGGCGAATATTCTCTTCTACCTTCTCATCAACTGCCGTCCGATGCATTCGAGGAGGAGTCTTCTAATTCCGGTGCACCTGGACCTCGATTTAATATCTTCAACAGATCCGTTATGTGTTTTATCGTGAAATCTGGCTTTGGATCGTCAGCCGATAAACGTGGTTTCTCGGCAGTCGGTATCCAGACTGTACCAGCTAATCCTGCTTCGTTTGCACCTGCGATACGTCAGAAAAACGTTTTATTAGTGTGTCAATGAAAAGACTATTTTAGAAAAATAAAAGCCAATTGAGGATCGGAAGATAAAAATAAAGTAATAATAAATAAAGGGATGATTAATTATGTAAAAATGTACATTTTTAACATTGAAATGCGATACGTTAGAAAAACGTTTTATCAGTGTATCAATGAATAAGACTATTTTATAAAAATAGAAAAATAAAAGCCAATTCAGGATCGGAAGATAAAAATAAAGTAATAATAAATAAAGGGATGATCAATAATGTATAAATGTAAATTTTTAACATTCAAATTACCTATAATATCCGTCTCCAGCTTGTCACCTATCATGATGCAATTTTCTGCTCTGACTCCGAGACATTTGCAGGCTTCCTCGAATATCCTGGCTTCCGGTTTCTCCCAGGGTAGATCACCGGATACCAATATTACGTCAAAGTACTGCTCCAAGGATAATTTACGTACTTTCTCCCACTGGGCGTTCGAGGGCCCATTGGTAATGAGACCTAAGGCGTACTTCTTCCTGAGTTGTCGCAGCATGGAAACTGTGTCTGGCGCCAGCGCCAGATAACGGTATCTTAAATACAGCCATCTCTCGTAAATCTTTTTAGCCAGGTAGGAGTACTTCTCGCCGAAGGCTTTGCTCCAGAGGGAAGTCCTCCAGACGTCCAGAGTGTAGCTCGCGTTGTCTGGACACTTGCGAAATTGCTTCAGATAATTTGTCGTGATCTTTGAAGATGCTTCTTGCGGTATCCCATACTGCTGTGTCAATTCCTCCGAAAGCTGACGTCAATCGTTTTAAACAAAAAGAAAGATACACGTGAAACTTTTAGCCATTTTTTTTTTAAGTCCCATTACCGACGGACTTTTAGGAAGCGTTGCAGTGAGAAAATCAGTAACGGGAATGACTAAAGAGAGTAAAAGCAGTCCGCCACATTCGAGAGAATTTCTAGAAAGTTTAATCGGACATAAATATCTATTTATATTCTTTAAGGAGCCAAGAGACGACCAAAACACTGAGCTATTCGTGAGCTATTCTTTATCGTGCACGTGAAATTGCTGATCTGCATTTATTTGATCGTTTTTACCGACGGAGAGAATAATTGAAATTTAATGACAGCTCCGCGCTTTGAGGTTATCTTATCGAATGTGGCATACGACTTAACTTAAGCGCGATATCAGGATAATAAAGGACATAAATGGTCAGTTAGGACACTTAATTCATATTAATGATTACCTAGAAAATGCATTGATTCATTGAAATACTCGAGCCGATTATTGGTCACTTGAAGTGGCACCCACGGACGCTGCTGTAATCACAACAAAATCAGTTGTGCCAACAACAGACTTATATGGTACTGCAAACCCTAAAAGTTCTAGCGTGAAGATTCCTGGACATTATATGAGGGAATTGTAGGATTCTTTATCTCTTTATATTACGTTGTAATTTCTACGATGCTTTTTATCCTAGAAGAAAACATACTGATTATCTAACAACTCTCGTGATATCAATTTGCGTTCCTCGTACGCAGTCTCGCCACTGTCCAGTAATCGTTCACAGACATTTGTCATTAAATCAGACACATCAGTCATGATAACCACGAGCTGACCGACTGATGAAATTGACTTTCGCTGTGTCATTAAGAAAGGGATGGAAGAGTAAAATGAGATGAGAAAATAAATGAAAGATCACGTTAGAAAATTATTCTTTTGTTTAATTGAAAAATCTCCTTTCGAATACAAATTCATAACAGCAAAACCAGACAGCTATGTTACCTTTCTTTTTCACGATAGAATAACGCCCCGCCTAAGGACTAATACATTATTACACGTATAGCGCGAATAATTGATCATAGTAAATGAGAGTAAACGTACAATAAAGAATTAATTATCTGTCTGTCTAATTAATCGTAATCGTATTCGATCAATTTACAAGAGTAATAACACAGCCGCAAAGGCGTCAGTCTCGCACGCAAAAAACATAAAACCGCTAAATTAATAATCAGAAACAAACTTCGATGCCAAGATGGCGGCGGTCGATGAGAACTGATCAAAGGAAGAAAAGAAAAATTGAAAATATGTGTGAAATGGAAAAGAAAAGCCAGAAAGAAAATGTTAGAGAAAATTTCTAACGTAAAGGAAACGGCTTCCCACGCTGTCCTCGATTTTATATAAGTTCTATATATTTATAGTTGACTAGCGTCGTTCACTAGCGGCAACGGACAAAGAGAAAAATGGCCGCGTCAGCCACTCGGCAAATGCCAATTTTATGAGATCGAAGCACAGCTGCATAGTGAAGTGAAATATAAGTAGAACGCTATATATAAACGTGGAATCAGAGACGGTGGGTTAAGATCCGTCATCCTTTTAGATAGTAAGTAATATTTCAAAGTAAGTTTCCAGCAGGCGACTATTTTCAGTAGTGACACTGTCTAAATATACGTCGGGCCAGTGCAATGGCTGACGTACGTTATAACAGTAGTAAATCCGAAACGCGTCCAACTTGACTTCTCCTCAGGACTTCTGTAGTTGGTTGGAACGTAGCCTGAACGTTTCGAATTATAGTTCTCGTACCTGTATGTAATTTTCAGTAGAGACATTAGAGCTAACACGCGCCCGAGTACATAATAACACTTTTGATCTTATAAATAGAAAAGCTTTAAATAAAGTCTGATACAATAGGGCGTTCATTCTAATTTGATAGTTCATGCAATTGAGGATAAATATATCGTGTCTGTTATTTTTGAATTACGATTGTACAAAAAGCACTCTGTTTGACATGTCTCTTTCTCTCTCTCTCTCTCTCTCTCTCTCTCTCTCTCTCTCTCTCTCTCTTTCTTTCTCTTAATTACGTATAACAAAAAGGATTGTATTTTACATTATTGAAAACAGTGGACAATAACAACGCGCGACTTGCTTTAATCACCAAAGAGATGCTTTCCCAATTCCATCATACGATGATTCCTGCAAACGGCCAGGGCGCCACACTTCTTCAGGACTCCGGCGACGCTTTCGTCAGCCTTCACCAAGTGGCAAAGCAAATCTTCAAAGGCCGACTTGACGTTAGGCTGTAGACTGCCAACTTTGACTTTCTTAAGAGACTCTATGATTCCTTCAGCCCAGCCAGATTCGATAGCGAATTCCGATAGCCAAGGTACCATCTGCAGGACTCCTGCCATCGTCTGCATCCCGAGAAACCAGAGCTCCATGATCTCCATCCAGTGTTCCTTATAGGCCATGGCAACGACTAACACGGTAGGGTCGTTGCTCTCGTCGATGATGTAAGCATCCCAGAGGAACCTTATCGTTGCTTGAATATAACGGCAGATTGAGAAATCATTCTTCTTCACGCGTTTAGCCTGCTGCTTCAATAACAGGAGACCAAGAACAGCCAGGTGTCCGTGAAGCACCAGGTTCTCGGGAATCTGCTTGAGTTCTGGAAGATTGTTGAAAATGAATTTTAGGAGAGAAATGAACGTGGGTGATTCCTCGACTAATTTAGCTTCCAGGACGGTGATGTTCATCAGTACGTTGCAAATGGAGACCATAGCAGCCCTTGAATCCTTCATTTCGTCCAGGACATGAGGCTCCAGTTCCTTTTCCGGTTCTTTTAACGCCTTTAGACGTTCTGATCTCGGTACAGGTGGTTTCTTATAATGAACAATAGTCCAGTGATAGGACAAACACTCGAAAAGAACTTCATCCTGTTTATGCTTAAGTAGAATTTTTCTTGCGTCTTCTTCAACGGCTAAGTAGCAAAGAGCCGGTAGCAACAATCTCAGGACATCGATTTGACTCAAGGGATCCTGAGGTACAGGTTCGTCGGACGATGAACCTTCTCCAGGTTTAGCTGCTGCCCTAGCTTTTTCAGCAAGCTTTCTATTGCGACAGGCGTAGAACGTATCGTTGGCTACAGTTAACATAAATGGTAGGACTGCATATACTTGAGGTCTCATGGCAGACGTTTCCTGAGCCAACCAGGCAGCAAGAACGCGGACCATTGCGCAGACAAAAATACGTTCCTTCATGTCAGTCAATTCCTTCATTTTAGATACAGACGTCAGAAGACCAATCACAGCAGCAAATGCACCCTTCAACGCCGTGTACAGGGACTGCTTTTCCTTCTGCTCCAGATCCAGTTGATCAGTGGTGATGTACGAGAGTGAGATCTCCAGGATTATAAAGCATGCTGTTACTAGCTCGGCATTTCCCATAACAGTTTTCAGCTGCTTTCCCTCAAGCTGCATTCTGACTTCTATGGAAGCTAATTGTATCAGCAAGAGGAAAAATACCTTTGGTTTCTCTTCATCGGCTAAGGCCCACTCAACTCCAAGAATATCCAGCATGACAGACGCAAGTTTGAGTGCAGGATCTCGTTGGTTCTTTCCAATTTTCGAACCAAGAATATCGTTCAAAGCTTTGTAAATACTTTGTGGCCAGGATTCCTCCTTTGCCGTTGAGGAAATAGCGTCTCTTCTACAAGAAGATAAAAGAGCCTGCAGAATTGAGCAAAGCTCAAATTTTCTTTCTGTGTGATCCGTCTCAAAGTCCAGGGCAATTTTGTTTATGATCGCATGGAAAGGTGCAGTATCTGTGGCGTCCCAAGCATCAGGACCGAACCTTCCTACAAGAGTTACCAAAATGTTCAGGGCCTCATCGGTCTGGAAGCTCATTTCTGAGTAAATTTCACACATTTTAGGAATCGCCTTTTGTTCCAATAAAGCTTTCTGTCCTGGTGGATATTGCGCAATATTTTGCAAACAGGTGTAAGCCTCGCTCACGATGATCAACA
Organism: Calameuta pallipes; assembly: GCA_030142375.1. NCBI lineage: Eukaryota > Metazoa > Arthropoda > Insecta > Hymenoptera > Cephidae > Calameuta > Calameuta pallipes. The sequence continues at coordinate 990,592 of JARQSW010000370.1, read as the reverse complement.
TATCATCAGGAGCATCTTCATCGGCTTGGGAAACAATTTCAAGGAGTGCAGGTACGTGTCCGACCATGTCTGGGTGAGAGGCCAATTCGGGATCCCCACAAAAAGCTGATAAAATTGATAGCGCCACTGATTTATAAACTTGAGGTGGACAATCCACAGGAACATTATCACTGGACAGAAGTTTTCTCAGAAACTTAGCACCAATTGCTTCGAAAAGTAGTTTCTTTGCAGCTGGGGTACAATCTTTTCCATCAACCAATTTTGTAACCATGAATAAAGCAGCGAATTTTTCTGAATCGCTGCTCACCATTTTTAAAATGGCAACACATTTCTTCACTCCCTCTGGTATACTCATTGTGATAGTTTCAATATGCAGGTAAAAAACGTTAACAAAGTTCAATCGGTATTACACTTTTCTTCTTCACAAACTTCAAACTTGCTGAGGAAACTGAATCTTGCTGATTAATTCTTCAATTAATGCAATCGACAGAAATACACAATATTTAGCAATATTTCATTCAACGGTATGCCTTGCACACACCGCTGCTCAAAGCCAACTGGCATTCCTCCCAAAGCAGACTGCTCCGTACTAGCCTTGCCCTTTGACACACTCTCTCAGAAGTACAAAAATAACTTCAAACAGAGTGAAGCACTGCGCACCCAAGTAGTGTGTATCCTCTTAGTGCTAGATAGCTGAATGGATGAAATGAGTCAAAATGCTGGCAAAGCCCTTCCAATGCTACCGTACATCTGTTTTTCCCCTTCGTTAATGCACTTCTGACACGAAAGACATACAACAAAGAAATTTTCCAGCTCTGCAAAGGGGTTTTAAGTAAACAATATCTTTCAGTTGTTTATTTTTCCGAATACCAGCATTAGTGTCGTACCAACATTACTATTTAAGTCTATCACAGTTTCCTCGATACAAGAAAAGCATTGATAGATTTAGTCCTACTAAAGTCTTTTCATACATAGGACAGAAAATACTCAATCATAGTTCATAATTTCAACATAGTGAACATATTTAATGTTTTGAGTCACGTAAATCCCAAGTGTTCACAGCGAACTTTCAAGAACCGGATAAGACACTGGGAAATTCCAAGTGCGAAATAACTTCCAGAAACGTTGTATTCCACAGGCAGCAGATCTCTCAGCATAAAGCATAGAGCGCCAAGAGAACGAGAAGAAACACGTTGCTCGTGCGGTTAGCCGAAAATAGTCGGAGTCGAGAAAGCACTATATTGGGAATCGGCTCGCGTTACACGCGCGTCTATTCTTGGCGTCCCGTGGATAAAGGGATCGAGTGTAAACGCGGGATAATCAACGAGAGACTCAAACTGCAAGAGGATCCCCACAGCAGAGTTTCCAATCAGTATATATATATACATATATAAAAAGAGAAAAGGAAAACTCGCGACCACGCGTTCTAGTATCAAACGTGTCTCAGAAACGTAATTCTACTACGTAGGTTATTTCGTCTGTCGACTGCGTCGTCTGCTGACGCGCGTGACCTCTCGCGCCCTTCGAGCAACCTTCTTTCAAGGTGGCTCAAATAATTCGCGCCAGGCTAACCTATATGGAAAGGGAAGCTGAAATCCGTAATTTTATCTAGCGTATCTCGAGTACCTTTCTGCAGGCGAGACTGTCTCCCTTTCTTGTCTCGATGAGGGTGTTGTCCAAATCGAAATAGATTGCGCCGATGTCGTGGCTCGTGTTGGTTCTCGCACGGAAGGCCGCCATTAGTAGAATCTTCAATGTTCGTACAAGCTCCCTCGCTCGATGTCGATTCTTCTTCTGACGTTTTCCTCGTTAGGAGACGGCATGAGAGTTTCATGAAATAACGGCGCGCTTCCTTTAGTGGTTGAGAAGAGAGGGGACTGACGATTATCGGCGTCGATCGACGTCACGACGCGTCGCGTCCATCTTGGCCTTCTCACCTTTTTCAATATTGCTAAAGGCACCACCTCGCACCACTTACTCACTTCTGCCACTCACTTTTCATTCCAGCCGGTATACTCGCGATCTTACTTACCGATCTTGTTTTGAGAACATCTAGATATGTATTATTTACAAATATCGTCTTAGATAACTAATATTTATAATTTAGCTTGATTAGTAGTTCACTGATAGCACTGTATATTTATTTATCGTATTCTGTATTCATACATGATATTCTAATTGGAAACACATTGTATAACAGGTATATAATTCATTATAATTATCTGTTTATTTATGTTGTATGTTATTGTTACGTGTAATTATTAATATTATATAACTTTGCCGTTGTCCTTTTATTTAATATTAATAATTCAAGGACACTTGACGTTACTTCTTGTTTAAATTTGGGACAAAGTATTGAATGCCTTTAACAACCTTTTTAATGGCTTATGTCTAGTAAAAGTATTACCTTGAGCAAAAGGTTTCTAATTTTTTTACTAATGGTTTTTATTGAATGATCTTGCAATATGCTTGTGTCTTATGTGTACAATGTAAAATAGTTATTGTCTGACTATCGGGGTTTACTGTTCCAGATTTTTCACTGTGCTAAATATTTTGATTTATTCAACATTGAAAATTAATTTTTAATCTCACGAAAATACTTCTATAACATGGCTCAGAGTGCTCCGTTACTTATACGCTTAGTAGCTTCGTCAGTAAAATGTGCTACTCTTGCTGGGAAAATTATTCGAGATATCATGAGTCATGGGAACTTGAATATTGTCGAAAAAGGCAAGAATGATTTACAAACTGAAGCTGATCGTTCTGCACAACGTTGTATCGTGGCTTCGTTGAGTTGTCAGTTTCCAACTGTGACAATCATTGGCGAGGAAGAACCCTCAAATTGTGAAGTACCTTCTGACTGGATAGTCACAGACATGGATCAAGAAATCCTAAAACTAAAATTACCAGAGCACCTGGAAAACGTCAATGCCAAGGATCTCTGTGTCTGGGTTGATCCTTTAGATGGTAACATGATCTATTATTTTCAAAACAAATTTAATCCTCACTTCATATACACATATCTGTACCTCGATTCATTAAATTTACAGGCACATCAGAATATACTCAGGGTCTTGTTGAACACGTTACGGTACTCGTGGGTGTAGCATTGGGTGAAAAAGCAATCGGAGGCATAATCCACCAGCCTTATTATAACAACAAAGAAACTGGCACGTTAGGCAGAACCTTATGGGGAATCGAGGGAGTTGGATATGGTGGTTTCAAACCAATTCCTCCTCCTGAAGGAAAGAGAATCATAACAACAACTCGGTATAACTTACACAAAAATTTCAAAATTATTCCCACGCAGAGAAATATTTTTGAGAATGCAATTATCTATTATAGTTCCCACTCGAATGCCACTGTACAGGCAGCCTTGGACGCTATGGAACCTGATGAAATTTTACGAGTTGGAGGTGCAGGGCATAAGGTGTGTATTTCAAATTTTATAATTTATTGCATCGTACCTAAATCCTTCATTATTTCTATTCATATTCCTAGGTGATGCTTCTTCTAGAAGGTAAGGCTCATGCTTACGTATTCGCGAGTGGAGGCTGCAAAAGGTGGGATACGTGTGCACCAGAAGCTATTTTGCATGCTGTCGGTGGTACTTTAACAGACTTGCATGGAGAGTATTATCCGTACAATGCGGAGACGAGTCTTCCTAACAAAGGTGGTGTCCTGGCCACTGCACCAGGTCAGGAACATCAGTGGTATCTTTCCCGCATTCCAAACGAAGTGAAGCAAAAGCTACAATAATTTCTGTTCGTGTGTTCCAATCAGTACCAAGTAATTATATAGGTGAATGTGAATATACAATTTGAATACGTATTGTACGTAGCTTACTGGAAGCTGAAGTATAAAAAGAATATAATTCAAGGAACAAAGGGATCTTTGACGTAAGTAAATTTAAAAAATTGTAGGTACTTTCCAAATATGCATTTTATAAGCACTGCATTTATCTTGATGGATTCATTTATTATATATTTTAAAAAAGCGGAGCCGACAGAGAATAGCAATACGGCTGAATCACTTTATTTGTCACGATTATATTAATAAATATTATTTACCAATAAACGAGAGTTTAGAGAGTCAATTTTTGTCTACGTTTAAATTTACAATTTTGATTTAAGAATATCACGCAATTCCCGTCGTAATATCTTTCCGGAAGCCGTTTTGGGAATATTGTCCAAGAACCTTACACCTCCTCGAAGACGCTTTTGAACTGAAACACGTTCTGCAAGGAATTTTTAAAAATATGTTTAAATCATTCGTCTCTACACCTTGACTTTTCACAACTTACCATTGACGTATTGAATAATTTCCTCAGCTGTAACTTCTGAGCCAACTTGCTTAACAACGAAGGCCAACGGCAACTCACCAGCCTCTTCGTTTGGAATTCCAATTACTGCAGCGTCCTTAATTCCAGGATGCGTTAATAAAATTGCTTCCAATTCCGCTGGTGGAACTTGGAAACCCTTGTACTTAATCAGTTCTTTTAGTCGATCGACTATGTAGAAATAGCCGTCATTGTCATAATAGCCTACATCTCCTGTATGCAGCCAACCGTTCTTGTCAATAGTTGCTGCTGTTGAAAATATGTCTCCGCAGTAGCCCTTCATTATCAAGTCACCCTTAAAACATAACTCTCCGTGGCAATTTGGACCCAAATTTACTGGTTCATTTTCTCCAGTTGAAATGACCTTCGCTGTATCATTCAATAGTATAAGTTTATATATTATTTTATGCAAAAAAATTAGAGTTACTGCTTATAAAAAATTTACCTTGAACTCCTGGAGCTAGCGTACCAATGCTACCAGGCTTATTGTTTTCTGGTGATATTATCACTGCCAATGTGGTCTCGGTGAGACCATAGCCCTGTCTGATTGCAGACACCTTTAATCTTTTTATTACGGCATCCTGAATTTCTTTTGACAAAGGTGCTGCTCCACACCTATAATAAGTATTATGTGAATAGTCATGCTATTATGAGTGTTTCTTTAGTTGTACCTAAACATACCAAATATTCTTGATGCTGGACAGATCGTACCTATCGATCAAAGGATGCTTCGCCAGGAACACCATAAGTGGAGGTACTACTGTTAAATGTTGAATCTTGTACTTTTGTATGGATTCTAAAAAATTCTCATTCTCAAATCGCGACAGCACAATTGTCTTTACACCGATAGCAAGTTTAACAATCATTGTGATAAAGGAATATGCATGGAAAAATGGTAATAAACCCAAAGTGATAACGTTTTTAGTTAGTGATCCAAAGGCAGGATCAGATAAGTGATTAATAACTGTAACTATGTTTCTATCCGTTAACATTACACCCTTCGGAAGACCAGTTGTTCCACTTGAGCACAAAATTACTACAACATGTGTTTCAATGTTCACCTTTCGAGCTCTAAATCTATGCAAATTTGAATCAGGAATATTTGATATTAATTGGCTCATACTAGGTAAATTGATATCAGGAAAATCGGTTAAAAGTATGAGCTTGGGTGACCAGGAAAGAGTCAACGCTACTTCCTTCATCCGTTCAGCCACTAGTGGAGAAACAAAAATGTATTTGGGCTTTGAAATATCGAGAGCATGCAAAAATTCTCTGTCTGAATACAGAGGATTTAACGGAGCAGTAGTAACACCAAGATAAATTGCAGCAAATACTGGAATACAAAAGTTCAGACTATTTTCTCCACAAACAGTAATACAATCCCCTTGCGTAAGGCCATAGTTATTTAAATAAATAGCCAATTTCCGGCTCGCATTTAAAATTTGTTCAAAAGTTTGTTCTATACCGCTATCCGCATCCACCTGTAATAAAACATTTTGAAAAAATGACGGTATCAACTGTTCCAAATATTGTCTTTCCCATTCCTTATCTATATCTACATGAGATTTATATCACTTTACTCTATACGAGAAGCACATGCTTATAATAATTAACGTATAATTATACAGTAATTCCCAGATTAAAATTTCTTTTAAATTAGTACCTGAGCAACACGTTTACCATGTATAGCAAGTTGGTCCAGCAACAATTCTCCAAGACATGATGCTTTTGGAATCTGACAAGTTTCTTTGGGTCCACACAATATATTCGTTTCTTGCAACATTTTAAAAGGTGTTTTGTTTCCGGCGCCTATTTTTCTTCTCGAATCAATCTTGTCTCTCAAACACTACTTCGTAGCCAAGAAGTTTAACCGTCAGCCTAATCAAACCTAATCTCAGTCATCTTATCACACCGTATCCCACTTGTAAGCACCCGCGGGAAAAGATCTGTTAACAAGCAATGAGTAGTATTTTCTGATAAGTAATCTCCGTATAACGTACAAGTAAAATATTATCTGATATTTTCCTTGAATAATAAGTTATTCTGGTAACAAAGTGCACGATCCTGCATTACTTTAGCGCTAAAAATCTTTGAGAACTTCAACGAAAATTTAGCAGAGTCTCACCGAAATTATCCACCTAAAGTTTACATGAAAAATTTGCACATACCGTAAGTCTTAGTTATTTTTCAATGAATTCAAATCCACTAGAGAACGTCTTTTCCTTACAATATCTGTTTCACGTGCCAATAAACGCCGGGAATTCATTTATTTCTTTTAATGCTGATCCATGCTGATCATATAATCATACGTCTCAATACGTCTTCTTATGTCACGTTCATACAGCAAACCCCCATGCATTTGATTCCTTATGAATCATCGAGACGCGTTTTTTTTCTCTTTCTTAAATGACTCGTTAACGTTAGAAGCCTTTTACGCATTTTTGATAAGCAATATCTTTATAATTGACGCATTTGAAACGTAGTTACAACTTTTTCTAAGTTTATGATAAAATTACAGTGTACGAGCTTTTTAATTGTAGCTGCCATTGACGTCAGTCGTGAGAAAAGCACATCTGACGACAGGAAACCATTTCCGCAACACGTGAATATTTTAATTGTTTTTTTTCTTTTAATTTCATACTTGAATTTTGGAATATTAGAACTTTGATTTTACTCGTGATTTAATTTAACTATGTTTCATTGTAATTTGCTGATGGGGTTTAAGCAGGGAATTATTCATGACCGAACGAACGAGTCTAAGGGAATTTGAATTTACATTTTACCTGATATGAATTATTGTAATTTATGCAGGTTGATATGAACATTATCGCTTTTACATTATTAATATACTGTTAGCAAGTATTACAGAAGCTTCGTAGAAAACAAGGGTTTAATGCTTAGCGGATAGATTAATATTTTATTTTTACGTCGTGACGATATTAACGGTAGTAAATCATAGGGTGGTCAATGGATATTTGTATCTATGTCGCATGTATCGGCAAAAACAAAATTTTATACAAATTTATTACGAAGATATTTGTACTTGGATCGTAGTAAATTTGTATTGATAATAAAATACATCAATGGGATATTGTATATTTGCTTTAGAGAAATTATTTATGTGAACAAGTAAAGAGATATAAGATACAATTGAGAATGGATTAGAGTTTTGAAATTTTGTCCTTACTGTACTCTATGGTCAGTATAAACTTCATTGAGGGTTTATGGGGTATTAGTCTAACAGTATATAAACTGGCTACGTGGTTAGCAAGTATGTCATTACTAACGGGGTGTTACAATAATTTCTTGTCAAAGATATTTAGCTTCGAGTCTAGCCACGATGCAAGCTAAAGGTAAGTATTGTCGCTTAGCTGACAAATTATTTTCATCGTGCATAAGCAACGGTCATAAATTGTCAGAATTGTTTCACAGTATTTGTGTTTTTATTCTTCTGAAGGTATTCATCTATTAAGTGTCTTAATGATGATTGCCCTTTTATATTGGACACATGCACAACCCTTGGACCCTGTGGACGAATGCTTATTCAGTTGTGATTATTGCTTCAAGGTATCGAAGAACTTCCTGAATATATCTGTTATATTTTTATCCTTGTACCAGTACAATTTTTGTATAAAATAAAACACTCCTTGAAATTTAGGGAGAAGTCCTCTTGAACTGCGCGAATGAATGTTTATTAAGGGATAACGGCATGATGGGAATGGAATGGACAACACTATGCCCTGTCTTTGGATTGCTGACATTCGACAAACGTTAATCTGGGTTGGAGTATTGTATGCTTGATTTAAAACTTATAATATTTGATATCAGATAGCCGCTATATCTTTGAATAAGTTGAATAATCTTGTAACTTCGGTGTAACCATCTGTTTCTGTTTATGTAAAAATAAATAAAGTGAGTATATTTTAACCGAAGATAACCTTATACACTCATATCTACATAAAATGTATTTTATTACCTATGCACCTTATATCGCTCGTACATAATATAGACGATTATACAGTATATGGTATAAAAGATGATTGAGACCTGCGCAGAATAATTATGTCAGAAGTATTCCATCGAATGGCTTAAGGATGTCAATGTGCCTTTGGTTTCGCTGATTTAACTTTCTTTAATTTCCTAAGTCCATTTATATTTGCTTTAAGTAAATTCCAATATGCTTGCTGGAACTTATTTACATCCTTGGAATGAATCTATAACGTAAACAGAAAGTTAATAGTGTCCAAAAAACATCCTTATTTTATAACACTTAATTCACATATTATTATGTTGAGCAAAAACATGCATGATTCATATACAAGGTGTTACTCTTGTAGATCGCAATATTGAACTGAGAAAGTAATTTCATACGCACAACTGTAGCAATTTTCTTAGAGCGCAATGAAGCACGTACTAAGCAGAGGTATTCTGTTGGTGCTGGTAAACGTGGCCTGCCCTCACGAGGTTCTGGTTTGTTGTGTCCATCAACTAAATGGTTCATAAAAATTTCTAATATTATTTTCATCATCATGTATATCATAAAAACGAAAACAGAGTCTACTTACATCTTTTTATAGTAAGGGCCACAGAACCAGATAACCGTGATTTGTCAAACAGCCGCGTAAGCTCCACTAAAAACTAAAATTTAGTGAAAATGAGTAACCATAAATTTGCTCTACACTATTTTTATACAAAATTACCATATCATTCTCTAGCAAAACCATTACGATGGCAGCATATGCTTAACGATCACGTCAAATGTGATTAGTTATCCGTAGGTTAGAAAATACCGCCGTAGTTACAGCGAACCCACCAGGGTTCGGAGGGTCAGGTTGTCGACACTTGTGTTAAGGATATAACCTATAGATATACAAATACAGGGAAAAAGCATAACCTGGTATTTTGAAAAGGGGAATGAAGCCAAAATGAGGGGGGAGAGTTCGCTGCATAACCAATCAAATTCAAGCTGGAGCCTTGCCTTACTATGATTGGTTCTTCTTGTGTATATAATGAAACGACAAACTCGTAGCAATTTTACATCACTGCGCTTGCTCCCAATAGTAGCCAATCACAAGTAGGCGTAGTGAATCTGGGCACGCCCCCTCTAAACGGCCCCCGCCCACAGAGTTATGCTCCATCTTTATATTTCTAGATCTATGCTGGTCAGCGTGACAGCTGAGCGTGTATATTTGGCGCGTTTCTTGGTTGGGAGTCTAAAATTTTTGAAGAGGTTTTCTAATTCGTAGGTTTTATTATGAATGAAAAAAGTTACTTTGAATCGTATCATTTATCCAATGATTCTTTAAGCAAGCTGGAAAGTATAAGAGGCCGGTTAACAGGCGATGCTCGTTTTCAGGGGAATCCTGCGTGGTTGATTATAGGTGGAAAGGTTAGATTGTGTTTAAGGTTTAAACATTTTGTATAATTTTTTATCTTTATACATTTTTAATTATTCGTGCGTTAAATATTTGAAAATCAATTAAAGAACAATAATATTGAAATTTACTTGGTTTTTATGTAACAATCTATACTTTTTTGAGCCATTTTTCTTGCAGTATTTTTGTTTTTAAACTCGTAAATATTTATAGAGTATTTCTTTTTTATTATTAGCGCCAGGATGAAGATGCACAAAGTAATGAAAATGGTAGTAGCGATGAGGACAATTCGGTTGATGAGGAAAATACTGTTGCTGGATTAATGCAATTTCCTGCCACGCAATTCTTTTTTACACAGTCACAAGGAACAGATAATCTTAAAGGGACGCATATTGAATCTCAGAAATCATATGTTTTAGACACTTTTTATGAAGACTTGGAGCACAGTAATAAGAAATGTAATATTTTATGTATGGATGAATTGTCTGATAATGAAGTTTTGGATGTCGTACAAGGTCTGAGAGACAAATTAAGTATAAAGGGTACTTACTATCTTTGTCAATCCATTTGTGATGCGGAGATTGATCAAAGAATGAAATATGCAAATGTAATATGTACACATTTACTGTTGCCAAAGGTAAGAAAGAAGATAAAAAATTATATAATTTTCCAATAGTATAATAATGGAACATAGCCAAACGCTATGACAATTATAATTTTTCAATTTTAATTTTGTTTTATGCAGTTGATTGACCTGGAGCAACCATCTAGATTAATTGTATCCGTCATTGGAGAATGTATTGATAAGTTCCCTGAAGATATGCAGAAACTGATATTTGTGCCAATGCTTAACGCTGATTTAAAAGATTCCACAGCGATTCTTGCAATTATAAATGATTTTAACAGTCAAAAACAACATGTGCTCTTTTTGTATGTATTATATACTCTGAATCATCTAAAACATTCAAACTGGATTGTGGTTCAGGCAAATGGCTCAACCTCGGTAAAACTTTATTTTAATTTTGCAGGGAATTCATCACTCATGTAAAAGAACTGAAATCATGGCACATTTTAATACTACAGAAGTTACTGACACGTAACATAGATGACAATTCAAAAGACAAACTACTTAAATTATTATTTGAAAAATCACTTCATTTCTCTCAGGATAAAAACTATGGAAAGTTTATTCTGAGCTTCTCAAAGACGTGTTCGCCGTTTTCAGAGGAACAAATTGGTTTACTGAAACAAATAGTAGACGTTAATAAGACTGTATTTAAGAGGCCCATTGAAAATATAATTAAAAATTTATAATTCGTATATACGCATATAAATATGCTTTACAAGCCCAAAACAATTGGTTTTTTTAAAAAGCAAAATTGAATGCAACGCGATTCTAAAAAATCAACATGAGGACAACATATATGCGTGCCAGCATATACATACATATATAGTGCCGATGTTACCGCAATAGTATAACGTATCACAAGTTTCAATATGACAGAAGAACTCTCAGGTGTTACTATTGTAATATTTATCGCGGCTGGAGTATTAACAATAGTGTTATTATTCATATTTGCTAAAAGACAAATAATGAGATTTGCCTTACGTTCACGACGAGGTCCGCACGTTCCTATCGGCCACGATGCGAAAAAGGTGAGTTGAAATTTTAGGTTATGGTATAAATGATATCAACACTATGTGAAACTGCTGTAAAATATATTTAACAAATCACTTTCTAAAGAATTTTTGATTGTAATTAATCAACGCTCTATTTTATTACAAAAAAAATATTTGTATCATGTATCGTTTATTAAAAGAGGTGTAGTTATGCACATATATAACTTTAATCTGTACATATAAATTTGGTAATTACTTTTTTTCTGTTTGTCGATTATAGTCTTTGAAGAGAGAAATTGAAAGACGAATAGAAGTAATACCAAGAATACAATACGAACCACAACTCATAAGCGATCCCAGATACATAATGGCACCTGGTGGTCAGGTCCCACCACATTATTATAGAATGAAAGCTGTTGACGATGTGAAGACTTTAGGTACACAGCTACAAGTTTATTAAATGATACGTGATTTATGATACATTCAATTTTGCATAATAGAGGCTGAAATTACTCGATATGACAATTGCATGAAACGTCATCCATCTGAAAATCTAAGAGCCTATTTATTGATGACACTTGCTGCTCCATTAAATGGTAGTGGGCAACGTCTTATTCACCAGTTCTGTGATTTGTATGAACATGCACGACATGATCCAACTGAATTTACCGATGAGGAATATCAAGTATACTCTCGATTATTACTTAAACTCATCGATGCGTACGTATACAGATATTATTCCGAGTTAAAATATAAATACTGGAAATTGAGAATTGTGGAATAATGAAATACTGTTACTATTATAGTGCACGTCTCTTGAAATCATATCCAAGCAGTAGAAAGTCAAGTCCAAGCCGTACACCTATCAAGAAGAATGTTGAAACAAAGAGACATATTCTAGAACCAAGGATGCGTATGCCTGATGACCAAATTTTATGTGGCTCGCGTCCTAACACGTTGACAGTAATGGCATTAGATAATAGCGAAACGTCTGTGTAGCATTATGGTTATCGTCACATACAACACATGTGACGAGTGTGACATAATAGAATGAAATTTTAAATTGTTAGAAGTTCTATAAACTTTTAATATGTTTTTGCAAACTATTGTAATAATTTTACTGTTAGGGGAAAGTTTGGTACGAAGCCAATGACAGCAAGACTTGGTATTATATTAATAGTCAGTCGGATGAATTTATCAGAAACATAATTATTAATTTTAAATAATGCATTTGTCAGAATAGCTTTCACACTATAAATCTCTTTCGATAAGACTTCAGGAATATGTATTATATGTAGTATAATAGTAAAAAGAAACATAATTTATTCATATTTACATTGTATATATATATATCATCTCATAAAGCTCACGTCTAGTCATAAAAGACGATAAGATTGGGGTGACTTGCATAAAATGATAAGGACTTCGTTGAGACATTTGTATGAATAGTTAATAATATGACTGTAGTAACATTTTATAATAAGAATAGTCAATAGAAATTTATTGGAAAGGAAAAAATCACGATTTTCATCTTGTTTTATTTTACATCCAAACTTTGATCTTCATTTTTTGAAATCTTAACCTCAACCAATTTTTTCAAAGTCATATAATGCTACACTATTAAGATTATCAGTAATAGAGAATAAGTAATCATACCCGTGAAAAATGTTATAAATTTTTCGTATCAATATTAATCCCATAAGTTTTATCTGTAAGCCATTAATTAATGACCTACAAAATTCTGTCACAATAATTAAAAAACATTCAACCTCTTAAAGGTATTAATTTTCAGATTGTACCTGCTGACATAATAAATTGAAATTATAGGTACTGAAAGCCAATATATGGCGGCTAACGCATACGATTGTAATTCAAGGAAAGTCAATCCTGCTGTATCTGGAGGTACGTTAAATTCTGTCACTCATTATATATTATAAATTATTCAGCCAAACTGGATCAACGTTAATAAATATATTTAATCATGGTAATTATTTCACGACAGATGTAATTGGTCGTTCCACGAGAAAATCTACGCACAGAATAAACGATTGCCAGGCAAACAATTATCAAAGAAATTCATTTTTACTGCACATACGACGCTGGATCACCGAACTATGGAACAACGTAATTAAACGTTTAAAAAACATATTTCAAGAAGCTCGTCGTTTGGAAATGCTTAGGAGTTACGCAGCCAGGTCTTAATTTAATTAATATTATGCAATCAATAATCCATAACATACTTAATAATGTTCTTCGATTACCTTATCTTAGAACTGCTTCCCCTGTGATAGCGTCTACTAGCAACCGTCTATTAAATACGGATTCGGAGCAAGAAAAGACTTTCTGGCGGGAGGGTCGACCAAGTAAATTTGAAAAAAGGTCATCCACATTGATAATCTATTCGAAAGCTCGCGCGACAAAGAATTACTGTATTTCGGGCATTAAATCGAAGGATCTGGATGTTATGCAACGCGTGACTTCAAATTCCACGATTCATGAGAAGTTCGTTAACGATCAACGTATTATAAATTGTACAAAGCGAACTGAGAGTTCTTCTTCGAGACTCGACGACGAATACGATGATTTGTACAGAAAGCGCAGCAGCATTCACGACGGACATAATTTACGCGAATCGACCAGCGAAATGAATGTAAAATCGAATAATCCTAATGGCGATTGTTATCTTGAGATTCTTATTGATAATGGTGTAAGTCGAGTCCAAGGAAAGACTAAAAATTGTGAACGGAAGGAAAGTGAATCGGAAAATGGAGAGTCGGAAAGAAGTCGTAGTAATTTTATGCATTTGAAAGATCAAAGCGACTGTTCGACGATCGACAATGGGAAGTGGATTCAGACTGTATGTTTTGGAAGCGTTTGGTACTCGAAGTCTGAACTTAATATGTCTGCAGGACACAAAAGCAATCGTCGTAGGAAAAAAGCTTCGCGAATTCCAAGATTACTTAATTCGCCGAGAAAACGACACGTTTCGAAAAATTGAATTTCGCGATTTTATATTTATCTTTAAAGTGTCTTTAGATATTACGGACAAGCATTGTGATACGTTGAAAAGTTATTTAAAAATTTAAAAAACGAATGCACCGATGTTTTTCTTTTTTGCAATTTTTATGTTTGTGTATGTCAATATATCGTACATATTGATTATAAATATTTATCAATATAGAGAAGAGATCCGTTAAGAGTGCTTGCACAGCAGTGACATGACAGCTGTCAAATTTTATAAATGCCTTCGAGTTGAAAGGCTCTGTATACCTATAATACATATCGATTGTCAAAAAGATATTTGTCACATGATCAGAGACATTTGGCATTTTTGAAAGAAACGAAAAATTTGTTGAAAACGTCACGTAGATTCTCAGACTGTAACATAAATTGTACAAGTTACGTAAGATCACAATCGAATATAAAAATTGACCATCCAGGAATGCGATATCAAAAAAGCAAAGGCGAGAAATCACAAGAAAATCTGTCAAAATGGCCTGATAAAGTGCAACAGAGTTCAGAATCATTGACATCCGAGGAGTGTAAGGAGGCTACATTGAATCAAGCTTTTTGTCGTTGGCTCCATCAGATATGGACCATTTCGAACAACGTTACTTCGCGTTTAAAATATCTTCTAAGAGGATCCACGAGTTCACGTACAAGCAGCAGCGACGAGAGCCTGGAGACGAATGGCGATGAAAGTTCCAGCAATGAATTAACTACCTCGAACGATGCTGTAGAAAATGAAGAAGAGTCCATTAGACATGGACATTATTCACCCTGTGGACATATAATGACACACGGGCATTTGTGTGTTCCTGGTCTACCGTTTGGGAACGACGGTTCCGAAGAGCATCGTGTCATCGAGGAAAGTAACCTTCGGCCACACCAGGTAAAACCTTCAGGAAATGTTTTCTTACGAAATTCTGTTCCCCGTCCAGTTCTGATGTTACCTAGAATTCGTCATGAGAATAATGGCCCTAGAATGTACATTCCTGAAGTTTTTCAACAGGGCCTTAGGACAGATTGTCGGTACGTTTATAATTAAGAAAAAATTATTCGTTGTCGTTTAGAAAGTTAAATTTCAATTTTACAGGTACCATAACTGTGAAACTAGGAATTATCCGGTGTATTGGAATGAGTATGATCAGACAAGACAACGTAGAATGGAGGATCTAGTTGGATATCAAATTCCTGACAGATTAAGTCCAGGATCTTTAAAGCCAAGATCAGAAGTCAATATCGATAGGAATGATTATCAAAAGATGACTAATTTTTCTAATCATTCAACTAAAATTAATGTCGATGCATTAGATGTTTCTAAGAATTTGACTTGTACGACTAGGCAGAACAGAATCTCAGGGGGATCATCGGTCCAAAGTAATAGAAACTTGAAGAATCCTTTAATAGACGCAAAGTTTACAAAAAACGATTGGGACTCACGATTATCAGATATACCATCTCAGGATCCAAGTTCCAATGACAATTTGAAGGATGGTTTGTCTTTAGAATCTTCTTTACATTCTACGGCTGAGGAAAATGTATCTATCAAAAGTAAGAACCTTGAATCGCAAGATATAAGGCCAGACGAACCAGAAAAAAATGTAGAAATGAACCTAGACGATGAGGAGAATGTCGATTCACTAAAAGTGAATGTAAATGATAGTGAAACAAACAGTAAGATACAGAATGAAATAACAGCGTCTAGTGAATCATGTCAGGAAAAAAAGTTCCCTTTGACAGCAGAAAGTTGCTTCGATACCTTACTAACAAGTTTGAAAGCCAAAATGAACACCCTAAATGCAGAGACGCATGGTGTAGAAATGTCTACACCAGTAACAACAGAGAAAGTAAAGAGGTCTTTGAGTTCTATGACTGATCCCAATGTAGATAATATTAACTGTACATTAGAAGAGTGTAGTAAAACTGTGAAGGAATGCAAAGCAAACTGCGAGGATACAAGGCCATCATTTTCAGAGAGAATTCAGGATATATGGCATGACAGTAATAAAGTCCCATGGGATTCATTTAACAAGGAAGAGCCACTAAAGCTAATTTCTAACGAAAGAAAAGAACCAGCCAAAATGTCTATATTTGGATTAAAAAAACAAAGTAGCTTAGCTCGGTCTTTTGGAGAATATGGTACTGCTATAAAACTAGCTAATATTTTAGAAGCAATGACTGAATTAAAGGCTGGAAACAGTGCGTCACAAATATCCAGAACGTTAGAGGAGCCACAATGGTTGTTACCTGATGAAACCAAATCCAAAATACATGTTGGAATACAATACTCTTACGGTGCTTTAGGGATTGAGAATGAAAAATCTTGCAGGAATGAAAACTCTAAAGGATATGAAACATTTGATAACAAATTGGTTAATCTTTCTCACGAAACACCAAGATCACTAAAAATCTTTACAGAACAGAATATTTTACCAGTGTCGACAGTAATAATAAAACCTTTAGCTCAGCAAATTCAAAATTTTGCTCAGTATCATCAATTATTTCCACACACGTTGAGGAGCATAAATTCTACGCTTTCTTCTGATTGTAGTGATCTTTCCAAACAACACTCCGTCCCAATGAAAAGTCCTGTTACGCAAGATGCTACTGATGTGGCAATAGCTGATTATAAATTGAAGAAGTATAAATGGTTACCACAGAATATAAAAGTACCACAATCAGGTAACTGTCAGATGCTTGTACAAGAAAGTATATCGGCTAAGATTCGTTCTTGGTTGTTCAAAAAATTTCATAAGAAGAGGAGCAATGCTAATCTTCCAGTTGGTCAACGATTCAAACGAATAAGAATTCATGTGATGAATAAAAAAGTCTCCAGCTTATTGAAGCACATTAAACGAAAAGGAAAACTTCGGAATGAATTGAAAGAAAGTCACATTTTTGAAAAATTTCCAAAAAGAATGCCAATACCTCCAGTTAGAAAAAGGCGAAAACGATTTAATGCTTTAAATAAGCAAAATGTTGATGCTGTACTAAAGAACGTTATACTTTCCAACAGTACCGACAATATAAAATCTATTAATAAAGAAATTGCCAATATGAATTCAACAATAGAAAGAAACAATATTAGTGACGAGAGTGATTTAGCTAAAAATATCATAGAAGAAACTCATGTCGGTTTCAGTCCTATTAAGGTTACGTCAAGTAAATCATCTATCAAAGAATCAGTCATGAACTCAAGTTCTCAAGAAAATGTGATCGATCAAGTAAAATGTGTTAAAGAAACTGACATATCAAACAATCAGAATACAGTACCAATACAATTGAATGTTGAGGATTCTTTCTCGTTACCTGACAAAAGTTGTCTCGAACTTGAAACTGAAGTAACAGTGGATAATCCTATATCACATAACAACACAATGGATGATCCGAGGACTTCTGAATTAGAAATGAAACAAGATATAGATCAAATAAATATCAGTTCAAGCATAACTAATTGTTCACCTAAGGTTGCTGATTCATGTGAGACTATCAAGGTCCTTTCGAACAATTCTGCAACCGATACAAGTACAAGCTGTACAATACCAGGGTTAGATAATAAAAGAGCTGCCACAGACAAAAAAGAATTTTACCGTAAAAAATATCAGTTTTTATCTAAGCAAATAACAAAGAAAAAGGAATTATATTTGAAACCACCGGAAGCGGAAAACGCAGAGAGCAAGATATCGGTAGCAAAAAAGGAAAGGAATATAAATAGCATAATCCTGGATGACGTAATTCACAAAACTGGCAAAGAACAGTATCTAATTAAATACAAAAAGCCTCAAAACTCTTACAAAAGGACAAAAAATGTAAAATCCAAGTGCATTATTCAATCACTCAGTCAAATAAACGAGGTGGAACCGCTCAACGAAAAAATTGATTCCTCCTTAAATTCTAATTCGAGAATATATAAAGATAATGTTACATCCTCGAATAAATTATATAAACCGGAAGTAACAAAAGTTCAATTAACCTCCTGCGGAAATGAAGTAAAGAATACATTACCGGAAATGAATAAAAATTTAATACCCATCAAAGAATACAAGATGGAGAATCAGAGCACGCAATCTTACGTCTCTTATAATAATAAGAAAAGAAGTTTGCAAGCAAAAAGATCTTTGAGTAAAGTTGAAGTTAAAGTACCGATAACCTCAATAAAAAGTCAAGATAAAGATTTATCGTACGGTAGCAGCAAAGTCGCCAATAATTCTGTGCAGCGATGCTTAGACAATAAAACAGAATCAAAGAGAACTACGATCACTGATCCGTGTTCAATTTCCCAAGAAATTTCACAAAATAACCAAAGAGAAAAAGCTTTAGCGTCAAACGATTTACAGTCACCAGTTGAATCCAGTAGTATCGCAACCGGCGTGAACAGACGTAATCTAAACGAGAATAAATTGATGTATTTGTCTCGCATAAAGAAAAAAATGGAAGAGAGTAGAAATACGAAACTTTCAATCACCAAGGAGATCAAGGCTGAATCAGATGTAGTTTTACAGATGAGCAATGACAATTGTGCTACTACAGAGAAACGAAACAAATCTATTGGTTACGCTCTCGCGGAGGAAGGTCTTTGTGTTCCGGAAAATTCTGGATTTCTTTGCTCGACGGAAGGTAAAATTAAAATTTCGAAAACACGCTCGCAGTACGAATCAACGAAGATTCTCGAACGTTTAATGCAAGTCAGTGAAAAAGTCGAAAGCACAATGGTCAAGAAGAATTTAAGCAGCGAAAAAATAGAAAGTACAAAGTCAAAAGAAAAATCAGAATCGCGTCGTGCACGAAGTGGCCTTTATTCGTCTGCGAATTTTAAAAAAATACCACTCGATGATTTAGCAAGGAAAACTATAATGAAGTGTTCAAATACGAATCGGGAAATGTTAAACGATAATATACGCTCTGTAAAGTAATCAGAGTCAGAGGAAACAGAGTTTCTACTGGTTCAAGACCAAGAGCAGCTTCGAGCAAGGACTTTTAAATTGTAAAAGAATCGTTTAACCAGGATGTGTCCACGCAGCTTACGCAATGAATGACACTGAACACTTTGCATATCATTACGTAATAACGCGAATCATTATCACGTGTACTGAATTTTACCATTCGTATTTAACAAGAAATTTTCCAAACATTCATTCTTGGATTGATTAACGATAGTACGTCTGTATACATATAAATCATAAGCTTCACAGTCTGACGATCAAACTGTCTAACGTTTTACTACGATAAAATGTTGTCTGACATTAAAAAAAAATCAATTAGGTAGAGTAATTCTATATGGTACATTAGATTCGTCACGTGCAATCAGCTGCAAGTGTAACTAATTGTACTTATTTCAATTTATGTGTCTGTCCTTGGTAGCCTGCTGTTTAATTATTTCCGTAATATAATTGTGACACCGTATAATTTTTAAAAAATGTCACCGTACGAATAATCCAGCTAGGTTTCCTGGAGTCTGTAAAAAAACAAGATCTAAGTATCTCATCGCGTCCAAACTTCATTATGAATGAGTAAAAGCAAGTAAAAGTTTCTCGAAGTAGACCCGAGCAAGAAGAGGTCAGTGAAATATATGTCAAGAAAAAACCTATGCTCCGTTCACACCGCAGTATAAAAAAATCAGGCCAGTGAACGAAGTACGCGTAATAAAATAAATTGATACCAGGAAATAGAATGCTAGTTTAGAGAATGATTCACATTTAATTAAATTACCAGCATTCAACTGACTCAGTTCTGTTCGTTCTATATGCATTATACGTAAAATCCAAGTCCAGGCATCTAGGCAACGGACAGACAATAAGAAAAATTGGAAAGTCAGTTATATCCTAACTTATTTTTGATAATCCAAGCAAATTGTACAAAGTTCGATTTGGCATCTTTGGTATTGAAATTCCTATCGGCCGAACAGCTGACTAATCTGTGAGTATTCGTGAGTTGACGCCCAACGTACAAGAAACGTGATTCTGATCGCTGCCACTTCTCCTCTTTTAAACACGAGACGACCAATTCACATCTTGTCAGAATCCGAGCAAGTCCGAGGCTTTGGTGTTCGTCGACGTCGACGGAACCTCGACGGGGAGTTCTGAGCGGTTCTGAACGGTTCTGAACGGTTCTGAGTGCGTGGGGCTAAACACGACGGAACACGACGAGCCGATTGCCAGTATCGCTGCTCTATCAGGGAATCCGCCTGCTCGGGCTGCTCGTATATCTCGTGCTTGTTCACCAAGATCCGTGAAGGTTCAGTGTACCACGATTATCATCGATTCCTTTAACGTATTTATCGATAAGGAATTACCTATTGTTGAATCTTCTGTTGTGGGATTGGATTACAACGCCGGCGATTCTCATCTTTAATTTTGGGTAAGTAAATAGCAAACGTCATTTCGGCGAAAGTTTATACGTTCATACGTTTATTTATTGGGTATCTCGCTTGTAGTATGTTGAGTATTTCTTGACATGCAATTATTAGCAAAGTCGAGCAAGCATTAAGTTGACCAGCTGCTAAACCTACTTTTACATTTCTTTATTTATATTCTGAATATTTCCTTCGATAAAATTATTCTGAGTAACATATTGACTTTGTAAATTCATGTTTTCTTGTTTTGATAATGACTCGAAGCTTTGTTATTGGTATTATTACGTGTTTCTTAATAATTTGAAGTTTATTGTTATTTTTGGTGAGTTGGCATGTAGTGTATGTTGGGTTAGAAGAATTTTATTGTTAATAGAGAATGGATTTTCCTTAGGTGGAAAAACGACAAAAAGGCAAAATGTTTAGCTGGTTGAATCGAGATGACAGTGTCAAACAGGATCTCTTTGAGAATGTCACGGAAGGTCTTAAGAAGATCTATAAGTCTAAACTCTTGCCATTGGAACAGCATTATCAGTTTCATGATTTTCATTCGCCACAACTCGATGATCCAGATTTCGATGCAAAACCAATGATTCTTCTTGTGGGTCAATACTCTACAGGAAAAACGACATTCATTAAATATCTATTGGAGCGTGAATTCCCAGGAATTCGGATTGGCCCTGAGCCTACGACAGATAGATTCATTGCTGTGATGTACGATGAAAAGGAAGGTGTCATTCCAGGCAATGCCTTAGTTGTTGATCCAAATAAACAGTTTCGTCCTCTTTCAAAGTTTGGCAATGCCTTCTTAAATCGATTTCAATGCTCTACCGTTGCATCTCCAGTATTGAAAGGTATCTCCATAGTTGACACTCCTGGCATATTGTCAGGCGAGAAGCAACGGGTATGTAATAATATAATATTTCAATAAAAATCTTATAATATCATTCAAGTAATAAACTATTCCACATTATCAATGTATTTTTTAACATCCTAGGTTGACAGAGGTTATGACTTCACTGGAGTGTTGGAATGGTTCGCTGAAAGGGTGGATAGAATAATCCTATTATTCGATGCTCACAAACTAGACATTTCAGATGAATTTCGTCGATCGATAGAAGCTCTGCGTGGTCATGATGATAAGATTAGAATTGTTCTTAACAAAGCAGACATGATCGATCATCAGCAATTGATGCGTGTGTATGGTGCTCTTATGTGGTCTCTTGGAAAAGTTCTTCAGACTCCAGAAGTAGCACGCGTATACATTGGTTCATTCTGGGATCAGCCATTGAGATACGATGTAAATAGAAGGTAGGAAGTACAATTTTTTATTTTAGAAATTCCCATGATCCTCATGCACTGCATAAGTAGTCTCGAAGCAGTTTCCAATATTTACACAGATGATAACCTATAATATAGGATACTAATACGTTCAGTCAGCGAGAGCATAAGAATACTGTTTGCTTTATGTATCAAAGATCTTGGACTTTAAACAAACTATTTTTTTTACACTTGCAACCAACGTGTGAAGTTCATGAGTATTACTATTGAAATTGCGACCATGATAACTATACTCACCAGTGATTACATTCATCTAACGAGTCCGGACTTTGTATCTAACGTAAAACACATTTCGCTCGTAGATTATTCGAGGACGAGGAGCAGGACCTCTTCAGAGATATGCAATCATTACCAAGAAATGCTGCGCTTAGAAAACTCAATGATTTAATAAAAAGGGCGCGACTTTCGAAGGTAAATATTTCCTATCATTTATATATTAATTTATATACTTAAAAATTATTAAGATCAATACTCATGCTAATGTTCAACTTAAAGGTGCACGCGTACATAATCAGTGCATTGAGAAAGGACATGCCCAGTATGTTTGGCAAGGAAGCTAAAAAGAAGGAGCTTATAAAGAATCTTGGCCAAATTTATGATCAATTACAGCGCGAGCATCAGATCTCACCGGGTGACTTTCCAGATTTAAAGAAAATGCAAGAAAGCTTGGCCCATCACGATTTCACTAAATTCAATCCACTTAAACCGAGGTTACTTGAGATTGTAGACAAGATGCTTGCGGAGGATATTGCCAAGCTTATGGCAATGATACCACACGAAGAAATCACAACAGTGTCCGAGCCTCTCATAAAGGGTAAGTCTTTTAAATTTGTATAATATTAATAAAATAATTATATTCATACATTTAAACTAAAGACTAAGAACTTTTGTTGCAAAAGTTCTTTTCACTAATAAGAGATACCGTACATTGAGTGACTCATTTTCTAAAAGGAATCTTAGAAACCGTTAAGGTTCTACATGTCTTTCAAACGAATTAGCATGTCAAAGAAAATATATTAAGAAAATAATATTGAACGATTAAAGAATGTAGAATGATGAAACGCTTGATAAAAGTACTGACGTCTCGTTCCAATAAATCGCAATCTTCTCTGTCTAACTACTATGCCAAGATTAAAACTAATCAAACATCAAGTACTGGTATACTAATCGAGTCTATTTCTAACGTAATGAACTATATTGTATCAGTCTCGTTATCAGTGTCCCATTTTATAACCTTATCTATGACGTCATAGCATTTTTTTTTAAATCCTACACGTATCTAACTATAAAGTTAAATCGAGAATATTGATAAAACTAGAGTAAGGTATTAGAATGTTAGAAAAAAATAAGTAAAAACAGAAAATTAATAGTAAATGATAAAACAGTAGATGCTTGTCCCGTTTATGAGGCTTCTAATAGTGACTCATGATTGCTGATACTATTTTATCTAATTTACACTCATGCAAGATACCTAAAAGTGCAGACTACAGACAATTTCCCACGGAATTTAATATTTTCAATAAGGCTTAGTCAGCTTGTTACGAACAAACTGAGTAACTGAAATATGCTTGACAGGTGGTGCCTTCGAAGGAGTTGAGGATCAAGTCAGCCCCTTCGGTTACAAGAGAGGTGAAGGCATCGATGCAGGTGCTGGTGAACCTGAATGGATAGTCAACAAGGAAAGATATAAATATGATTCCATGTTTGAGAGTCTTGGTCCATCCGATGGGAAGATCACTGGAGCTGGTAAGCGTAACATTAATTTTTATCTTAGCATTACAGTTTTATTTTGCCTATAAAATGCAAATATTTATAGCTATTAACTTCCCATGGAAATTGCAAGCTTTGAATAGCGAACATTCAGTTATTTCATTATATCTATATTTGATACCTTGATGAACCGTAACGACGCTCTGATAACTGTTGACTAATATTTGTTAGAAGCAAATAAGTAGGTGATTTGATAAGTAAACAGTAGAATATTGGCGTTCGACTGTCTTGTGATTCATTTTTTATTTTGTGCATTTCAAGAATCGTTGATTGTTGATTTTTAGAAGGTTAATCAATATCAGCGAATGGTTCTACAGGTATTATACATTTTAATTAATTTCTACCATGTCTTGAATTTCAGCTGCAAAATCAGAGATGGTCAAGTCAAAATTGCCAAACAGTGTTCTTGGAAAAATCTGGAAACTATCCGACATTGATAAAGATGGTCTTTTGGATGCTGATGAATTTGCTCTGGCGATGCATCTCATTAATGTCAAGCTCGAAGGATACGACTTACCTACAGAACTCCCAGATCACCTGGTTCCACCCTCGAAACGTGACATATGAACTTTCAAAATATTTATTTCCAATCATGAAAGTCACGTCAGTCGCTTTTAGCTTTAATCAGCGAAATTGCTGATTATAGCTAAAAATTCAACTGACTCATTGCACACGACGTATTTATAAATAAGATCAATTGACAGACTTGGGAATATACAGATCGATCACAGTTTTCTATGCTCAATTAATTATCTATTTCAGTCTCGAGCGACTGATATAGAATTAAATTAAATAAAATGTCATCCATCGAGCACTACAGTAGATAATTAATTCTCAATACTACAAATAGCTTTTGTACGACCATCAAACACTTGTACAATCAGATACAGACATAAGGAAAACAAAGTTCAGGATAAAAACTACATTAGAATGAAACGTAAGGAGATTCTCGATACCGAAAATGCATTTATGGAATTTAGTATAAAATTAATAAGGATCATTACTGACTGTTCCACATCGTCAGGTACGAGTTAACCTATATTTTTTTCTCCAAAAAAAGAAAATAGCAATGTCACTAACCTAGAAACTTGAAGTAGCAAAGTCTATCGCAGAAGGATATTTTGCAATTTCTTCATATGCGTAAAACAACGTTGATTAGCATAATTGTAATAATTTCACCATATAATATTAGTCAAATTGAAAATGGCGAGGTGCACTGACGTGACTCTAAAAAATTAGAGCAAATCGCACTAACGTCTACCTGCGAACGATCGCAGCTTGACTCCTGTTTATCTTCTTAAAAATTCTTATCATCTCACATATGTATCCCGTTCGGCAGAATCGTAAAGCGAAGTTACAATGCTAATAGGATGGCATAATTCCATAAATAGAATGACGAGCTAATTCAATTCTCCGGTATCCGTTACGTTATGTAAGCCCGATCGTACGTACGCACACGTGACGCGTCTACACGCATGCAAATTGTCAAGCACACGGGAAGTTCGTTAACTGCTAATTCCGATGACACAATTGAAATGGATAATGGCGCTGCTACGGAATTACCTTCTAGCATATCTTTGTATTACACAAATGCATCCTGCACGTTCATAGACACTTGCGCAATCTTTGTCAAACGTAACGCCATTGATTATTTATAATATTATTGAACACGAGGATTAATACGTATAAGGATCGTCCATTTTGTTTTGTTCGATCGGATATCTTACTTTTATTTTTTTCTTGAAAAAAAAAAAAGAAGAAGAAGAAGAACTTTCTTCGATCGTATTGGAACCCATTCCAAAAAGTCCTTTTATCGATCGGATAGATCAATTTTGACTTTTAAATATCAAATTCGGTTTCACGGGAAAGTCTCGATATTACCGTTTGTTTAGCTTTTCGAAATTTATTGTCGTTACGGCTTTTCCTATAATCATTCCTAGAGCTAATTTTTCATTCGCATTCAGCTGCTTCTCGAAAATATTGTAACGGAGTTTTTAATTGGTAATTTTATTATATTATTGCCGTTGATCTCTTGTAAAAAAGTCTGCCCTATTCTTTCGCTCTTTTGAAAATTGATTCTGGAATTGTTTTACCTTATTAATCGGTGGATTATTTATCGTCACGATTAATGCCTCTCGTACTGCACCGACCAAAGATACAATTTACATTATTCTATAAAATTACAAGCAGAAATCTCAATGGCGTCATTAGAATTTATATTCAGTTCTTATTGATTTTTACTTTGATTTCGGTTTGTAATTAATTATAACGAGAACGTATTCTCCTCTAACTCCATCGGGACTGATCCTCCGTACTTTCGATATATATTATAAAAGAAAGGCAGTGGCGGGTGGATATAAAGGAAAAAAACGCAATTTATTTATTTATCGTTAATTAACTAATCGTTCGATAAGACAAGAGCGTAATTAAGTCGAAGAACGAACAATTGGATCAAATAATCATTTTTCATTAGCACTGCCTCTGCACGACTTGACTGTATGTGATATATATCGATATATGCATATATATCTATAAAAAATATATTTATATAAAATTTTGCTTTTCTCTTAAATACTGGCGGAATGATCAAATTCATTAATTTTTCTCTTCAGAAAAGAAAGTCACGATCGTTCGAAGACTTTTAAACGGTATTTTAATATCGAATCGAATATTTTACGTTTTTCTAGAAGTTCGTAAATCTCTTTTCATTTAGGTTTTTTTTTTTCTCGAGACACCGGGTATATGTGTCCGAAAAATTATATTTCGCCAATACATACTCCGATTGATTCCTTCGATTTCCTATTCTTATGATCCAACTGATCGTAAGTACTGTAGGTACGCAATTTTCATATATTTTTTTACATAAAATCTCTGTTACTTTCTTTGCTTTCCTGCTGGTGCGCGTTTCACGAATGTGTCAACTTTTATTGTACATCATTATGCGTTATGAAATAGAAAATTGTGTCGGCAGATTAAAAAAGAAAATCGAAGGAGAGAAACGCGGAGACGATTTTAAATTGCAATAATTAAAAGAAAGAATTATCGTGCGCGATGATAATTGAAGAGCGGAACAACAGATAATTTTAAATGTTTTCATGCAAAAATTGTATAAATCATTTTATAAAGCCGTATATTTAAGGAAAAGAATATATATATTTCGTATGTATATGAGCTGCATTAAGTAAATTATGTTGTTCGATGTCAAACTTAATTCAATAGTCAGAGTTTAGTTTTTGACAGGCCGCACTCCCTCTAAAAGGATACATTCAGAATAATTATCATCAGTCATCTGTGGGAAGGAACTTTTTATTTGTTTAAAATAGAAAAGGCATAAAAAAAATGAGTATACTTTGGAACAACAATTTCAAAGCCATCGAAGATTCAGTGAAATTATATTTTTTGATATATTAAGCTTCTTAATTTTTATGGAAAGTCGAATCGCTGTGCATCATTAAACGATGGAGATTCAGATCTTACAAAGGATCGTGATGTAAGTTGAAGGACGCTAAAAAGTAAAGTAAAAAAGAAGTGACTTGGAATATCTTTATCGTGAATTAAGGCACCTAAGGAATTTATCATCAAAGCTCATCGCGATTTCGATTACTCAGGGATTTTAAGAATGACAATACTTCGTCCCTTATAGTGTCTGCTGTGGTTCCTTCGATTCGGTGACCTTCATAAATATTATTATGACGATTCTTATTTGGGCTGTAAATCATTAAAGTGGGGTACGCACGTACCCCAGAGCGCCCACAGTGTTGCCTGTAATTGTCACAATTTATACGTGCAAAACGAACTTTCCCCTCGAGTAGCTGTAAGCAAATGAAGAATATAGGAAATAAATAAAAAGAGCCTGATAATTGATTAAACGTAAACATACCTGAGCAGCAACAGCAAAATGAGGCTCTAAAACTTGGCAATGGCCGCACCAAGGAGCAAAGAAATCAACAAGCCAAACTTCATCGCCATTTAGGACTTCAGATTCGAAGGCTGTTGGATTCAAGTTTTCAACCTTCGCTGGGAAAAATTGTACAATCCATCTTAGGACTGACAGTGCATCTCTTGCTCCGCTGTACAATCTAGATTATGAAATAGTGAGGTTAGGAAACTGAATGACAGTGGATGGATATGGTAGAGGATAAGGGAAGAAGAATACAGAAGATACTTACGCAACTGTACTCAGTCCTTCGCTACCAATTGGATATAATCTAATTGTTGGATAACTGCGAATACCCTGGGACCCACACAGTGCAGATTCTGCTTCGCAGTCAACACTGGCAATTTTAACAAAGGATAAGGCACGCAATGACTTTGCTACTGATGTCCATTCTGGAGCAAATTGTTGGCACGGACCACACCAAGGAGCAAAATAATCAACTACCCACAGCAACTTTGCTTTCTTCTTACCAAGTCTTTGGTTAAAGTTTTTGGAGGTTAAGCTTAACACTGAGGACGAGTGACGAGTCAATAACAAAAAAAATACACTGGTAAGCTCAATCGATTATGAGTATCATTAAAATTACCTGAAGGATTTCTTGCCTCGTTAATAAACTGTATAATATTTGGCGCAGTTTTTTCCACGGTAAATTGATGCGTGTTACTGCCGTTTATTAACATGGCCGTTGGATAAGAACGTATATTGTATTGTCGACATATTCCAGAATGAACTGTACAGTCTACAGTACCAAAATGGATGACAGATGGATCAAACTCTAAAGAAGCTTTTCGTAGTTCTGGTAGAAACTTTAAACAAGGTGGACACCATGGTGCGTACCAGTCTACAAACCATGCTTCGTTACCTGTAATTAAGTATCAGTATTTATCATTTCCAATTTAAGTTTCAAAGTCACTTTAAGTAAGTCTGTCGTTACCATTATCTCTTTTTAAGATAGAGACTATCTTTTCTGCTGACAAAGCCCAAACATTTTTTGCTTTTATGCTGTGTTCAGCAAACTTGGCAATATCATTAATTGTATTTTTTCCATGACTTAATTCAAATGCTCCACCTGGCTTAAGTACACCCCACATCGGATAGTGATTTACATTGAGATCGTTGCAAAGATCTGAATATCTACCGCAGTGTATTTTGCCTGAAACGATAAATGAATCTTTTTTTATCTTTCTTCACAAGAAACTATATATCAGATAACTGATAAAAGTCTCTCACCTAAATTGATATCGTGCACGACACTGGGAAGTTTTTTTAATTGCAAATCTAATTCGGTCGCGTGACCAATGTAAAAGCAAATGAGCCAGCCAACGTCTGATTCAGATTCAAGACGTCTTTTAATATCCTGCGTAGAGTCATTTTTAATAAATTTCATAAAGTAGCGAAGGCCAGTTTTCAAGTACATAGGAACTTGTAGGAAAATTATTTAAACTCTACCTGAAATTCATCGCTACTGACATCTTGAGGTTCTGGCAATTGTTCCAAGACTTTTTGAACAAGAGTATTGACGTCGTCCTCGTAATCGAGGAATACCGGGGTCCAGGAATTGTCACTGTTTACTGGTAAGTACACAGCAGCAGTGTCTTGCGAAAGTGTATCTTCGCAATGGTCCTCTTCGCATAAGAATATTCGTACATTTATCATCTTGTCCTGGATGATTGTTTAAAAAAAAAAAAGAATATGATCGAACCTCCATAGTACGAGCAAATAGAGAAACAATCTAAATACTTATGCAAGTGGACAATGAGCGTAATGATATTTACAAATATTGCAGCTATTTTTAACCGCTCATCAGGTGTGTAACAATTACGTTGAGTGCCACAGGTAAATATAAGAGTCGGTCGATTCGTTTCTTCTCTTCCATGTAAAAGAATGTTCCAAACGTTCTTATTTATTTCTCGAATATTAGCTTCTAGTCTGTCCAAGACAAAGCGCATGATAGCTGAATGAGTTTTCTCATTGGTATATCTAATACCATGTTGCGAATTCTAAAAGGAAATTTTTGGTTTATGTTCGCAGTGCAATATTTAAATGACATAGTAATATGCGGTTTGCAATTTATTGGTACCTTTGGGTAATGGAGAATTGTAGGGTACGAGCGAATGCCAACTTGACTACAAATATTCCAGTCGTCCTCGCAATTCACAGCTCCAACCCTTATTACTCCTTCTAAATCTTTAGCAATCTTTCGCCAGACTGGTGCTAAAGTATGACAGTGACTACACATCGGTGAATAAAAATTGACCAGCCACATTTTTTCAGAATTGGTGACACTGTCGACTGAAATAATTTGTTTATATCGTATGAGGGATATTAATGTGATAACAGAAATAGAGATCAGCATTGGTATTAATGGTGGTACTCACAATAATCATTTCTGTTGAGAGTTATCACTTCGGGATCATCATCGTAAATACCAAAATTATTTTGATAATAATTCCAGGAATGGTACTGTCTTTGTTTATTTGTGCCATCGAGACCCTCTTCGCCATAAAGATCATATTTCTTTTTTAAATCAGGATCTTTTAAAACTTCATAGACTGTCGTAAGCTTTACAAATCTTTCGTGTGCTTTAGGATCGTCCTGAACATATTAAAAACATATTATCCAAATGCTTGAGACGATTAAAATAAAATGTTGCCTATATCTAGTTAAAAGTATACTTTATTTTTATCAGGGTGATGAGTAACGGCTAGTTTTTTAAATGCTTTTCTTATTTCCCTCTCGTTAGCATCTCTTTTAATACCCAATAGCTCATAATAATCTTCAGCCGATGAGAGCGCAATTATCAGTAACAATAATAAAGTTCTCCAATACCTGAAAAAATAATCAAAGTCGATCAAAATAACAAAGAAGCAAAGTCACAATCGTAAAACCACAATCAGTAATACCAAAAGATATTATTGCACTACTTAACTCGCTCTATATGAATGTGTCCCAAAATTAGACTGAACGAAGCAATAATTACAAAAATTCATATAGCATACTATCATGAAAATCATGTTAAAATAAGAACTAAAGATTACACAGCTAATAAGCCGGCATCGTACTACATGTATATACGAGTACAAAAAAGCAGTTAAAAAGCAATTTACTAAATGGGTTTGAACCGAGTGTCAAGAAAATGAAAAAGTACCTGAAAAGTGTACTTGGAGACTTACTATATGAAATTATCCTAAATATTTGTCGCTTACACTGATAAATGACAGTCGTCACGTGGACATGACATTCGCGCATTATATTAGATGCACCAAGAGTCCTCAAGTACTTACATCTTTTTCTTCGATTAGAGACGTTCTATAAAATTCTATGTTCCGACTTCTTATCGGTTCTTTATCTTTAGTTTCTTTATGTGCGGTTCCACCATGTTCATCATCAGCCGCCCACTACATGGATCTACAGATTTACCATTCGTTCCCTATTTGGAGTAGAGTGGAGTAGAGGCCTGAGACACGAAGCCTCACCTAGCCTTACCTAAAAAAGAAAAAGGATCTTACTGTTACTAACCAAACATTACACAGCATCTCAAAGATGATTATTTCATTAAAAAGTATTAAATACATCTATTTTGAAATTTCTACAGTTACAGTTCTCCTTCAATCGCACACAAAATTCGAACTTTCTCTAGCGATATTCTCTTTCGCTTATTTACCGATTTTTAATATTTAACGAATCCTACGAGATGAGTCAAAAACAGTGATATAACTTATTAATAATTCAAACAATTAAGAATTTATGTCAATAAAAAATATCGTGAAATTCGGAATTGAATTTTTTAACATTATTCGTTATAGTATAAAAAATATTTCTTCGCTTCACGAATATCCATTTGTATTTCGAAAGTAATTTTCGAGAATGTCATGTCAGAGAAAGGAAATTGTAAAAAATGGCGGTAATATTCTGGACATAAAAGTTTAAATAAAAGAGCAGGGCTGGTGGATTCCATGGAAATGAATTGTCGACAATTTGTCAGGATAAAAGTTTCGTTCATAGAAACTGTCCTTTAATGCGCGTGTTCCAAGATCTCCAAGATCAATATGCCTCTCTATCTATATACCGTGTAGTTGTCGCGGACTGTACATGTTTATGACCGACCAACGGTTGACAGCTGTCAATTGAGCATAAGTCGGTAGTGAGTCACGACGCCTGTCACTTCTCCTGTTCTTCTGTAGAAGAAAGAAAACTTTGTGGCCACATAGGTAACGTGAATCGAAAGTATAACGCTTGTAGTCACGCGATCGGCATCCTCACCGCCTTGCACTCACTCCTAGTGTGAAAACGATTCATGCTTTGTGCCCTCCTTTAGAATCTCAAACGAAAGCAAACGTCTTTCGAACGAGAATTAAACGTCGGTCAACCACAGGTATCGCACCACATCACCTACCCCTTTGTTCAGATGTCCAGGTATTTTTTGTAAGAACGCCTTTTATTTTATTTGCACTCAACTTCTCATGCTCATTCATGTCACACTTGATTTATCACTTTGTTTCTGTATTTCAGTGACATCGCCGGCATGGCATCCAGTTCTGTCAGCCAGGAAGACTTTGATAATGATTTCGAACTCACCTCACGTAGATCCAGGATCAGAACAGCACGGGCACGTGTAGTACCACCCAGAGCTGGAGACGTATCTTCCATTAGTTTTCAAAGTGAGTAATTATTTTGTTTTTTAGACTCCAGTCTAATGGATTAGCTGTACGGTTATGAAACTAAGTAATATTGGTTTTCAGAAAATGCAGCTGAGGAGGAAGCTCAAGGCGTGTGCGATTCCAGTTCCAATTGTGTTCTGTTACCAGAGCATGATGCGCAGCAAAATAAACCCATCATGAGAAAACAAGATAAGCGAGTAGCTGGTCGGTAAGTGAGATACGTAGTGTCAATTTGTCCAACAGGTAATTCACATGATCGAAAGAGTGATGCGAATAGTATCGAACTGCAGTTCTTTGCTTCTTAGGAAACTTGTGAACACTTGACATTATAGCCTTCTAATAGTTTCTGGATTTGATTCTAGTTTCTTTAGTGTATCCTGTTTGCGCAGGCCAACACACATAAACAAGGGAAAGCAGCAACGAGACAGAAGAAAGCTCAGGGAGAAGAGACGCAGCACAGGAGTAGTACATTTGCCATCTACGGAGGTGAGTTGCATACATTTCAGGTGAATGTTTAGTATTGAGAATTTTGCATGACCTTTCGTTACACGACAGCATGTGCATTAAGTTACTTCAATAAATTGCCACGACTTACAACTATAACAATTGAATAAGCACTGTGAATATTCCTTAATTATTTTAGCATATTTTCCATTAACCAAAAGAAAAACTGTACTCTTTCTGAACGTACTTAATTATCTAGTTCTCATAAGGTTTCAGATGATCCTAAGATCGATATGCTTTTATCGTTTTAACTGGACCTACTATAATTAGTACTATCTTTTCTGCTACGCTGGGACATTTATTAATTCATCCATCGATGATCATTTGGCTGTAGTCAGGACGTAATTCTTAATAATTATTTGGATGCATAGAGCACCGGAGGTAGTACGGGAGAAGACGAGGAAGAATTGACCGGTACTTGTCTTGAAACGAAGCACAATACGCACCATAACGAGTTCCTTGATCACGAACTCATCGAAGTAAGTCCAATCAATAGATAAATCTACGTTATAGAGTCAATGACAATACGGATGATCATAAGCCGGTATAAAATAATTTAACACAAATTAGTTTAAAGGAAGCCTGCTTAATACTTTTTCCACTCGCCTTTTGAGCAAAGGTAACACAGGTTATAAAAGGAATACAGTTGATTTTTTTTTTTTTCGTTTACTTTCAAAATTCAAAATGACACGTCCCATTAAAAACTGATAAACCAAATTAGTTAAGCATGTTTACGAAAGATGTCAGAAATAGTAAGAGAGGAATGTTGCCCACTTTTCCTATTTTCTAACACGTTGTTATATGCCCTTTGTAGTACCTCTGCGATAAATTTATCCCTAAATTAAGACAATGTATTATACAAACTTGTCCGATCACTTTTCTTTTCTAATCTTTCATGTCCATTTACGTACAATGTAATTTTATCTATGTTTCAGGAAAGAGCAACGAAAGTTTATGCTCAGAGAAGAAACAAAAGGTAAGATGCTTGTTTCCTCGATGAGTCATGAATGTTACTTCATTAGTGCTAGCAATTGCATGATAAATTCTTTATCATTTTTAGGCACTACCGTAGTTCGTGTAGGTGATGTACTATTATAAACTGCTTGTAAGTGCACCGATGTACTCTTCGAGGAGTACAGTTAAATGCAACCTGTACAAAGACCGGTAGTGCTGTATATTTGATTTTGCAAAAACAAGAAAAAGAAAGTCCTGCGTGCACAATTTTTATGGGAATAAGTTGTAACAAATATAGAATCATACAGACCCATGATAAAGATTTGAAAAATAGAAACCTTTAGCATACCTGAAGAGGCACAGACATAGGGTAGCTTACCCGTCTTAATCTTTAGCTTCATTTTGTTCAGCTTCAGAACTTTGTGTTTCGTCTGGTTCGACAGTGGAGTTTTTTCCTCTTTGGTTTGTGATTCCAATATTTTATTTCAGTCATTCAGATCTAGAAGCCGATGACGAGGAGTTTGACTCACTGAATCAATCCGACAGTGTGAATCAATCAGATCATGGAAATCATGAGCCACAGTCAACTTCGACTGTCAATAGACCTAGGTTGCCTACCCCGACCGGAGATAACCCCCACGAAGTGAGTATTTCTCTTGACAGATGATAAATCATGTATTTTATACAGTCAATATATTCTGCTCTTATCAGTCAACTCATCCGGTTCTGTAGTTTCATCTTGGATATAATACGAATGGAAACTACGTCTCAAGAAATGAGTTCTACGATGACTTAAATTATCGGAAATTTTTAATCTCACGTCAATAATAATAATTACAGCTGATAGAGCGAGCACAGGAGGAAAATAGAAGATTGTTATCTCTGCTCGAGGATCGGGATCACAAGATAATGGCTCTGGAGGCGCGTCTTCTTCAGCAGCAGCACGAAATGGCCCTGGAGCGCGAACGGCTTCGCGAGGAGAACGCAGCTCTGATAAGAGCAATGGCAGCTCTGGCGAGTAACTGAAAGAATCGAGTAAGAATTTGCATAGCTGTAAAACTTATCCTGTTACCCTGCTGCCAGAGTCGTCCCTCTTCTCACTAGATTTTACTCGTGGGTTCACAATTAACAAGCTACATTATATTGGTTAATCGATTATCGAATTACTTATTAATCTTAAGAAGAATATCGATAAATACGGAGACTTTGAATTAACGTAATTTCAAACAATTATTGTATCGCCAGTGCTACTCGAGGAAAATGCTGAAAAGGTTAGAAATAATATTCAGTGTGAAAGAAAAATCAAGTTTATTCCCTGCCGGACAATAATAATTGTCATTGTAATTCGAAGATTGTTCGGTGTGAAGTTGTCTTTTCTTTTTGAACTGGCTTCCTTCTTTTTCCGCTGACGCAACGACACTTCCGTTTTACACCGGATGCACTGAACTAGGAATTTCGATCTTGGTCGTTTAGCAGTCCTTGTTCCCTTGTGTCATGCTGGAATGTTAAATTGAACTGTAATGAAAAAAAAATTTCTTTATCTATTAAGAAGATAGTGCAACTTTGTTATATGACTAGTTACGATTACAAGTAGTGCACACTGGCCAGGATCGTTGTTACGTCGCTATAATTCACGTTTCAGAGTACTATAGGTACTGGTTATAGTAATACAAATCAAGGAGCTTAATTACTTGTGCTAATGAGTGAAACATGTCTTACGGTGCTTCTGGATAGACAAACCCAAAAGAATTGCTTCGATTCACTTGAATCTTGGATGCATCGATGCAGCAGTTGATCTCAGTATTCCCATGAACGCGTGGAATAATTTTAACTTCCAGCAAGACAAGCCAACTACTAATAATCAATCAATTATCCGATAAATGAGATATATTTTATGATGAAGAGGTTAACAGCCAAAAATTCATACTATTTTGCAAATATTATTTGTAATCAGGTTTGAGAAAAGGATCAATCGTTTATTGGGCAAAATCTGCACTCAATCCAATGCACTTATGTTAGTAAACAGATAAGTGAAGAAAGCACAGAGGAAGATACTAGTATGTTAACTTGCAAAAACAAGATAACGTAACTGAGTAAAGAACATGTACTATATTGAATATGTAAAGAGACTCATCTTCATGAACGAAGGCTAAAAGTGGCTTGCGATATAACATTATCTTTAGTTACTATTAGTTGTTACTGCGATTAATTCATCATTAATTAAATAAAAAGGCAGCGAGAGAGACTGAGAATAAGAAATGGATAAGAGTGCGTATGATTGCCTTTTGCTTTTTTGTTTTTGCTCAGGAATGAATGTAAGACTCGAATGACTGAATAGGGCATGCGATGGAAAGGGTGAGAGAAAATCAAAAATTCTTTTATTTGCGTTTTTCAATGGCAGCATATGCACAATCAATTATTATTATCATTATTATTATTATTATCATTATTATTATTGTGAGTGGTCGATAAAGAGCAAATAAAAATACAATTTCGATTCGAGCATCGCTGTAAAATATTTATTTTAAAAAGTTTTTCACTTACCTTGTAAAACGATCGATCCCAGCAGCATCTCATTGTCATAATTTCAATATGAACAGCGACGGCAGATAATAAAAAATAAATAGACAAATTCAATTTGGAGATTGCGTTTTTTTTATTCATAAAATAACTAAATAAATTTTGATATAGTACAATACTCGCGTTCGGTTACGCATTAGTTACACAATATGTTACTCCTACATCATTCGCTACACGCAACTATATATTACAAAATCGTTGGGATCCGATTAGCGTTCTCATATTATATATTAAGGCGCGCCTGTACGGTGCGAACCTCCTCATTCTAAATTGAGAAAAGAAAACTCAAAGGAAAAAAAAAAAAAGTTATACGCGTTAGATCGTCGCTCGAAGTACACCTCAGGGTACTCTCTCTCTCTCTTTGAAAGAAGAAAAATAAAATACAATATGCCGTCCGACGTCAAAGTACAAGGATTGTCCAGTCATTAAGGCGGTTTCTTATGTACTCGTTAACAAATGAGGAGGCATACTTATATATATAGTTATAGACACACTTATATACAGGCATCCGCAATGACGCAACAGGTACTGCACGCCTCTAATCCGTTGAAAACCACCGAAGTCAAATTTGTGACCGAAGCCAACAGAAGATCTCGCCGCCCGCTTTGAATGAAGCTTCGTATTAAAAAAAAAAAAGCGTCCCCCAGGTATTTACTATTAAGGCCTGTACACAAGGACACACGCACACTGGTCCTTTGTGGGTATCCCCTTAATAATAAAACTTATTTACATCTTCGCTCGATTACCACCAGAGTCATTGTGCATTGGTTATCTTTTTCTTTTTGGTTCCCTAACGATCCAGAAGGGACGAGACGCTCTTATCAGGCAGCCTGGATGCAGACGATAACAAGCTACAGCATCCCTACGCGTCTCCAGGCACGTGGAGCTTTCAGAGAGATTGATCCCTTAGGAAGACATCTCATGGCGTGCTCCATCTTCGCTTTGAGTTTCCTTTCTTTTATACCTTTTATGCTTAATGGCGGTCAAGTCCTGTTTTCAAATCTCGTACGGAGAGAAGCTAAACGGGGGATTCGACGCCGCATTCATTGTCTCCTGATATGTAACGTTTTTCCTTATCATTTTTCATTATCGCTTCATTTCTGAGAGAGAACAAGACGAGTTCGAAGGAACTTTGATTAGTCACACCCGACTTCGTACGGCATAAGCCGTATGTACCATATATACCGTATCTCCTAGAGTACTTAGGAGACAGAGCAATAGACCGCCGTTTCCATTAAAATAAATCGCCCACGTATTTATGAACTTTTACTTGACACACTTATTGTCGATAGTTGCGAGTCACGAAAAATATGGAAAGAAAATTACTAAGAGTTTTTTACGAACATAACCTTCGCGCTCTTCGTTCCTCGCGCGCGCTTTTCGCAATCGGTTCAGTGGATTTTCCTTACAGCATTACGATAATTTACATACAGCCATTTCGCACTGATCAATCGAAATCGACTTGAGCAAAAGCAAATCTATAATTTTATTATTTTCTTCGCGACAGCAATGAAATTCCAGTGAAAAATTTTGTAACAAGCTATTTTATCGAATTACTTGCGTTTGTGCGCGACATTTTTTTCGTTTCAGTTCGAAGCTTCTAGAAAGAAAGCAAAAAATTCTCGAAGCAATTTTAAGGGCACGCGAGACGAATGAAAAAAAATCCAATATATCCCCGATGGGCTTTATCCTCGATTTGAATTTGCCGCTCTTTTCACTTTTTCGTTTTTCCCTTAAAAGAGAACCAAGAATCCGACTGACAACCGATACGCGAGAATCGTTTCCACATTTTCTCATAAAAAATTCTCCTCGTCGTTTCTCTTTATCGGCTCAATTTTTTCCCTTTATCAATTCCAGTTCTCTCTCTATATATATATATATATCGTAGCTTGTATCCTAACCCAACACACACATTGTATCATTATCCCAACAAAACGACTAGATCACGACGGTTGGATCACAACCGGATCCTTAAATGCTAAAGTTCCTTAGAATCTAATTATATCCCTAACGATATATTATATTCATCATACAGTATAAACCACCGTGGGGCTACTAGATTCGTGTCGCACGACTTATCCACGCCTATACATACATTTTAAAAATACAGATACGACCTAAAGAACGGCTAACGCAAACGATAAAACGTACCACGTCGCTAGACTATTTTCCTTTATTTTTTTTTTGCCAAAAAATTTTTATCTTTTCCGTCCGCAAGTAAAGCGACCATGTCCCGGAAATAAATCAAAAATGAGTTTACCCCTCATTAACGAAACCCGGGCGTCCCTCTGAACCGCCTCAAATCGGCTAAAACCTTGAATAAGCTCAACCCGCGGATACATCGATTATCTCTCGCATCGCCCATTGCAAAATAAATTGCTCGCATCTGTCCAAAACTGGTCCATCGTACTCTGCTCGACGCCGCTCGACGCCGCTCGACGCCATTTTGATCCATGACACGACGAATAACCTAAGTACACAGATTTCACTCTTTTCGCAAGCCGCAATAAATAGTCTCAACGCGCATGCGCGAGCGCGCGTCATCTGGAAGAATTAAATGAAACGATAATCGATTATCGCTCGCGATCGATTTCGATCGTCTCCTGCGTCATTGACAGTTAAATCGAGGACAACTTCATTCCGCTAAACTCTTATTCATTAATCGAATGACTTCTGTTCTTCCAAAGTTCGCGCGCATGCGCACTACTCGTTTATTTACAAACTCTTCTTCATTTTTTCTCTCTCTCTCTCTCTCTCTCTCTCTCTCTCTCTCTCTCTCGCCCCTTCTCTTACACTCTAATTTTTTTTTTTTTTAATATAAACTCTCTCATTCTCTCTCGTGTCGTCATATCTTCTTGACGCGCGTCATAAAACACATCCGTCACTGATTCTCATTGACTCGTATAATCAGCGTGCGCGCGCATGCGCAACAAGTTTAAGGTATTAACGTTACCGTGTATTCACGTGAGGATCAGCCTTTACGATTCCGGCGATTTTGACCAAGGCACGTTAAAAACGTAGTCGGTATTATCCGCAAATGGGTAAGGATATGTGTACATTGATTTCAGAGGGGTTTGTTGTCGCTTCCCACGACGACGACGACAGGTTCCAAAAAAAAAAGAAAAATCCCTCTTGAAAAAACTTCCTATTTCTTAACCTCAAACACTGCATCCAGAAGTGACTTCCTCGTTATTCTGTCGCCAGCGGCACTGATGACACCCCTTAGGCTCATCCTGGGGCGCAGCGACACCACCAGCCGCCCTCAGACCCTGTTCCAGTTCCAGCAACTGACCCATGAAGTTCAAGTTAGGACTGATAATGGGTCGTGCGTTCTTAACAAGTTTGTAAGCCTCGACCATCGAGAGACCCTTGTGCCGCATAATGTAGGCGATGGCGATGGTGGCGCTGCGAGAGACGCCGGCTTGACAATGTACCAGCACACTGCTGCCTGCTTTCCGTGCTTCCTCTGTAACAGGAAAGATAGAGAAAAAAAAAAAATTAAAATCCACGTCAGACCGACAAAATTGAAAAACGAAAAACAATGCTCCCAAGTTACGTAGTCGAGGGTCAAATTGATCGTCCGAATAAAATTCTGCTGGATAGAAACAAGAATAAATTCCAATGAGATTGCTCCAGGACACGCCTGGCACTCCTCTTCCTGGCGACCCATACCGATCCAACAATTTACCAGCTAGTGCATCAACAGCGTTACAACGAGCAAACGAGCCGTTTCTCGTCTAACCCAAACAGGCGATCCAGTTACGTAACATGGGGGACGCTATCGTATCACCAGTGAGTCACTGGTGCGCCCGGATCCTATGCAGTTACGAAGTTCTCAGCGACTTCACGTCCCTACCCTGACTGACCGGTAACCACTACAGCGCCTAAACCCAATACGCAAGAGCAAGTCCTGATCTGGTCCAGGTGGACCCGGTACCGGAAAACCCCGAATGAATCTAAAGAAAAGTCTTTATCACCCTTTGGCAAAGGCTAGTTAACATTTACATTTCGGGACTTCCCCGCGGTCCCCGTTCGGACCACCGAGTCAACCGATAAGTAAGCTGCCTCCTTGCGCAAGGGTCAACTTCCTCGTATCAGAGATAGAAATTTCATAAGATTAAAAGTCGTATCGATGACGGCGTCGAAAGCTTCTGGGATAAGTTACGCAACGGCAAAGACAAATGATACGTCCGGAGGAGTCACGGTCACAGACGGCGTAAGAGAGAAGGAAAAAAAATAATAAAAACAAATTCCATAGAGCGCCCGTTGATTACGTGTCTTCTGCGTATACCAGGCATCGTCTTGGTCTCTGCCGAGGCCGATGATCCGGGGAACACCCGTAAACACGCAGAGACACAACGCGCACGAAGAAATCAGAGGAGAGTGAATCAACGGCTGTTAATAGCCGGTTAGGTGCCTAGTAACATTGTGTAGGAGCTGGAGATTAGGGATGGGACAGACGGGATAAAGGGTGGGGACCATTGAAGAATGGGCGTGCGAGAGAGAGAGAGAGAAAGAGAGAGAGAGAGGCAAGGAAGGAAGGAAGGAAAGAAGAAAAAGAGAGAGAGAGAGAGAGAGAGAGAGCGATACAAAGGGCCTTTTCGAGTGGGCAAAGCAATGCGTCGGTTAACGAGTGCGTATGAGCATCTGGTGTGAGTCAGAAGCCACAAGGGGGACAACGTGTAACAGACCAAAAGAGAAATAATCGCTGCGCACCACGGAAAGAGATAAAAGGACAGAATAAGGCAGAAGAGAGGCAAACGCTGGTTGACGTTTGGCAGACGCCTCGAGAGTGAGGTTAGGTGTCGTGACGGGAGGCTGATGTCGCAACCGCCTTGCGACGGTTACGAATAGACATTTTTGAATTTGCCAGAAAAATTCGAGCGGACCGAGCGAGGACTTTGTTCCGCGAGATCGAGATGGACTTGGGTGACTTAAGAAATCAAAGAGGTTATGTTTACATTCCGTTAGCCACCATATTCGCTCTTTTAACGAACTCCGTGGTGTCGTTTTTTTTTTTTTTTTTTCGTGCAGTCCTTATAGTGTCAAGGACTGCGAAAACCGTGACCGTTATCGATGAAGGGAGATACACATATATATGTGTATATGTGTGTGTAGTGTCATTCGTGCGAATCGTGACAGAGGCAGATAAATACAACGGACTCTACGTCACCGCTATCCTTTTCCACGCGATACGTGCTCGGGGTACGACGGAAACGGGGTGTAACCAGCCGTTTCCGGTGGACCATTCACTGGTTATACAGAGAGAGGAGAAGACGAAGGCTTCCCATTCATGAGACCGTGAGTCGCATGCGTGCTCGCCGGGTAGAAGCGACAGAAGGGGGGGAATGTGGAGAGAGACTTACATACGTGCGTATGTACCCGGCATTATTTTTTTTTTATCAACGTGTCAGCCCAGACGAATCGTCGTGTCGGTGGTTTGTATATTTATTCGCACAGGATGACGTAGGCTTACCCTAACGTACGGGGAACACGCGTTAGGGGATTCGGTGGACCGAGTTAGGGGAAAACCGAGACACCCTTCTTCTTGGTGGCGTTTGCCAGTAGGGGAGGAGGTATGCGCAACTGGTGGAATTCCAGGGTTCACATGTACCTGGGTGAAAACCTGGTGCCCTGGTGCGCGACGGTTCGGCAGTGCTTCCTGTGCCTTCCCACGGTTATGCGCACGAAAACCCCTAACCGTTAAAGTACACGGGTCCTGCCCTCCTGGTCCCCCCGTCGGGGATCAATTTCAAACTACCAGGCAAGACAAGATCAGTATTACTTCGAGAAGGTAGCTACGGGTAGGACGTACGGGGGTGCAGGAACGTGAAGTTGGTCACCGACGAGCTGGCAAGTGAGAATCAAACGTGTCAGCAGGTTTGCTGCTCCATTCCATCTTTGGTAGGGATGGCACTGGTCTTGTTCGTGAAAAGAATTCGTATTAGTCATCGGCAGTCTGCGTTGGAGAGACTGACGGGACCCAGATGGAAGGAGAAAAGAATCTACGAGACGAATCTGCATTCTGAGAGTGACGTGTGGGGAAAAGAGAGGGGAGAGAGAATTAGCTAGAGACGGAGAAAGGAAGGATAAGAGAGGAACGTACGTACGGCGACCTTGTCATGGTCAGAAGGTCATGACCCTGACGTCAGGGTGTCTCTCCGTACTGTATAAACACGTAGCAATGCGCCGTTTTGTTATGGTTTCGAGTCCCAAGTATTCATCGGGTACCTCGACCTTCCCGTACTCGGTTAATAGGGTAGCAAGCTCAATATTCCTGTCTAGGAGGTGACTCACCGATAAAGTCAAACGCCTCCTCGAAGTACTGCTTGAGGTTCTGATGCCCGGAATCCGAGGCTGGTATCTGCCTGTAGGTGATTCCCCGTTCCTCGTGGTACCCTGGTAGCTGGGAGGTAACATTGAGGACCCGGGTAGCCCCGAGTGCTCTGAGGAGTTGAAGATCGGCGGCGTCGCGTCCGTTGCCCAGGTAGAGGAAGGGCAGAACACGGGATGCAGGATGGCTGTCGATGTCAGCTGGCTGTGGCGTAGGTGGACCGGACAGTCCTAGGACAGGACATCCTGGTCCAGGACTGGGACATCCACTGACCGTCGAGGGTCCAGCCGTGGCGCCTCCACTAGGTGGTAAAAGCGTGTCCTCGCACAGTTCTCGATGCCGTCTGTGAAACTCTTTGTGTCCACCTGAAACCGAAAGAAATATTTTCAAAAAATTACCAAAAAATTCTCCAACCGAGAAATTCGAGACTTTGAAAATCCAAAAAGCAAAAAATTCAACCGCGAGACAAGAAATGTCAATTTTCCTTCTCGTGGAAACGAGAAGAAAAAGAAAAAAAAGTCATGAGTCACGAACTCGTGAGTCACGAAGCGCGAGCCAGTAGACGTCGCGTACGACGATTTCGCTGCGAGTTCAGGAAGAAAAGAAAATGGCGCCAAGAGCCAAAGGGTCATCGGTCATCGAGTTCCTGGCTCGGAGCAACCTAGTCCGATCCGATGATATATACCGTAAAATAATGTAAACGTTATCAGAGATAAAAAAAAGAAGAAGAAGACACGAGTTAAAACTGTCTTCCTTCACGGAGCTACAGTTTTTCGTAACTCTGTCTCTCTCCTCCTCGTTCTCCATCCTCTTCTGTTCTGGGTTGGCCTATGCCGTCCCGCCTGGGCTGGTGGCCTGGGCTCACGACGATGAGTCAGACAGTTTCCCTCCCTCCCCCCGTACCTCCCCCCAACCGCCCTACTATTAGAAACTGTCGCGGCTGATTCCATCCTCGTTACACGCGTATACATCAAACACGTATATATGTATACCTATATAGGACACTGTCCAGCCATCCAGTCTATCTGCGCAAACAGCACGAATGTCCTATCGGCGTTGCCCTCTTCCTTTCATCCACAACTCAAGGCGCGTTTACAACCGTATTTATTACTATACTATTGCCGTCTTGCTTTATATGTATAGAGAGACTACGTGTGTCTATTCTAGCGACTAGCGCCACGTTGATCCAAAGCTGATGCGACGTAACTTTACCGACCAGGTATTCCCTAGTCATCGCTAGTTCTACGCCGGACGCGAGATAGACAGGTTTTTCCGTTAACCGTTGGACTTTGCCAAAAATGGAAAAGACTGCTTCTACGTGTATTATAGGTCTTTGGTATTTTTTTTTATCAATATGCTCCTCGTGGTTCGTCTCTACTGATATATTTTCACTGAAAATATATTCAGAGCCTGAGTCCGTGTATAATTTAATGTCTAAAAGCTATCTGGGTCGGCGAACGGGTGCATCGTTTGGCGAGGATGTGTCACTGGCTCGTTTAACGTTCTTTTCAGTTGGTTTCATTCATACAAAAGTACACGGTGATTGTAATCACGTTTGTCGGGTACAAAGTGGCTAAAATCGATTCCGAATTGTATCGGTAAATATCGTATCAAGTAAACAAAGTAAATTTGTCAATTGGCAGCGGCCCTTGAGCCACAAGAGAGGGAAGCGAAAATTGGTAAATAGTTATGGTGTCAAGACAAATAGATAACCAGGCCAAAATCTATTGACTCGTACGACTCGG
Source organism: Calameuta pallipes (assembly GCA_030142375.1). Lineage (NCBI taxonomy): Eukaryota > Metazoa > Arthropoda > Insecta > Hymenoptera > Cephidae > Calameuta > Calameuta pallipes. The sequence continues at coordinate 946,080 of JARQSW010000370.1, read as the reverse complement.
TGAAAATTTAAAGGATACGGTGGCCACTCGGAGATATCGATCATTGACTCATAACGAACGATATATTATCTCTGGGTATGCGGGATACATACGTCGTAATGTCGCGTCTGTCGAGGAACGCGAGTCTTTAAATTAGTCATCGAAGCTACACGTTGGAAAAAGTCACCTTATGAGGAACAACAAACTGTTGACGATTAAGTGGCAACGAAATATTTTATGTTGCCATTTAAGAAAAACGTACGAACGCGTTACGAGAAGCGTACGTTTAGCAGGGGACAGGTCTTTTTGAATTTAAATATAAAATCTATCGCCAGAGCGACGCTTTTACTGTGAGTCAGTTTTAGGTGTTGTTCGAAAATAAGACAATCGTTACCTACCCCATGGTTCGAGGTTCTCCAAAGGTACCAGCCGCAGTACCAAGCAAGGTGCGTCCTTCTTAATCCTCATTTTTAAATCTCGAAAGAGTTATTCACAAAGCGTCAAAGTTAAAGAAGGAAGAAAAAAAACCGTTGGGATTTCACTGAATCTTCACTGCACCATTTGTCACGTCGTGACGCGGTTTATTAAGAGACAGTTGACGGTTATTGAAATACTTTTTTTTTTTTATAGCTCTTCGCAAGCTAGATTCGCTGGGTCTGCTACTCGTGATTCCACGAGAAAACTATCATCTTCCACTCGGTGATAGAAAGTAGTACCTTCCGAAGACCGTTAAAAAAAGATTCGTTAACCAAACCGAGATACGGACAGTATCGAAGAATACTTTTAAATCCAAAGGAGGTTAAACGTATTCGCGTAACTTCGTTGTTAATAACGTAAGAATCTTCCCGAAACACTTTTGTTTACAATCAGTATATTCCGACGACTCCGCGACAGAGCACCGGAACGTATCGACACGACCGTCGACGTGAGAATTTGCTCAGAGACTGCAGGCACGAGAGCGCAACAGAGTTTACATGAGGCTCGAGCAATGACTCACCGAGCTGCTTTCCCATTGGCTGCCGCGTAGTGACGTCAGCCTTAGCAGGGGACAGATGCGCGCGCACGCCAGCACATTCTCCGTTGGAATAGTTTTACGATACACAGTGATAGATGGCGAACCTTCTCTCTCCTTCTGGTTTATTCCAGTCGATTCTAACCTCTCTCTCTCTCTCTTTATGTATTTCGCTAGGACTGACCGTCCTTCTGTATCACGAGGCGACTCCTATACGTCTCTCTCTCTCGCTCCTTCCTCTTCCTCGCCAATAGGAAGACACACGAGAGTTCGAATCGTCGTGGCGGCGTACGACCTTGTCGTCGCAGTCGCTTGTAAACATACATAATGAAAGCGACGCAATTGATGGCCCGAAGCAAATGCCTACTGTGGTTCCGTCATCTTGTGAGGATCTTCTTAGAATTTTTAAAATAACCAGAAATCCTCCGGGTCCGCGTCTACACCAACGATAACGACGGTTTAACATTCAAATGTCGTGCCGGAGTCTGCGCCCTTGAATCTTTCCTTTCTCGGGAGTCGCGCGTACGAATTCAATTTTATTTCAAGTGTTCCCGTAGTTATTTTAGTCTCGTACGCGATCACCAGTGATCTGGGTGATCGATAGCTCGAGGATATTTATTCGTGAGTGATTTTTGACAGTTAAGAATTGCCTCGGCGAAAGTTGGCAGTACTGGACTGTGTATAATCTTATACACCGATACTTCAATCGTACCAACAGCCAACGTTGCAATAATTAACTAGGAAGTATCAAAATGGCTACGCGAGGAAATAATTAAGAGGAATAAAAAATCCCAATTTCAACGACAAGTACTCACGCTCCTTACTAATCAACAATACGAAATGATTCAATGACTGTAGGAACTGCATCATGGAAATCCCTTTAAGGCAAATGACTAATGGTTAAGCAGAAAAGTTCCAGCTTTAATTTAACGTCATTCCTGTGTGTTCTCTCGCGTTCCCAAGGACTTATTCATCACCGCGAAGTCATCCCGCAGGGAAGTCACACGCGAGAATGAATAAGAGGGTACACGATCACGAGACTCCAAACATAACCTCGAAGTTCGACGTCAAAGGATCCCCCCAGGTATGACGTATTAATGTCGTCGGAATAAAAATACGATTTCCTGTCGATATGACGTCACGCAATTTTAAAAGGATATACGCGACAGCTCGCTGACAAGTCCGAACACGTTTTAGAACGCAAGAAATAATTATTTCCCTAATTCGCGTCCCGCGGGAGCAAAAGAGAAATGAAAATCATAACCAAACAAAAGGTAATTATCTCTATAGCATCGTCCATTATATCGACAGTCACTCACTGTATTACGACAGTGATCGCTAATCATTCGCACGCGCGTACAGTCACCGAGTAGCGTAAAAGGAAGATCGATCGAAGTCATCAAAGAAGTGACGACTGACGACAATGTCAAATTCCTAAGTGATTTGCTAATAGCGAATGTCTAAGCGTTTCGCGATTGCATTATTCGCACGTGTAGGTATTACAAATGGATTTAATAAATATGTCTGCAGTCGTTGTACGGAACTTTCGTATCGAGTGAGAATTAGTATGCCGATATCATTGATAAGAGACAAGATACGTAGAAAAAAAGAGTTAGTACCTGGTAACGCGACCGAGATAACCAAGAAATTAGCACTTGGCCGACGGCGTCGTCGAATTTAGTAAACAACCGTTAATTGCGTCTGTTGGGCGACGGAAACGTGTGAATAGGACATTACATAATTGTATAATCGCATTTACACACGTGTAAGGTACATAGAAATCGATTTGGAAGGATTTCGGGCGTCTCGACGCGTCTCGGCGTCCCATTCGTACAACGCTCGAGATTTTCCTACAGGAACTATGGGACTATTGATAGCGCGGTGAATCAGCCGCTCTAAAAATACAGGGGATATGTTAATGCGTTAGATATTTCAAATGCGTGCATCGAGCCTACGACGTCGCGGAACGCGAAACGCGTGCGGAAAGAAAATCTTATTTAGATTTGTGCCGAAACGATTTTCTCCTATAGGTATACATATACGTAGATTTAAGGGAGACGGAGCAAAATTTTTTATTAATTCTCACGTCTACATTCGTTCCTTCCGCTGAGTGTTGTAAAGCACTATTTTTGGAATTTTAATTTTTATTTTTTTTCACCGAGTACACCAATCTATTCGCGTTACAATATCGACGATATACATAAAATATAATGACGCTTGAAATTATGCACTAATTTTTTTTTTTTTTTTTTTTTCAAAAAAATTCAAACTGTCAAATTTTCTCTGGTATACTCATGCCACTGGTATATCTATATATAGAAGAAATCGTCAAGGGTGATTCACATTGAGGACACGTGGCGATGGGAGGAAACGACTGAAGGGAATAGAGACTTGAGGAATTTCGTGAAAAATAGATATATGGTGTGTATATGTATATATATCAAACATGTCCCTGGCGTGACCTAGATTCCCCGTGCGAAAAACTACACGATAGTATCGAGCTTCTAACGAAATTAGGAGACGTATGTGTACGTGTACGTGGAAACGAAGAGACGATACGTAAAAATATCGATAGGCTATAAAAATATCGTTCGACAGTGATTCATGGCGAAGCAGCGTCGTTAAACGACGCAATAGGAGAAAATGCGAATAATTACGAAAGTTGATGGCGGACTGAGAGACGCGATAGAATAAATAATAAATTTGTAGGTTATGTATTCGAGCGTATCGTGCGTCGTTATTTTTCCTTTTCGATAAGTCGAATGACACAATCGATCCTCGGCTGGTTCGATTCGAAGTTCCATTGAGAATATCGAACGATGTGCGATATTCGGAAAGTACGTGCGCACATGTGTCACGTACGTATGTATATAAGCGTGTAAATTAGATTTTTGATAAAAAAAAAAAGTCAGTAAAGAATAATTTATGACTGATAGTACGCGCAGTAACACGATCTGTTACATGATGTGTAATCAGATCTTTGCGCAGGAAGCTCGTAGCCAATAAGATTCACTCGGCAATGTACAACCTGAAGTTGGCTGTACATACTACAGAAATCGAATGACTAACTTCAGGTGGCTCTATGTCATAGGTTATCCTGAGTAACCCTATGCGATATTATAAGATGGTTCGAATCGAAATACACGCGACGAGAACACGATAATCGACAATCGTGAAGCGACAATCGTTAAAGCGTTCTAAAAGTTCATGGATTTTGTGCAAAAGAGGTAAATACGGTTAACGGCTACACATATCGATATCTAAGTCAATAATGAATCATTCCGCAGTCGAGCGAAGATACGCAGAAAGATATCAGGAAATACACGAAGCCGGGCCGTTCAAAAGATTCAAAAATTTTTCCCGCCAATAAAGACACGTATGTACGAGTAAGTCAAGAGGAGGTAATATGGAAAATGAAGTGAGGAAAATTAAATTTAAAAATAAGAAACGTCATTTTTTTTTTCTCTTCTAATCGATAACTATGTTCACGTTACTAGCGTAGTTAGAAAAACAAAATGGCGTCTTACGAAATTTACCCTGAAATGAGTCAATGTCGATATTACAAAATCGGACTATTGAATCACAATATTGATATCGTTTGACAGTTCAGCGCAATCGGGTTAAACTCTTTTGTAACGTCTAGGAAATTACACGTATACGCTTATCAATGCCGTTTCTCCTGAAATCACTGATAATGATTCACACTGACGAAAATACTGTACGTTTTGACAGATTCGATGACTGCTGTTTACGTGTAAGTCGTCTCTTTGACTTTTGTTTACTTTGTTTTCTTTCTCTCGTCATACGGGAATTAACCACGTGCGTCAGCTGTCAGTCGACCGTAGTCACGCGAATTCGTACAGTCTCTAAGTTTCCCAGTAATTTCTTATACGAGTTTTCGTACGGACAGTGATATTCACGTGGTTCGTCACACGCAGCCAACTTCGGGTGACTGCGTTCTTTGACAAATCCCGTGTAGCAGCTTGCCTATGGCAATTTTTAGAAAAGTTTATAGATTCGAAAAAAAAATATCCGTCCTACGACGTGAGCTAAAAATTGAGCGGTAAACAAAAATCCTACGAAACGCCTACGACGAATGGACACCCCTATTAGTATCACTATATATACAATTTACGTCACGCATCCATTCACTACTGGAGTCACCCTGTGTATCAAAATCATTTTTTTACTGATTACGAATCCCATGACGTCACCTTTGCTCTTCTAGAAATCATCATCATCATCATCAGCCAGCTGGACGCCATTACTCACTCGAGATGTCAGACCATTTCCCACAATCCGAATGTTTACCCCTATCAATAATAGTGAAAAAAAATTGATTGACAAAAAATTGTTTTTTCTCAAAAAACGTACCTTCCCCCACTATCATCTCACAACTGATCTACGATGATCCAAGCGAACAAAAAATGCCAAAAAAAAAAAGTCAAAATTAACCCCTAAAAAGGGTGAACGGCTCAATTATCGGCCATATACCAGTAACCGTCAGTGTGTGCTTTGACTATAGCAAAATCTACAGTATCATAACACGACTGACGATTACTGGTATATGACCGATTACTGGGCCATCCACCTTACTAAAATTACCTAGAAAAATGAGAAAAAAAAAAAACCAATGACTCCAGCCCTCAAAACGACTTCCTGTCCTTCGAGAACAAAGGATCGCAGCGCTGCAACGTAAGTCGTGTTTAACGTCGTTAAAGCTCGTATACGGGGACGGAAGTGACGACAGCAATTACTCACACGGCATTCGAGTCCTATTGATCGATTAAACGATCTAAACTGATCCAAGGCTTTATTTCTATCTGTACAACATAGGCACTCGTGACGGTAGCTAAGACGCTTTTGTTACCTTACGTTATGGTAAAGGCTATTGCTGTGACGATATATATATATATATACACATATATGTATATGCATCCACCCACTCGGCGAACAAAGAGGAAAAACATCCGTAGAAAAGGTAGGACCGACCCAAGTGACGTCTGTAATTCGAGATTCCGGCGTGAATGAATCACTTAACGAGAAGCCCGCCTGTCGCATGCGTAACGTTTCGTGTCCCTTTTGCTCGGCCGTAGAATCGATGTTTTGTCACTTCATAGAGTTACTGAATGCAATTTTTTTTTTTGCGGATGGCAAAGTGGGGGGGGGGATTTTGGAAAAAAAATAACTCATTGACGTTGGACGAGAGTGATTATGAGTTATGAATGAAACGTATAAGTGGCTTAGAGACAGGGTCGGGTTAGAGTGACGGTGTAGAAATTTTTGAAAAAAAAAAAAACAAAATTGTCACGCGCCAACTTCAGGGCACAGCGCCATAGTTTCTCATGACATGATGACAGAAGTGAGAAAGAGAGAGAGAGAGAGGGAGAGAGGGGGAGAGAGAGAGAGAGAGGAGGGGGGAGAGGAGGGGGAGAGAGAGGAAAAAGCGTAATTAGTCGAAGGATCGTGAAATATCGTCGTGTAAAGAGATTTTGAAAAAATTAATATCAAAGCAGCGCGAATATTCATTTTTCTCGTGTTTGTATTAAGATTCGAAATTCTTCGAGTTGATTTTGAAAATCGTCGTCAAATTTCAATAACCAACCTGACCTTATGCCGGAATATACATTTATCGAGTAACAATGTGTTATCACTGTTATCACTGACTAATCGTCATCGTGCTCTGGTAGTGGTTCGATACGATACACGATATGCCAAGTCGATATGTGCACGATGTCTGCGATAATATCGATATAAAAAAAAGTCTGCGAGCTGCCGTAGCTGCGAGACTTTAGCAGCAAGCGTAAGTAATAAATTCAAAATAATTAAATCATACGTACGATTGATCGTCAAATACGATTTCAAGTCCGTGCACGAAGTTTTAAGGGGCCGATAACCTCTATCTACCTGTTATCTGTCGTTTTCCATGTCCAAAGTCCGCGATTTATGGAAGGGAGAAAGGTAAATAGGTCGTGAGCCGTGCTGATGCTGCGGTTGGCAGCACTGATAAGCCATTTTTGTTTGGTCTACGACGCAGGACGTCGGTAGGTTACTCGTGCGCATGCGCGCTCGAGTCATCGAAAATAAGACGTAACCTAGCAACCGTGTTGTTTATTATATATGTATATAGCGAATACACTGGGGGATTATAATAGACGAAGGCGTTAGAGTCATCGCGTAGGCCAAGTTATAAGTGCGTTTCGAAGGATCAACGACCAGGCGACGGCTTTGTTCGTTGCTCGAGGAAAAATCTCGGTAAGTATTTCGAGGTAGAAGCGTCGCCCCGGTACGACCTTGCGGGAGCGTGAAGTTGTCGCGGATCGAAAACATCGGCTACTAGATAAATTAACGAAATTCGAAATATATTCGGTCGAAGAGACGTTCATTTTTTATGTTTACCAAGAGCAACGGACGTTTTTATTTACCTGCTGGTGTAACGGACGTTACGGTTTGTATTCTGTCGAGAGTTTATTTACTGGCCACTCTTTTATCTTTTACTCTCTCTCGGATATATATTTATAGTTTCTTTTATTTTCTATCTGTCTTTAATGGTCCATACCGGCACAGAGTCTCTTCGCCTCTCCAGGAATAAACGACGGAATCACCGCGTGCGACTTCCAGGCTGACTCATCCGGATCGCAGCAGTAGCTCCTATATATGCATTAACTCCGTAGCGCGGTTCAAACTTCTCAAGGAAATTCCGTCGTTTTCGAAGGACGCCGACGTCGCAGCAGGCCGAACGCTAAAAGCACGCCGAGGCGAGCACGTGTGTCGAGTATGATTCAGTTGGCGGTAATAACCTGCGGGGACCTTGTCGTTAGTCACTGATGTTTTACGCGTCGCAATTTGCTGTTGTCGTTGCCGTTTGTAACGAGAACGCAGATCCTGTTCGCCATTTCTAATGGATCGTGCCGGAATCGTTGGGGAGCGCGCCAAAATTCAAATAGAGATATGCATCTGGGAACAAGGGTCAAGACGCGTGCCAATTACGACGTATTATCGAAACGTCTTTGAGGTTAGTTCTCGCTCGAGGACGCTGTCTGCGTCAATGAAATATTCTTTGGCCTGACTTTTAACGCTAAATCGTTTTACTTTGAAACGGCCTTTAACCTATATATATATCGCTTTGTCATTTCCCCCCTTCGTTCGCTCCTGGCAGACACGCTAATTCCACGCTTGACTTTTATCTATAAATTTACACACGGCCAGGGTGCGCTTGGAATGCGACACGTTTTAGATTTTAGTTGCTTCACTCTGTCTCACGGATTAACCAATAACTATAGCAGCAGATACGGCAGGACGTTTGCGAGTCCAACGGACACTCGTTAAACGCATTTTTATTCGCGCTTTCAAAATATCAAAAGAAATTTAACGATTTTCTCTTTCACAGGCAAACAGCAAGATAACGAGTAAAATTCAAGAAGATAAACGATTGATCGAGTATCGATTATCGAAAATCCAGGATCACGTAATATACAAGAAATATGATAAGCGTCTATGGTGAAAATTGATAAAAATTCATACCTAGACGAAAGGTCGGAAGACACTATCAGGGGTCAAAGGTCCATGACCTCTATACAATTTCAACGGCAGGACTTTCTCCAACTCACCAGGGTGCACCACCTTCGTTATCTGATATAACGATCGGTCCTGGCGATTAGACAGCATCTTTTTGAAATGATCTGATCAGCCAACGTAGAATCTTGAATCGTTGAAATTCGTCTGGGAGTCAAGATGGCGTCAAATATCGATATCCACGAGAGAGACGGCGGTCGACACTTGTAATGGCAAAAACAACCAATCTAAAACGTGCTTCTACGGCTGAAAAGCCGTCCGAGAGGGAATAACGTGCCGATGTGGAAATCGTAGGGTCCAGCAGGCAGGGAGGCTGCGGGCCGATCTGGCCGAAGGCCGCAAAGCAAAGCAATCAGGTACCCGACAATGCCTTGTCTCTTTCTTCAGCTTGAACAGCCGTTCGCTTTATCCTCCTTGATATATTCTCCTTCTCTCTAGATACTCCAGCCTCCTTCCGCCGATAGTCGACGTGTTTCCTCCGATCGAAAAAGCAGCTAGCGCCATTCCAGATTACGGCCAGTTGCCTCGAGGAATTTCAAGTCGATCAGGTAATCCTTATTTACAACCGTGGACCAGTTGTACCCGAAGCATGGGAATTTACTAATGAAATTTAAACATAAAGCTCGGTACACAGTCTGTAATTTTAAGGAAAAAAAAAAAATTCTTCATCCCACGTACACAGGTTGTGGCGCGATAGAGGAATGCTGGCTGCGAGACTAGAGAAAACATTCGGCGTTGCAGCAGACAGCAGCGTTCGGCTCCGATTGGCGCTGCTTTCTCTCGTAATACCATCGAAATTCACGAAAGCAGAATAGAAGAAGAAAAATTGATGAAAAAAAAAAGCAAAATTACTCTACGATCGCAAAAGCCAAAATCACGAGGTGTAAACCAGAATTCCACGTACAATTTGAGTTCGTCGTTAAAATCTTTCCGCACGTATCTCTTCGACAGGGCCGTACGACCGTATACCAAGCGCCACGCACTTTCGCTCTCTAGTTAAATTTTCCGCTAAGCGTCTTACGCGCTACGTTCACGGAGACAGCTGACGCCTCGAACCGGCCGTGTCGGCCGTTTCGAAAATGACAATAACGAGCAGCGTGTAAAGGTGGCTTTCGGGCGTAGAGAAACAAGTGGATCAAATCAAGAGACGAGGTCGCAGCTTGGTGACTCAGAGAGAAAGTAAGCGGCAGGAGAGCCCGTTGGCTCCGACGCGAAGAACCCACCACCACCCCCTGCGCCTCCCCACCTGCCGATTAACGACTCGCTATTAGAATCCCGATATTGAGTAACTTCCTCATACTATTTTTTCTCTCCATCGGCTTCCCGAGCCTCGACGGACCCAGGCCGACAATTGTACGAAAAAAAAAAAAAAAAAAAAAAATACAGTTTCGTCCACCAAAACAAAACCCACGTCCGCCAGGATTAAATTCTCGTCCGTTGCGGTAGACAAGAAAAAAAAAAAAAAAAAAAAAAGAGTACAGGCGACTAAAGCAACGTCCTCCTCTCCCGCATACAAGCAGCGCACGAGATCGGTCATGCCGACGCTCGATCCTTCCGATCCTCATTGTGCGTCCTCGTACCGTATTTAGCGTCGCGACGCACACGCGTCTCTCCATTCATCGAAGTACACGTCATGGCCATTCTGCTTGCCGAATGAATAAGCCCTTGAATTAGAGAGGCCGGACGAAGGGGTGGTGGGTCGGTGGAACTTCACTCGGTAAGTCCCCGCTGTCCTTTCCCGAGGGCTCTTTTCGGGAGCAGGGGCGGCGTAAGAGGGGGAGGTGGTCGTCCCTACGAGAACGAAAGGGGGGAGCCACGTTCGTACGGTAACCGAGGGGGGGAGGGCCTCAATGTTAGTCATTGATACACTTTAAACCGAGCTCTGTACCCAGGGTGACTCATATATAATAATCGTCATCGACAGCTGATCCCAGATGCGTACCGAAGATCGTGAACGGGACGGGACAGCAACACGTACCCCAGGGCCCTGAACAGTCCACCCTTGGTTCCCGTACGAGCTCCAGTGGACGCCCCTGGGTGCCTCGAGCCCTCTAATAAAGAAGTGGGGGTACATAGAAAATTTTGACAAAGCAAGCAGTAGCAGCCCCTCGCGATGACTAATTCATTAACAGCAACTCTCGGTGGCCCGTGTGACGTTCAGGCGACGGGAGTACGAGGGCGGATAAATATTTTTTTGAAAATTTCGATAAGCTCAAAGATAATCGTATCCGACCGATATTCTTCGAATTTAAAATTTCATTCGAATCTCCCGCCGTTGCGCGCGACACCTGCTCCGTCGTGAATTCGAGTCGCTCGACACGACGATGCATTTAATTACATTATGCATAATCGTGGGTGGCTTTGGGTATCCCAGAAGCGACGTACGTAGCACCGGGCGGGCAGCCATTGTTCTCGCGATCTTAGGAACTCGGCTTTTTAGAACGACTTACGGGCTATAAGATCGCATGAAAACGAACCTAACCTAAAACAGGTGTAACGGTCCGTCGCGCATGCGCGAAGCAGCAGCCGGTCGAGAAAAGACGCTGTCAGTGATTACGAGGAATTACGTAAGACCGATTGTCGATTAATTAGCCACCAGCTTGGCGTCAAAGATATTACTTATCGAATGTCACATCTGCATATGACAGGTATGGCGTATCATAGTAAGTGTATATATATATATTATATATATGTATATCACCCTTGATTCTGGCACGTTTCATCAGATGCTGACCTCGTAAAAGCATCTGAATTTATCAGAGCGCGATTCTCCTACGTGCACTAACTGACAATTGCGTCATAGGTGGATACGTGGATACAGATGGTAGACAGAGAGAGAGTGAGAGAGAGAGAGAGAAGGAAATTAAAAAAAATAATAATGTGAATGACTGTACATACAAGTATGTGTCTGCATTGAAATTCTCAATGAAAGGTTTCGCTGACTGACGAATAAATACTGGACGACGGCGCAACGCCATTCAAAATTATGTACCTAAGTGCCGGCCCAGCTGTGTCAATTGTAATTGACATTGACTGTACTGTTAATCGGTATATTAAATGCAATACCGTACTATACCTTAATCGAGTGGGCCTCGGAGTACTGAGTAACCCAGAGTCATACGTGGCATGTCAATAATCTATAATGTTATATGGTAATGAGTGGTGGTTGAATGATTAGAGGAAGAAAAAAAAAAAAGAAAGTGCCTGTTTCCTAGTGCCAAGTCGATAACACGTCGATAACAGAAGCGTACGTTTTAATACTACAGTGGTTTACGATATTTCATATTCCGATTCCTCGTTCCTTCCGTTACGAGTCATATATATATATATATATATATATGCATGTTCAGTTGTTTCCCGTATCTCGTGAAAGCCGCCCACGAGTCAGAAGAGGAGCTTCGTAACTCGTGTATGATTTGACAGAAACATAGAGATAAGCGAAGCCAGCAGCAGATGGCAGATAAGGAGACAGAACGCCGACTCGGTTGTGGAGCGACCAGAGGCTCCTGCGCCGACGCTGGTCGACGTGATACTGCGCGCAAGACGGGAGACGCAGGTTGGTAGCGCGTTTAGGTCTGTGCGCCTTATACCGAGAGACGTTTCTGCGCATGCGCCGATTGCGTATAGTAAGCACGTGAGTCAGCAGCGGTTCACGTTATAAGCGGGTACACTGCTTTTGTATATCTATATAGGAGGCCTGGTGTGTATGGATATATGTGTGTGTGTGTGTGTGTGTGTGTATTATATATATATTATATCGAGTGTAAGGGTACCTGTGTCAGTGCAGCTCCGTCTGTTTACGCTCGAGGACTACACGGGTATGGCCATATGTCAAAATCTCATTGCATAACGGTCCCTATCGTCGACGGCGCGGCGTCTCTTTTTCGCTATTTAGCCGTGAGTCAGAGGACGCGGATAGTTGGACGTTAATGGGTTTGAGGATCGATACGATCGAGAATAATAGACTCGTAAGTTCAATGGGTACGATATACGTGTTACGATTGTCAATCTTCTAGATGCACGACGGGAGGCGTCTTTTAGGTTATTAGGTTATGTTATAATTACGTACGTGGCTTACTGTATTGTTACGTGGGGACTATGTCGTAGTGCGACTATTACTGTCGATAGGCATGCGTATGTGGCGAGTCTCCATGACGGTTTTATTATATTTATTGACGGCTCGATGCGGGCTGGTAATCGGGATCGAACAAAGCCGCTGTCTGTTTTACCGGCTTTATCGCGACGTCTCGCGACTCGTCGCTTAGTTCATCGTTTAATTTAGCCGTGGCAGTTAGCGCGCACGTAGAAAGCTCGATCGTCATCGATCGAAAAAAAAAAAAAACAAGATTCGCGCCGGGTGCCACTTGGCTTAAATGATAATCGTGAACTGGTGGTACGACGCTCGCGAAGATCGTAGGTCGAATGAGGCGGGAACGGGTTGAGACAGGAATCGGGAAAGTTCGCGTCGGCGACGAGAGGGGCGCGGCGATCGCGCGAGTGGCGGGAAAATTCAAAATTACTGCTGACCCGATTTATCGAATTTTATCGACTCGACACGGTCGTTGTCCTGCGCACGGAGTCAGCAGTCGTTCTTGACGATCACGTGACTCCCGATCGGTTCTCGTATGTGTCCAAAGTGACCGTGTGAGACGCTGCTCAATTTTTTTTCTCTCTCTGTCAGACTCGTTGCTTCGATATTGCGATTATTTATTGTACTCGACGACACGTGCCTCGATGGCGGTTTTCATCGGGGAAAATTGGCGTCTGTTATACGAAGCGCTGACAACGGGCGTAAAAGCGTTGTGCGCAAATTCAGCCGGACTATTCGCGGCGTCATCCTGCTCTGAGTCATTCCTATGAATAGATTCCTATCTTGCCTTGCCTCTGACTCTGGTAGTCCTCTCTCTCTTTCTCTTTCTCTCTCTCTCTCTCTCTCTCATCTCTGGACCTCGTGTGCTTTATATTCTCGTACTATTTTCTTTTTCTCTTTCTCTCCGTCTCTTACTTGGGACCGAGGGTATTCCACTTGGCAAGGTATTCTGGTGGCATTGGTCATATATCGTTTGACTTATTTATTTATTCGCGGAAACATTGAGACCGACACAGTAAGGGCGTAGAAAATTCCTTGATAATGAGAGAATCCGCGTACGTAAATCGCAAAATTATTGCATAAGGCGTACGTACGTCTCGTTAGTAAAATTGCAAATTGGGTATAAATAGAAATGGCTTAGAGCAGAGACAATTGCCCAGTGGGGTTCGACCGACGTCGTTTAATAATTAGTAATTCTTGAGCTGCCTGCAATTGCGTGCAGTTTGCACGCGTCCTCGTGTGCGCGTCTCTGTAGACGTATTTTGTCACGGTGCAATGACATCGGCTCGCCGATCGTCCAGTCGTATGAAATTTGACATGGGCGGACAAGGAGCGGAGGCTGGGCGCGACACGAGGTCTTTCGGCGTACAAAGTGAAAAGAAGAGATTCGCACGCGCAAAACTTTTAACGGAGGCGGCAGGCAGGAATAACGCAAGGCGGATCATCGTTATTTCCGTAAGACTCGAGGCGACCACGTGACTCCGTGTCAACGTGGTTCAGAACGTGTGATCGCGAAAATTGTGTTTTTTTTTTTTCTCTCAAAATCTCTCGACCGCCAAAATTGTAGATCGAGAGGCGCGAAGGAACGATTCTCAAGAATTCGGGGTACAGGCACGCCCACGGCGTATCGTTGATAAAGTATCTTATGCGTAGATAAATAAAATAAATAAAGTATGACAGACAGAGAGAGAGAGAGAGAGAGAGAGGGAGAGAGAGAAAGAGAGAGAGAGAGAGAGAGAGAGAGAGAGAGAGAGAGAGAGAAAGAGTTCGGCATGACGCAAAGAGTGTCTAATGTTGACGGGAAGGAAGGAAAGAAAAAACACAGTCCAGAAGGTTGCCATTGACGACAAACAGAAACGCGTGTTTTTGCGCATGCGCATAAACAAAAAAGAAGGAGGAGGAAGTAGGCAGATTTGTCCTACGCACTACGCAGGCAGATTTACACTACGCACTACGTAGTACGTGTCGACGCTGTCAGGTTTACCAATTTTCTAAACTGAGCGGATGATGGGAAAACTGGCAGTGGTGGTAGGAAGCGCTACAGAGGCCGGTTCCATGGAGGAGATTTCACAGGAGGCGATCGATCAGTCTAGGAGCGACGGAGAGATGGAGATTATTAAAAAGGAAAAAAAAAAGAGTAAATAAATACGAAGGAAAGACTTACCCAGAAGAAGAGTGGGTTCCCGGTTATCCTCGACGAGGGCGGCGAGAACGAGAAACAGCGGATGCTGAACGGGCAGATGCTCGAGATCAGCAGTGCAGTCGTCGTAGACGATGACCTCGCGATAGAGCCGTCGCCTGAGTATCTCCTTGCCTTCCCTGGCGGTGGCCAGGTCGGCCAGGGTGGCCTTGCCCTGCTGCAGCCGCCTGCGGTTGAACCGATCCGAGCAGTTGACGTTAATGGCGCCGCGCACGTGGTTCACATTGTAGACAATGAAAGGTCGACAGTCGAGCAGCACCGGGGTCGAGGGCTGATGAAGGAGCCTCCTGGCGAGTTCATCGGCCGTGATGGTGCTGGAGTTCCGGAGGACCAGCTGACGCTGAAGGGTGCTGCTCTCGGAGCAGGGACTGGTCGGTAGGCTGACGGACTCCAGCTTGCAGCGTTTAGGTGGTGCGCAGTTCGCCGACAGAGGATAGAGGAGACCCTGATGACGATGATGATGATGATGGTGCAGGTGGTGATGGTGGTGATGACGATGATGATGATGGTGGTGGTGGTGGTACTGATGACCGTTATTATTATTGTTACTGACGAGGGGGTTCCCGTTGCTCTCGTCGGTCCCGTTGCTGCTGCTGCTGCCGACGACGATGATGCTGCTGGTCCCGCTGCCGCCGTTCGACGAGGTGGTGGACGACGAGGTGGGCGAGGTAGTGGCTGAGGTGGGCGACGTGGGCGTGGCGAGGAAACGATCGCTCGGGGGACCAGGTTCGCTCAGACTTCGGTTCAGCACGAGTTTGAGGTTGTCGCGCGGCCGCCCGGCCGACACCGGCTCGCAGCACACCAGGGTCGACATCGGCGGCCTGACGTCAGTACCAGTTATATCGAGAGGCGACGCCGACGCTGAAAGGAGAAAGGGAACCGTGGATGTAGATGTCAGTGCCGAGTGCACTGGCTGTGCGTCGCGGTGCCCCGCGACGTCCTCCGTCGCTTTGTGCTAAAGCACCTTAACCAACGACTAATAATACCAATTGCCATTAACCAGGATCGTTAACACTCGTCGCTTTATCGAACGATAAGATCGATACCGTGCATATCGATACTCGTCAAATCGATCCTATCGAAGCCCCCTCCTTTACTTACAACTAGTAGATACGACTTATCTCGGTCTGGCTACCACTTCGCTTTCCCTGCGCAGTCCCGTATCGCCTCTGCGCCACTATGTGTAATACGTAATCTCCAGAGTCGGGTACCCGAGCAATAGCTTTTTCCTTCTCTCCAGCAGACGGAGTTTGTACATGACAATTATTTGTCTTTACTCCGTATCGTC
Source organism: Calameuta pallipes (assembly GCA_030142375.1). Classification (NCBI taxonomy): domain Eukaryota; kingdom Metazoa; phylum Arthropoda; class Insecta; order Hymenoptera; family Cephidae; genus Calameuta; species Calameuta pallipes. The sequence goes on along the minus strand of JARQSW010000370.1, from coordinate 929,936 downwards.
ATCGTTACTAAGCAATCGCGCGACAGGTCTTCTTGCTGCTAAATTCACGCCGAAAAAAGCCAAACGGACATTCGCGTACTTCGACGTTTTTTTTTTTACAGCTCCCAACGGGGATCCAACCGCGATTCTAGATCCTTGGACGTACGACTATCGACTAACCTAACCTCAAATTCGATGCGTCGTACGGAAGCAGCTTAAACGCTACTTCTAACCTCCGCCTGTCAATCCAGCTACGCGTCACTTGGTCCTGCAATCCACTCCGTCCCAAGTCTTTAAGTTTCTCCGTGACAAACACTTGATTACCAATGAAAATTACTTCAGTACGTATCAAAGTTCCATTAAATCCATTAAAGTATCTCCTACGATTTAATTTTAATTCTCCCCTCGACTCCCCAGTCCATTTCATTAAAAAAAAAAAACATTCTTTCTCGTGCCGTCGGGTATCTCCTTTAGCTGCGTGAAGTTGGCCGCTTTCCACCGTAAGAAGCACAGAGCGCCCGGAGTCGATAGTAACGCTCGATTAATTCGATGGCTCACGGCAAGCCGTTACGTTTAATGATACAGTAATAATTAATGGCGGACATAAGTCACAGATAACGATCAGAGACATTAAACGTCGAGAAAAAAAAAGAAGCAAAAGCCCCAAGTACCCCAACGGTCATCTATCCAGTTCAAATCGTAATACGTATCTCCGTTTAGCGTCGTCGTAACCCATTCGTCAGATCTTAATGCGTACGGACTATATGTCGAGCAAACGTTGCAACGAGCAGCCGCGCGCGCCTTCCGAACGGCCGCCTAGAAGAAACGTACGAAAGGACTGGCGGCTTTCGAACGTAACAATTTCAAAAATTCAATGCTTATATGTCACAGGGGGAAAAAAAAAACCAACTGCGACTGCAACCTGATTTTTTTTATTTTTTATTAACAGGTCACCCTAACCAAAATACCAATTGTTTCTTTCGACAACGTAATAAAATTTTTTTTTTTATTTTCAGGATTAACAATGTTACCAACTGGTCTCCGCTATCTCGACTGTCCTCTAAATATCTGAGTACGCAGGGTTGCTAGGGGCAAGAGCGACAGTACGAAAAATAAAGCCTAAAATTGTTCCGTCCCTATATATATGTTATATATATATATATATATATTACATAGCCGTATAAATGTCCCCGGATGACATTATGCACCTTCGAGCCTCCTTTCGAAGCTAATTATATATATATATATTTTTTTGTTTCAAAGCATCGATACTAGACGCCTGCGCGATACGTAGACTGAATAAGGTGTCGAAAAGACGTTCTAAAAGTGTACTTTACGCTACTGTCAGAAACCGTTCGCCGACTAATAACTCATTCTGGAAAACAAATTACGCACGGCTGGCTTCAATTGAAAGTCCAGGGAACGTTGCGCGGCTGGTTTATAGAAATTTTCACTGCCCGTGGGACTCGGCATTCCATTCTATTACGAAGTCATTGTAACGGTACATATGTCCTATAAAATTTTTTAATTTCCGAGCAAAAAAAAAAAATAGCAATTTTACCCATAAATCGCTTCTCCGACGTCAGTCAGAATCCGCACGACGTCGCGCCCAAAGATTGGACGTTACGAAATAAGAGAAAGACGTTACGAAATATCGAAGAAAATATGTCGCGCGCGCGAGGGCCGACAAGTCGCTGTAAAACGCTCGGGCGTCAATGTCGTCGAATAAGTCTAAATAATAAAGCGAAAAGCTGCCCCGCGAAGCATCGGCGGGAAGAGAATCGACTGATCGTGAGTCAGAAACTAATATTAGAAGGTGAGGGGCTGCGCCGCCGGGCCGGACTCCTTCGATCCGACTGACTGAGTCTCGAGCGCCACCTCGAGCGTCTCCTTCTCTCTGGCGGCTGCCGTCTTCCTCTTCGTTTCTTCGAGTGAGTAAACCTTATGGAATTCAAAGGAGCGCAACCCAACCTGGGTTGGATTTTCAGCCTGGGGACAGGTGTAGCGCCACGGCACCTGCTGCTAGCAGGCATCGACCACTGGTATACTGAGAAGCCGAAGCAGCCGAAGCAGCCGAAGCTGCCATAAGGATACTATAGGAGCTACCAGGACGAGATGCGTGGCAGTGCCCTCGTGTATTTTATTTTGTCAAACCTAACCTAACCTCAAATACATGAGTCAAACGCCATTAAGCCGGTATCCACCAATTCTTTATATTTATTTACTCTCATAAAAACGATTGGCGATTCGTTGCTCCTACGTTTCCGTCGGATCGCGAGAACGGAAATAAAGTCGAGTTTTTACTTGGACGCGGTTCAAGGACGTTACGAAAACCTGAATGAACGCGTCCGCGTCTGCTGACGGCGCAGCGAGACGCGCGGGAATTTTGAATTTGAAAAGATAAACACGCGCGCGACTGGATCCCCGAGTAGCGAAGGGAATTTATTAAGAATTACGTAATGTCTGGCGACAGTTTAATGATACTGGATATGTTTCTGATTGTCAGTTATTAGTTTGTCGCTTGGTTTACAACAAGCGACACGAAATGTCGCATCGGGTCGGCTCTCGTACACCTACCTTTTCCCGATGAGGTGAACCGGTTCGAGTGGCCCTCACGATACGATCCACGTCGAGTGACGCACCAGCAGCACAACCGGCAGGTCTGAGTCACTCGCGCGGACACTAGTTTCTAAATGTGGGTAATCCACGTGCGATCGCATCGAACGAGACAACAATCGCGGATCGCCGAAGAATGCAGTGAAGACGCGCCTAGAGAGATAGACAGACAGACAGACAGACAGAGACAGATAGGGATAGAGATAAAGAGAGAAACGTACGACGGAAGAGGATCGCGAGGATAATAGATCGTAGAAAAAAAAAAAGATAGACGTCGCGTCGAACTTTCAAACTAACGGAAGGATCAGGATCGAGAAAAGAGGGATCTCCGGAAGCCTCGCCGTAGCCTGATAAGGATCAAGGAACGAAAAATCGCCGTGAGTTCAAGATAACGCGGACCTGCCAGGTCGACGTCGTGACCTGCGACGATCACGATGGGCGAACATGACCATTCGTACTGTCTCGTGATTGGACCTTCGACCCGCAAGTGCCGGAAGTGCGGCACCGTCTCGCGTTTAAGAAATACGAAAAGCAGCCGGAAGTCGAGGCCGAGCGAGAGACGTTAGGTCCGTCCTCATCGGCTGCCGAGCGAAGACTGCCCGAGACTGTCGTTCCCGAATGTTGGAACGCGGCATTCAACCAGACCTGCTGGGGTAGGTGGTGGGGGTAAAGTCGGGAGGACGGCGATCCAATCAGCGTCGAGTAACTTTTTGTACACAGTGAGCCGAGCTCTGCGTCGTACGAGTGTGCGTCTCGGCTTCTACACGCTTCTACACGTTTCTACACGCTTCTACACGCTTCTACACCGAGCAGCCATAACCTCAAACACCCTCTAAACGCTCGTTCCTCTATCTCCGCTGCTCGTGCCGTACTCTTATCACTGTCCTACCGGTTTACGTTCAGTTTACTCTCTCCTTCGCCGATTCCCTCCCCGCGTCTCTCCGTGCCGCGTCGCGATATCCGTGTGTGCGAGCAACTCACGCGCACCAACAAAACAGACCAGAAACACACACGGAGAGACTCGGATGAGTCATCGAAGCTCGTGCACGTTACCCGCGAGTTACTATCGAAGACCCACCGTCTGATGCCACAGGGCTTCCTTTAAGGACGAGCCCGATAGGAACGACCCCCGAAAAAAGGCTATTATATAATTTCCAAAAAAAAAAAACCCAAAATTTACACTCTTAAATTTTTCCCTTCGATCACCCAGTAACAATTTTTTAGCCAAAAAAATATCTGTCGCGAGGCCTCGTGTCGGCTATTTAATAAATTATCTTTCCTCGTCCAATTAAAAACAACCAGTAAGACGGTTCGTCACGTTCGAACGAACTAATTCGCGAAATCTTTTCGCTACAGAAACGAAAGATCGCAACGTGCATAAGCGAGGGTAGCGACGGAGTCCGTTCTCGAGTCCATTAGAAACTTCTTTTTATCGGCTTGCATTAGTCACGGGTTTGTGAAACCCTTTTTGCATGGGGGGGGGATAGATGAGACGCGTGTGTGTACATGCGTGAAGTAGTGGGAGGACTGGGGAAACACGTCCTTTCCGTACATGATTGTGATTCCCGTTAATGGTTCGTCGGCAGGGATGCAATTTATGGGGTGGCCGAGGTCGTGAAAGCTGCCTGAAAATTGGGGTGATTTCTGGCCGATAGATATAACGGAGAAAGGCGGCGAAGAGGGGGGGGGACGTCAAAGGGGGAGTCGAAGGGGGGGATGAAGCCAGCGGTGATTTAACGTGATAAAAAACGATGATACGCGGAACAGCACGTAATTTCTATTGAAAATCGTGCATTATCGATTTTATAAATGAACAATCGTTATCGTGCACGATAATCGTCTACTGATAATTTGTAGGTATCAATATTGTGGGATTATTTCATCGATCGAAAAAAAAAAATAATCTCTTAATTTTCCATACTTATGCGAGTGACGTCACGTTTCTTTCTTTTTTTTTTCAACATATATACATGCAACACGTAATATCCCATTGTCTCGTACGAGCACGTGTCGGAATTCATTAGAAGATAATTACGATTACGTAAATTATTTCTTTGTATTATCTTAACCCCCACCCTCCCTTCCGCCCAACTCCCACTTTGTTAAAACTCGATGAAATTCTTAAACGAGGTGATAACAGCTCTTTAATGACTCGATAAAAATCGTTGTACGGCTTAAGTCGAAATTAAATTTTCGAATTGTTATTATTTTTTTTTTTAAACAATGTAATTTATATGAATTTTATTATTTGTATCTTATCGAGTAGCGAGTTCGATTAGTCAGATTCGGAATTGATTTAGTGAGCAGATAAATATCGATCGATATATACATATATATCGGATAAGGTTATAATTATGAAGGAATAACGACGCGCTTATGATAATTAATAGTTTTCACGTAACGCGCAGCCATTTCAATTCGTCAAACGATATTTGCAATGCGCATCGATCGTCAAATTCGATTCCGCCATGTTGGACTTTAATACTGAAAAAAAGTAATACGTAGGAGTAACGGGAGTAATGAAACGTATGTTAAATAAATAAACGGGGCAACTGACACGTATGTGTAAACAAAGCGTAATGTTAATTTTCGATATTATACAGTAAATATATATATATATGTATATATATATATAACAATTAGTCAATGAGAGCAACAGGAGTAGAACGTTAAAGTAACACATTGGTACCCGAGAAATTATTAGATCAACGATAAGAAGTACCGGCCAGGAGTAACTGATAAGAAAGGAGTGAAAAAAAAATAATGAATGGTGCTTAGATTTTTTTTCCGGGAAAGTTCATGGGGGGGGGGGGGAAGAGAAACAAGTTATCGGTGACCGCTTCCGAAAACAGTAGTTTATCGCGAAGCGCGATAAGAGGACGGGAGAATTTTTTCGGTGAATTTAAATTTTAGTTTTCTCTCCGTCTAAGTGCGAACGTCCGACAAGGAGCAGGATACGCGTTGGCTTTGTGCACTACGCGAGTCAAAATATCGACATAAACAAGACGTACCGCATTTAAAATGTTGGCTGGACTGGAGATGGTTCTCGATGTTTCCGTAGTTTAATGTTTTCTTCGATTTCGCCCAATTAAGTTGTTCGCTTGACTTTGTTTTTGTCGAGGAGCATGTGCACTTTTTTATGGGCGTCATCGGCCATTTGCTTCTGGAAGCTCGTCCGAGGAAGTAACGAGGTTAACGGCGAGCCGACGAGAGGCTTTATTTATTTTTCTACGTTCCGTCAACCGTCCCGGGCAGACGCGGTCTTACGTGTAAAAAGGACGCGGACTTTATGGACTGTGGAAGTAAAATGTATAGTGAGAGACACTCGCGGAGTATAGAGGTTATGTTTTGGTTTGCTTTCCCGTGGAGACGTTCGTCGCCGTCGGCGGTTGCCGTTTGTTTTTCACTTTCTTGACCTGGTCGGTAGCGCGACGCTCGCAGCGCGAACACAAAGAGCTTGGAGGTTAATTTATCATGGATTTTTCGATGGGACACAATGGGAATTAAGAGCGTAGAATTTCGTAATACTTTTTTTTTCTTCCAGTCGTTTCTCCGCTCGAATATTATTTCGTTTTTCGTGACGGTCAACGCGTCGGTGCTACATGATTCACGTAGTCCAAGAACGGCAGGGCTTATCGACTGCGGCGATAAGAGCGCCACGCTTCTATTTGTTTTTCTTTTTACGGGAGAAAGGAGTACTAGAGACGCGTGTTAGTTTCGCGCGCTTTTACGAGAGAGAAAGAGAGACAGAGAGAGAGAGATAGAGAAGGAGAGAGAGAGAGAGAGAGAGAGAGAGAGAGAGAGAGAGAGAGAGAGAGAGAGAGAGAGAGAGAGAGAGAG
>JARQSW010000370.1:837035-920779 GCA_030142375.1 Calameuta pallipes | reverse complement strand
ATATATAGATATATATATATAGATATATATATATATTGACAAGGCAAGTCGGACCAGGAGTAAATAAGAGTCCGTCGCGGGGACTCGCTTGCGTTAAAAGTCCTGTAAGGATGACCCCTCCCGCAGCTATTGCTCCTGAACAGCCTATACCTTCCTGATCCATTGGCACAAGACTAGTTTAACCGTTACTAAAAATTTCAAATATTCTTTCCTGTCCCAAACCAATCGTCACCAGTCATCGGGTTGCTCACCTTTCAGAGGTCGGAAATTCAATCGTTTTATTCGAGGCAGGGTCGCACTGGCGCAGGCTCGCGTTAAACCAGGCATCTCGTGTTCCTCCTTGTTGAGCGTCGACTCTGATGACGTAGCTGACTCCGTCGGCGTCACTTCTAACTGAGGAACGACTATGCGCTTCGCAGCTACCTCTTCGTCGGCGTGGATCGACTCTGCGTCTAACGAATGAATGGGGATTAATGGAAACGTTTAATGCTATACTTTACGTTCGTTTTTATAATATAGTATATATATATATATATATATACGATGGAACAAGCTAGATACCTACGTCATGACGATGCGTCATTTGTTTAGTATGTGAATTGCGACATTTTTTTTTTTTCGCGGACACGTATGTTGCCACCGCGTTGCGCGCAGTTCCTTTGCGAAACAGGTTACACGGAGGACATTTTTACGTGACAAAGAAGCATGAAAAATTGATAAAAATGACAAATAATTCGAGGCTCGTAAACTCTTTCGAAATGTCGGCCCTCCTCGATCTAGCGTTTCGTGACTTACTTCTGTCACGCACGACGAGCGCACATTCTGTATTTTTCTTGGCTTTGCTTTTTTTTTTTTGCTTTACTTCCTGCCAGTTTCTCGAAGGTCGTTGATAACTAGCAGGTATCGCGTAAGAAGTAGATCTACCTACACTTAACGTTACTCCTGTTCACATTCCTCGGTACGTAATACGGCGTTAAAGCGCAACAAACGCACTTGCGATTGAATTTTATTAGCTCGGCGCACACGTATACGTGTACCGGGTGATTCAGTCGAAACGTATCGACAACATGGTTTTGCCATAAGAATCAAATGGGCAATTTATATATATATATATATATATATATATATATATATAAACGCACACAAACATAACAGGAGAGTATCGCATTGCAAAGTAAGAATGTATCGCATTAATGTTTTATAAAACGCAGCGGTCAGCGTTCCTGTCGAGCAGTCGAACTTTTCCACGAGCAACTGCGTAAGAAGTAGAAGAAAAGACGGTTGGCATAAATTGAAGGCGGGCGCCGTCAGTGGGCAAGTAAACAATCGAATAAAGTAGGAGGAATTATTTTGAAAGAGTGCGAATAAAAATAAAATATATTAAACAGGAAGAAGAAGGAGCTACGAGGTATTACCGTGCGGAACATGGCTCGTGGGTATTGAGATTAAATGTACGTGATTAATTAGAATCTTGTCTTGACAGGCACGTGGACGTATGTAAATAAAGATAAAAGCACGAGGCACGGACACACTGTAGGTTTAATATAGTCGCGTAAAACTATATTGGAAATTGTACGCCTACGTTTAGACTTTTTTAAAAGACTCACGTCTCTTGCTCGGCTGTCGTGGAACGAGGAGCGTCGGAGGTTGTGCGCGACGACGGTTCACCGTTGACTGCGCGCCGCTTGGACAGTTTGGAGCCACGAGCGATATCTTTGCACTCATCTTCGTAGAAGGTCTTCCTGACTCAGAGACTCGGAAGTAAATTGACGAAGGTCAAGCCGCTGCCGTCGTCTTTTCTTTCAGGATGGATTCTGCGACACACCGGTTTGCCATTGGAATCTCCATATTGGGTGTAGTCAGCCCTGAGCCTTAAAATAAAGATAAATATTTCCTGTTAACCCCGCTGCTCCTAGTTTATGCGATTTTAACGTCACTTTCACTCGTGGCAACCAGGAGGCCGAGACTGTGGACACGTTTTAACTTGTCCGAGAGAGGTTTGATTTTTATACTTTTATACTGACAGCACTGATTTACCCGTGATGCATCTTGGGAAAATTTCTAACCTCCAATTGTGACAGCTATGGGTTTTACGTCTGGGTACTAGTTCCTTTTTTACCGAGTTACGTGTCCCGTCGGTAATTTACCACGGTTGGCTCCGAGTTTTGTCGCGTGGGACGATCGATAGATTACAGTAGTCTTGTAGCGCAGCATTATTTATCTTGTATTCGTGTACAGTTTTATAAAGCTGTGATTGATTGTCTTATCGCGGTTTTAGTTTCTTTCACTGGGATACGTCAATATTATTTATTAGCGTGACGTTACTACTTGAAAGACGAGCTCGAGCCCCGACTAGACAGCGATTCACTTTTATGATGAATAATTCAAGAATAACCAGGAAGGAGGTTACTGTACTATTTTAAATCGAGCGCTGCTGCTATACCGGCTTTGACGTAGGTTATGGGCGAGTGACTGACTCGATGAAAAAGACACCTGGTGATTATTTAGACTTTATCGGAAAACTGACACGTCGCGAAGGATAGCCCTGCGTGCTTCACATACACATATCACGGTAAGAGTCTACGCGCACGAAGTTGCTTGTTAAATTTATCAAAATTATCAATACTTTTCGCTTCGTTCCAATAACGGCCATTTGTAATTCGCGCATGCGCACAAGTAACCCCGCTAAACCCCCATTCGAACAACAAATACGTGAGTCATAAAAGAGATTAATTCTCGATACTAATTTCACACAAGAAAATCAACCAGCGAAGGATCTCGTGTTTCTCGAAGGGATAAAAAAAATACAAGAATAAAACCAAAGGAGAGGAAGCAAGAAGTATCTCTTTTAAAAAACAAAAATACAAAATGAATACGCCTGGCACGTTGACTTCTTGACTCACACGTTCGGGATCGCAGACCGAGCACCTTGAGGAGGGAACAGGAACTGACAGCCACGCCAAGGCAAGCCGGAATTCTTGATTCTTTGTCCTACCTACAAGCCAACCAATTACTAATATCCTTTTGATATTTGAAAAACCGTAATCCTTAGTCACAGAACAATACGCAGGTACAGTCTTGCTCGTTAATATATTAAATAATAAAATCAATACCAGCCCGTGTCATTATACACTGTCTACGCAGTGCGCGTCTTTACACGTATAAACAAGTTTAACCACTGAACGACAATATTAAACAGAACGTACATACCTGCTCCGAACAAGTACGTAACGACGTCTGAATTATTGTCATGCCAGTATAGTTACAATCCTATGACTCCGATACAGGTATCCATGAGGTGGTAAAAAGAATGAAGAAAGATATACATGTAAAGGAAGCAAGAGAAATAATTCCGAGTGCTATGACTCGGCCAGACTGCGGATCACTGGACGATATACATTTGAATAGAATTCAGCCGCAAGGAGAAAACGCAAGGCTGCGACAAGGACTCCGCTGCTTTAACGTTGTGTACTCGAATGACTTTTACTAGTCTATCTGCCAACTATTACACTACCACGTTACTACGACTACAGCTTATCCTACTATTGCCTATTTGATATTAGATACGGTCTCGCATTACCATTAGACTGCAAACGCTCAAGATATTTTATACATGCTTCATTTATAGTTGTAAATCAACAATCAGGTTCTCTATACATATTCTTATATATGTATATATTTAGTAATTTCAATGAGACTAGCAGTCTCTTTCCTTGCTCTATCTGAATACTTTATATGATTTAATTATGGTTATCGACCATTCTTCAAGTACAGTAATAACGTAGCATTGGGTTTCCTGCTTGGATATTTTTATTGCTTGATTATTAATTAACTCAGCCATTTTAGACTCCTTGTTCTTCGTATTAGAATCCTCGTGAGATCTTGAAATTAGCTTTGGATATTTATTTATTGACACATGTGCTAGTATATTTGGTAGTTATTTTTTTAATTGACTGTATTACTTACCACTGTTAGAGAAACTTCATGGGGATAAAGAGACACAGGGGTCTCATCTGTCTGTTCTCTATGCATTAAGGCTAAAAGGCTCTTCCAGATTTAAATAGTTAAAACTGCCTCGTTCCTCCCTGCACGATCAATCCTTACCCTTACAAGGCTTAATCCAAGGGGGGTTTTGCTGCTATCTTTGTGGGACCTGGGGGAATTCGTGTAGGGTACTATACTGTAATCAAAGGGTTGATACCAAATGCGCTGTACTATCTGACACCTGGGTTACCAAAATCCATAAACATAATTCACAGGGATCTACGTTAATGCACCTTGTATATAAATTTAATCTACATCCACCAAATGGGTCCTGGTTAAAGTGCTAATATCTAACTTTACTTTTTCTTCACTGGGTTACTGACTCTAGAGAAAATGGAGGACGCGATTCACAGACTGTAGATTCATTCGAGTTGCATGAATCACCGACTGCTCACTGTTTTTATCCTTTTCCTAGATGCTGCTCTGGGATAATGACGCTTGGCGAACAACAGTGAAAGTATTGAGAGTCAATGTAAATCTTGCAATAGGTCGGGACGCTGCGCAATGCTTTTACTCTCTCTCTCTCTCTCTCTCTCTCTCTCTCTCTCTCTCTATCTCTTTCTCTCTCTCTCTCTCTCTCTCTCTCTCTCTCTCTCTCTCTGTGCCGGAAGAATAAAGGAGCAATTAATACCAACATAACGAAGATCCGTAAAAACGATATCTGCTTAATAAAGAATGATTTTCAATTTTAGAAACCGGATCTCAGGCTCCTGGGGGATGATCTTCAGTAGGGTGAAATAGGTATGCCGCAACAATTAGGGTGACATACGGAGCGTGTTACCAACGTAATCAAATCACACGGAGCCCCATTTCCAGTTAGCAGCACCACGCGTTGACAAACTACTGGGGGTTGAAGAACCCCTAGGCTAGGACTACCTATGTCCTGTGTGTACAGTATTGGCACATGTATTAGAGTTGATTCATCTGTTTGCTTTTTATTATCTCCCAGCTAGACGATGCTTTTCCCTGTATGACGTGTATAAGGGGATGCTTGTCTTTCGCCAATCAATTTATGGGGTTGGCTGCTCTGAGCTGCTTTTTATCCTAAATTCGAGGGTGGCTACTGAATTCTCGATCCTCCAAGGTTTATTTATGAGTCAGACACTTGGGTATTCCATGGATGGGATATATTTGTAATGATGCTGACTATACCGATGACAGATATATTCTGTATTCTGTGAATGAAGACAACAGGAATTTTTACTCGGTATAGGCCAAGATATTTTATCTTGGAAATTTGTATTGTTCACTTTTATAAATAGCTTTGTATTTTATAGGGTTGAGTAGGGGACAATGGATGCCGATATATCTACGTTACTGGGCACATCGATCGTACTACTTTTAGAATTGCGCAATACACGTTTTATCTATTATTTCCATTTTAGTTCGTGAGAAAGTCGACACACTTTTTTTTTACTAGTTACTGATTAATTTATGTTTAATGGTATTAACGTTTACGATTTTACACTATTTTAACAAATTTCAGAGTATAGAAAATCCTATACACTCGCGGTCTGACGATACGTGTGACTTATCTACTGTCGTGTCCATTAGTCACGTAAAATCTGAACGAGAAGTGTTTACTTTTTTTTTTTTGAATAATAAAGCATTCATGCACCATTGAGAAAAATGGAATTTTTCTTAAAATACTCAAAATAAGTTGAGACAAGCTCGTATTAAAGAATATTCGATCAAGAACAGTAGAAAGTATAATAAGGAAATTGTACGTATAAAAATAAGAAAGCCAATGAAAAACTGAATAAAAATGTATTTAAAAAATCAATAAGAATAACGAATCATAACCTTTTAACGTAATAAGAATCAGCCAAGCGCTCGCAGCTCTTCCATAGAGAACAGTTACGAAATTTCCAATTACAGATGAATATCCAATAATCCAGGTATCATCCGGAGGAGGATCCTACCGTGGGAACTTATTGGAACGTCGTGAAGAATCTCAAAAGGTCGTCCCGTGTAACAGCAGATAAAACAAGAGAAAACTGAATCCGAATAGTCGGCACCGCGACGAAGCACTGAGCACTTTTCCACGTAAACCTTCGGGGCGTCTCAACGGCAAACTCCGACGTCGTCTACGTCGATGTGGAAATTGCCAGGACTATTACTAATACCATCGCTACTCCTACAAGCAAACCGGCAATGTAACCGTCATTCCTGTGACTCCGGGAGCTTCCGTTAAAACGTCGTCTGCTGCTACATAGTGACGTCGTAACGTCGCGACGTCGTATCCTAGGCAACGGCTTCTCTCTCTTCTTGTTATGCGCACTGGACATGCGCAGATCCTCTATATCGTCCTACGTCTAGATGTCTAGATGGTCTGAATGGCTGATGGTCTGGATGGCTGATTGTCTGTATATAACCTCCATGTTGCTTTGCGTGCTCGTCCTTATGGCTATACGGATCGAATCGATCGACTCACCTGCCTGCCTTTAGGCAGAGTTTCTCAACGTGTCTTTCTTTTTAATCTTTCGCTGTGAATCTTCGAAACTTCGTGAAGATTGGATGGAGCATTTTATTTTACTATGACACTCGTTGCCACGGCTGAAGAAGCCCAGAGAAGATCGTCTCCTAGCGGCATTTTTAGGTTAGGACGTCTTTGCAAGAGATTGAAAACGATTGTGTCTGGTAACGATGAAGTCTGGTAGGGATTACATTTAAATAATATAATTTACTTGCATGATTTCATTTGATTCTATACAATTGGATGATCGAGCTCGTTGAAATATTTTTTATATAATACATTGTTACCTCTCGTGCACACGAAATGGTGCAATTATTTTCGGAATTTTAAATTCTATCAGGAATCTATTCTTGTAAATGACTTCACTACTGACTAGGATATGTATGCATTTAGATTATATCGATCGGTAGGATACGTCATAGGCTGACCTACAATCGACCCCTCGTGACACACATAGGATGCAGGGGATCGTGATATTTCTACCTTGGTGCTAAAGAAGGATCTGAGAATCTTATGTACTTTATCTAGTTTTTAATCGGATGCTGTTTATTTTTCTTTACGGAACACTGACCTCCTTAGATAATTAAAATCGAGCGTTATATCTTTCATATCGAATTTCTTAATCGTCATCAAAAATCATATGTCAATCGATACCCTCCATTTCTTTTTTAAACGCACTGCAAAATATTTTCATAAAGAAAAGCAGCTTCCGTAAGATCACGTTCTTGAAATTCATCTCAATTTCGATGAACCCAACGGCGCAGCTCCCGTTAGCCAACTCGACCGATCCGAAGGGGTCGATACAGCATGCGCAACTCATTCACCCTCGGGAAATTATTCAGCATGGACCACTCGTGACGTGTCACGTTATAATAATCTGAAAAGCGTGCTGTTTTAAAGAGAAAAGAAAAAATATATATTATTCTCCGTATTCTACAATTGAAAGACAAGAAAGAGTGTTTCAGTGATAAGACTCATGGCCTTACCGTACATTGCGCGGTACCAGACAATAGAAAATGTATAAGAGACAGATTGTCAGGAGAAAGAGAAATAAATTGAAAGATTTATTAAACAAAGTAAGTATCGTGAAACTTTATTGTTACAAATTATCAACGATAACCGTGCAAAAATAATGTACGTTATCGTTCTGCGTATAATTCGATGCGTAATGCGCGTTACGTATCTTACGTAATAAAAGGTGTGAAATGTTTTTGAAAATTTACGCAGTACCCGAACAAATAACAATTTTTATGTAATATTTATTATTAATTTAAGATAAACTGTCGTGCTGAGATATTCAAATGGTTCTAGAAGGCGCGCAGCAGCGCCACAGTCGGATTGCGGATTTAATGAGAAACACAACACGAGGAAGTAGAACAGGGAGAAAGATTTTGTTGTGGAAAAAAAAGTAAGAGAGACCTTAAGTGACAACGAAGTTGTCACTGAGGTCGATCGACGATCTGATGCAATCATTTCTCCTAACGAACAAATAACGATTCACCCGGTGACTAATCGAGGCATCGATATCACAATGGGGACCAGATTTGCCTCCTGTAAATATTGGACATTACTCACGACTCTGATTCGTCATTATTCAATTTTACTTTTAAGGTATTATTACGTCTTTTATTAATGCAATTTATTAATCCGACAGATACGCTCAAGCTTACCAGTCTTCACGATTATTATCAACGGCTTCTTCATGGCAGCCAACCTATACCTTCCGGATTGGACATGGCAAATACGGTTAAATATTTCTCACAAACTCTCCTCTGTAAGATGAATTTTCAATTTTGTATAATAATAACTTTTCATTTAATTTTATTATTAATTGTTTTTTTAAACCTTCTTTAATCTCTTTTTAGCACTTTTCAAAGACGTGCCTGGTTCACCACTGGATATGATTAAGTCACAGGAATTTGATGCACAGCGAATGGCTCTTTATCCAAATTTGGATTACAAACAATTGTACAATGCTCTTATGCAATTGATGGACGTTGTACCGTTGGTACATGTCGGCTTACACGGTCAGTTTTGAAAAAAAAATATGAAGACTCAGTGCAGATAAGAATTTGAAATATAATTTAGGGATTTTTTTGTCATGTCAAACAAGTAATTCCCTGCTAGTTTATTTTTGACAGATGACTCTCCATACGCTCGAGTATTAAATTAGCAGTTGTTCAGGGGTTTGTTATAATAATTAAAGAAATTTAATAATTATTTGAAACGCATTCGAGTAAATTTTTTTGATTTAACGATTTTTATTTAATACGTAAAATTGTATTTATCTATAATATTGGATTTATCATATGTGATTGGCAGCTTTCGGGGAAGCTATACTACAATGCCTGGCTTGTCTTCTTCCTTTCCTGGAACAAGATCTCATCGACAATTTGCCTTACTTGACCGCCAGTGCTATATCCGTTCTTCCTGTCGAACTGCATCAGGAGATTGTCAACTATCTCTGCTTCTACATACTCCCTTTCACGATCAGTACGTTCATTCTTTTTACTCTCTCTCTCTTTCTCTCTTTCTCTCTCCCTCTTTCTCTCTCTCTCTCTCTTCTGTGATCGAATCGTCGGATCGACTTTTGAAAGGCATTTTACTCGTATACACATATATATATATATTTCAGCACGCAAGATAGAGGACGGGAGCGAGAATTACGCAAGCCAGTCTATCTCCGCCGTAATTATGATGGTGTTCCAGTATTCGAGTAATCCTGGTAATTATAAATTCCAATATTATCGAACCAGATCGACTAACGATACTATGATAATTAAAAATCATTTACAGCACATCACTGTCAGTTACTGGAATGCTTGATGGCTTTAAAACCAGGAGTAGTCAAAGATATTCTCTGTGTAGTCGCCTACGGTACTGCACCTGCACGTGCATCTGCTGCAAAGTTACTCTTCTACTATTGGCCTACCTTCAACCCAAATTTGTTTGATCGTCGCGCAGTCCTAGTTAAATTTGCAAGTAAGTCAAAGACTGTCTATGACTGATAAAAAAAATTGGCAATTGGTCTCTTATCTATCGGCTGACTACATAATTAAATTACAAATTCTTGCAGATGACCTAACGCCATTCGTCTGTCAAAGAGACTCTTGTCCAAACGCAGGAAACGCCGAAGCTGGAAAAGTCTGCTACGACCACTGCATCTCCATCACCTTCGCCACGGAATCTCCACCGCCTCTTTATCTCTGCATCGAATGCGCCAATGAGATTCATCGAGAGCATCCGAATCAAATGTTCTACGACATTCTGCATCCCATGCAGCAAGTCTCAATGATCTGTGAGAACAAGGTAGAGAACAGGATCAACCTTAGAAAACGTAATAGCATCTTTGATAAGATTGCTGAAAGAATTAATTCCTATAAATTAACCCAGAACTGCAGAGCGACGGACAAATCAGCAATAAGCGTCTGTTTCTCAACCGAATGTGCAAGTTACAATGGAAATCATCCAATTCGCTATTGTCAACAATGTCACAACATTCGTCACAACAATCGTCGCGGTGGAGATCACGTTTATCACACAGCACTGCCTCACGTATCGCAGATGGACGCTCAGATGCAGACTTACATGGTCCAAGCGATAGTCAGGTATAAAATTGAAGAATTTTATTATCTAAGCCTAATATACGCGTTTCGCGATTGCTGTTACACGATAAGGAACAAGAATCGCGTCCAGCAATTGCACGATGCATGGACCAAGTTAAGATCGTCCATGATTTCGGACAAAGGAGATCGTCTTTAATATTTTACAAGATGTCACACGATGACAAGAATCCCAGCTGCTCCTGTCTCTCCTTTTTAATTGAAAATTCAAAATAGTCAGAACACATAACGCGTTACATATCAACATCAGTCTTGAATTTACGGCATGGTTGTGCGTTGTAATACATATTAATTATATGTTAATCATATATACAACATTAATCGACTGATCGTACAGCAGTACAAGTTAACGGGTATCGAAGTACTAATCAATTATCGCAGGATCTTTGTTGCTTTGCGTGTTTGTCAATGCCGGTCCAACCCGCTTGGTAAGACACAACCCTACGTCACGTCCGGAAAGATGGAAAAAAATGCAGAATCTGTAATAAGATAAATACTATCATTTTTTTTTCAAAAATTCTTTTCGGACGTGGCTAAAGACAAAAAATTCAAAATAGTCAAAACACATAACGCGTTACATATCAACATCAGTCTTGAATTTACAGCATGGTTGTGCGTTGTAATACATATTAATTATATGTTAATCATATATACAACATTAATCGACTGATCGTACAGCAGTACAAGTTAACGGGTATCGAAGTACTAATCAATTATCGCAGGATCTTTGTTGCTTTGCGTGTTTGTCAATGCCGGTCCAACCCGCTTGGTAAGACACAACCCTACGTCACGTCCGGAAAGATGGAAAAAAAATGCAGAATCTGTAATCAGATAAATACTATCATTTTTTTTTATCAAAAATTCTTTTCGGACGTGGCTAAAGACAAAAAATGCTATAAATTTTTTCCCTAGCTGTACCGTGAGCACGGGATCATAATCTTTGTAGAGACTACTTGTACTTGTACTTGTACAATTATTTCTTTTTTTTGTCTTTTCAATTATTTGAATTAAACAACAATCCCGTTCTCACGCTTTTCTAAATACCTCTCTTGCTACTGTCACGTGTTGTCTTTGGCTTTTTTTACAAGGAGGTATTTAATCGTATAGTGTAGCGCTAGGCGACTCTGCACTTTATAATTGTATTATCCTGTACCGAGGACACCGCACATTTAGCACACGTCTGGTACAACGATACAAGAACAAGAACAAGAACAAGAATCTGTCTGACGTTGCACAGCACTTAATACATACATCCATCGACCTACTCGTCATTCTCACGGTATACGTAGACGCGTTACACTGGTATGCCACGTTTGTAATCTGTTTAATGATTTTACACAGATCAATTAACTTAAACTGTTTGTCGATTTATTTTATAAAATTATTTATATTTTATTAATCGCATGTAAAGCGCTTCGACCGTTACGTTTATTATAAAGATTTATGCTCGGGAGATTCTACAGTCTGAAGTGAGCCGCATGTAGTCTAACCTGAACACTGACAGTAATGATAAAAGAAAATTTCAAATTTAATCGAGTATTATAATATTCACTGTACATTCTATCACAGTAATCTAGAGTGATAATTAGTATTGATTGGCACTCTGAACATTTTAATTCGTATAATTAATCCGTTCGACGATCTCAGGTTGCGTTTGTGGTATCGAAGAGATCGATTAATTTTTGATACTTGTCATACGTGCGATTAAGATTTATCTCTGAACTCATTAAAAATATTTAATCACTCTTGGTCGGTATTTTTTTATATTTATTAATTAACTTTTCAATATCACTGAACGTGGAAACTGTCATTCTTCGACGTTCGGTACGGGTTTTTTTTTAAGCCTAGTTTAGAATTAGAGACGAATTAATTGCTGATTCCAAATAATTAACAGAATATAAAATTAATGACGATCAGACGTTACTAATTAAAAACAAAGTCAATTAATTCTAAACAAGGCAAAAGAAATATCGACCACGCGTGAGACGCGTAAAAGAAAACAAAGTTAAATAATAAATATTGTATAAAGTATCAAGAACGATCAAACGGAACTCGAGATCGTAATTTCTGGAAGATGATCATAAAATATTTTATGTATTTCCAGCCTGCTAAAGGAGGCTGAACCGCTAAGTATGGATAGTAACAGAGACATCTCGGAAATAAGTACTAATAAGGGCAGCACAGGATTCCCAGGAGGAGGTGGTGGCGGAATATGTGGCGGCGGTGGAGCAGCCGGTGGACGTCTTGGTCAATACGATCCAGCCACCCTGGAGGAACGTCAGCTACTTGGTCGCTACGGAGTTTGGCTTCTCGTCGGACTTTGTACCCCGAACCAGGATACTTCTGTTCAAATACTTGGACGTTTATTGTCAATGCTATTTCATTGGTTTCATGTCACTGCCTACTCTTTCGATGGTACTAAAAAAAGCCTTATGCACCTTATCTTTTCTGTTGGTAATTTAAAACTTCGCATACACTATTGAAGTAGATGTAGGAATTAGGTAGCGATAATAGCGCCGTGAACGTAGGCACATTCAACGATCTCACGTCTACTCTCCAATCTGGTCGCGGCCTGTGCGCTACACTACGTTCTTACTCGTATGTTCAAACTACTGCATGTTTGTACACACAGATTAATGTTATGACAATAACACACTAAGAATGGCTATGTAAAATGGCTGCTTAGGTTGCGTTTAAATTTTTGTTAATTCGTATGCCTAACGCATTGAGACGAGTGCGCCTACGGTGCGGCGATTTAATTAGGCGTCCGGTGTGTAGAATCGTTTATGAAATTTTATAGAAAAGAAGAGGAAGAGAGGAAAATTAAATAGTGGGTCGATCGATCAGATAGAAATTTAACGTGTAAACGTTCTACGCATCGACGCCATTTTAGGCCAATTTAATTTGGCATTAATTAATTACTATGGAATTATAAATTAAGATTACGGAACCGTGCAATTCTCTAATTGCGTGTGCAAAGGGCATCAGGCCTGCCAAGCTTGTTGCATTAAATTATTTTTACTCGCGAAGAGGCAGATGCGTGCATTCGAGATGCATTGAGAATATTAATCTGTCTTTGAATTTATTGAGACAGAAGTGATTTGCAGTCGAACTTATTGTCTGTTGATTCATTCAAATTCTATTCAAACTTATGACGAATCGAGTGTGTAGAGAAGAGGGTAGAGATACGTAGAAAACGATACGATGAAAATATATTAGTAATATATTCCTCGTACGTGGATCTCGTTATCAGTATTGATTTTTAATCGATAACTTTTTTTTTTCTTAGGTCAAGCTGACAGCACTCTTGAGAAGCTTAAGACCGATTACGTTCGCGGCTGGTTGTCCGAAGTAATGAAGAGCCATTATCATGTCTTCATCTCATGTCTTTTGCCACATCCTGCTGATTATGTCAGAGTCGGAGGTCATTGGTAAGTGACCTATTCGAATTTGACTGCAATGAATATTGATAAATTAATATTCTTTGAAATCTATAGGGAGACTTTGGCTTCGAGAACTTCTCATCTTAAGGATGGACTTAATCGTCTCTTCTGTTTGGTTCCTTATGAAGTTATCACTCCTGAGATTTGGGACTATGTAATGCCTCACTGGATGGAAGCCATGGTGAACGATGTCCCTGAACACGAGCTCCACGAATTGAAGATAATACTTTGGTAAAAATAAAAAAGAAAAAAAGTACCTAATATTCCTTAATCTTTTAATTATTATGGTATTGTATTGTTCACGTCCATTTTGTCGTTTCAGTAAAATATTGGATCCTGATCTGAGTCCACTGGGCTTCGATGCAAAGAAGATGTACAACTTTGTGGCAAAGCGATTCGTCAATACCTGCTCAAAAGTCCAAGAACAGGCTCTAAATTGGCTACAGATATTAACCATGCTGGAAATTATGATATCCCTGGATCAACTTTTCTCCATGTTCAGCGACGGTGTCGCAGTAATGAGAGCAACGAATCATCCGGCGGATTCCAGCGACAAGGGATTTGGGTCTAATAAAAATAATACAGACGCCGGAGAAAGGAGCTCGATATGTCAGTAACTTAGTGTGTAAATTATTAATAACGCTTTCTCGAGCATTTTCATATTTTATTCTTAAACTATCGAAGCTCCGGTGATGGATGACGAGTCTGGTAAATCTACTCCGTTGTCAGATGACATAATGCCTACACCAAGACACATGGAATTCTCAACGGATGCTGAGCTGAATCTTTCGTGCTGCATCCTGATGCTGGATATATTATTGAAGCAGGTGCAGAATCAATGTATAATAATTTTATGGAGTCGAGACAATGTTTCATAATATTTATTTTATTCTTGTAGATGGCTCTGCAAGAGGTCGACAAGCACACAGGAATAAACTCCTGGGTGTGCAGGGACGCCTGTCATTTAATGAAATCCATGGTAGCAGCGACCTGGAGTGGCAGCCACGTTTGCAAAGTAGACAGCGAGTGTACGTACTGCGAATCAAGAGTAATTTGGCACCAACTGTGTCTACAACTGGTGACTTATATGGCTCCTGAAGAACCAGCACATCCACCAGATGTACAATCACGATTACCAACTGCATGATCCAGCTGTTAGATTAGCCTATAAGTCAGGCAGTAAAAGAGATAAATAATTTTAGCTTGTAATCGATGAATTAGCCGACGATTCAGGCCGAAAGACGCCGCCGGAAACTACGAAGAAGTCTGAATCCAAACCGGATGTTGTGATCAATATGCCGGTACCGGAAATGCACTCCGTCGGCGGTGTCCTCGTTCACATGCCACACGTACGTTTTTTATTTATCTATTATTATACAGATACAGATTTATATAAATGTACAATCATATACACAATACACGCGTTATGTTGCACGACTATGAAAACCACGTTACACCCAATGTCGTGTGTCTAATCTGTGTCTCATCCATCAAAGTGGCACGTGATCACGAAACGGTAGGCTAATTCAAAATTTAAGGATGGATATTTTGATCGTTTATATCAGTTCTTCGAACAGATCATGACAGCCACAGTAGAGACAGTTTCGGAGCAGTTGGATCTAACAGCCATAATGCCACCTGAAAAGGCCATGTCCGCAGTAGCAAGGGCCGTCACGTTATCCGAAACGGACGTAGGTCGGTCTAATTACAAAAGACAATCCAATTGCGAATGCGCCCTAAGGTATACAGAAAGCAATAGCTGATTTACATATTTTAGCAACAGCAACGGTCAACGTGGAGAAGCCTCACCTGATTGGAGAAAACGATCAACCGGTCAATCTTAGTCCGGAAAATGAGCTGGATGACTTCTGGCACACTTCGGTTGGAAAATTTCGTTTTCTCATAGAGGATCTACCTGAGCAGTTGCAATACATTCATAAGTTGTTGAAGGTACTTTTTGATTGGACGATAATTTAAGTTGGTATCACGTGCAATTATGTTTTATAGGAAATTATGAGTGTTGATAAGCCTGACATACTTTATTATATGCTGCAATGCTTGAACGTCATGTGCCTCCATGGGGATGCGTTCAGTACTGCGGTTAAGGATCATCAAGGATTTTTCATATGGTGTCAAGAAAATTTACTGATCAAAAGGTATATATTTTTTCAGTCAAAACAAAGCTGTGCCACTTTTATTCTATTGAGTTTATTTCTTATTCTGGCTGTATTTTAGTTTATGGGATTTGCTCAATGCAGAACATTCGCATATAGCACAAGTGACGGTGCCACTTTTGTTGCACTGCATTACCTTGCCTTGTGGTACAGATACTTTTTGGCGACTCGTACAAGAAGAGTTTCACAGTTCTGACTGGCGAGTCAGATTTATTGCAGGTTTGCACGTCACATAGGTTATCTATTTATTATTCCAGTCAGAAATGTAACTATAAATTCTTAGGGTTTCGATGCAAAAATATTTTCAGTCGAAAGAGTGACCCTCATCGCAAGATTCATGGATTCGACCCCATTGCGAAACGTTCTGACTCTACAAGCTGCTTTGGCGAATGCATTTTGCTATCTGATAACAAGTATGGATGACAGTAACGTTTACGTTGCCCAGCGTGCAACTTTGTATCTTGGTACCATCCACGACACAGCAGTCAGGGTATGTAAGAAGCTGTGGTATGAAAATTAATTGAATTGTAATTAATATAATTTTTAATTTGTTTGACAGTCACTCATTTTGTGTCTGGAGACTCAATTTGATTCGGTGATAGTAGACAGGCCAATGGTATTACAGTCATTGTATCAGCTTCACAATAGTTTGAGCGATCGACGGATACTTACCTGGGAATTCTTTCTCAATCGTTTCGACGCACTGTTCTTAGAAGCTCAAATCAATTTGGAAAAATCCGGCGACATACCTTACTTACGTGGTCAGTTGTTCAAGGTATTTGTATTTTGTCTTATCGATAACTGATAAATTTATATTGCCTGGCAGATCTCAGGAATACGGATTCCAATAGCGAAACTTTTGTAAGAAAATTGCACAGGGCTCACGAGGCTCTTACGCAATCTGACGGAAGTGGCACCAGCTCCGTCAAGACACTCAGCGCAAGTTTTGGCACAAAATGGCCGTACAAACGTACAATGTCTGCGCCAGCTTCGATGATACCTCGTCAAGACACCAAGCAAGGTATTTATATGGAAAAAGAAGAATAAACAGATAAACTGTCAATTCGGAATCCTTAATCGAACATCAAATCCAATTAATTTGTAGGTGAAATTAAAAATTCATAATCAACTAACAATTCTGTATCTCTGATATCGATAAGAGGGCACGATTTACGCACAATGATAAAGTCCTTGACTCCCACAGGACTCAATGATAAAGTCCTTGCGGACCCACTAGAAGCATCTAGGATTTTAATTATAATTGTTAATAATGTATCTAATTAATTATAATTTTTTTTGTTTTCACACAAATTATACCTACAGAAAAGGAAAAGGTCTACAGCCGACAATACTCTGCACCCATTCTGAAGCGCAAGAGCTCCAGATTTGGATTGGGTCAGTTGCTGGGGTCGACCCCGCCTAATAACAGTATACCAGGTAGTGTAGTGTGTCTGCATAGCTTAGCTGTTTTTATAGCGTATGTGTACGCATAAATGTTTCTTTGTGCTAAACATCCTTCGCTAAATCTACCGAGGATACGCAGGAAATTTTGAAAAATTTCGTTACAGGTCGATCGGTAAGTTCACGAAGAAATCCGATTTCCAGTCAGCTTCCTTATCAATCATTTAAAGATTTAATCAATCCGTAATACGTTATACACTATTGTGCTATTAGCATAGGAAAACACTTTTATCTAATAGCTTCTGCACGTTAGATTATATAATGGAACGCGTAGTTACAGATTCTTATTGCCTTGCTTAATTATCTTAAGCGGTGCTAATTGTTGTATAATTAACGGTAGTTTTTAGCAGATTACTTTGTTAAGGAATATTATAATTACGCAAGCGATTAATTAGCTTACTGGTTGCTCCAGAAAAATTTATATTCTATTTATAAATTTCTATTTATTGTAGTTTTATATATCATATTTTTATATCTCTTCATTTATTTTATTCTGCTCTAAGTTTTTTTTCGAATTCTTAATTTACAACTTGCGCATCATTTTTTCAGACGGTCACGTACATTCGCTCAATATGCCTGAGGACGGCGGAAATCTTCCAGGATTTACGCATAAGATTATCGACGTTGAAGAATCTGACAAGGAAACGATGCACCTGCTTGTCTTTCTACTTATGCAATTCTTATCAAGAACCGATCAAGTACGTGATAATTAATCAAGAATCGTTATTTTTTTATAATTTCACATTGTTATACTCCAATCACAATTTAATAGGCATATCCTACGGATGAGAAATTATTATCAAAAACTCAAGGAATAGTTTTGAGACACCTGTACCTTTTATTGGGATACAATCAGAACGAACGAACTTTTCACACGTCGCCACAGCGTTTGAGGTTTGAATTAGTCATTGCAATTAAATAATTGTTATATAAAAAATAATTAATTATCTAATTTATCATTTTATTCTTATCTTTAGATTGTCTCCGGTATTCAACGTATTCATAGCGAACCTACCTCAACTATTGGACCAAAATCACATAATGAGCTGGGTAATGATCCCACCGATTTTGGCTATTCTTCAGCATTGTCCTTGTCCACCTCAAGGTGTTCCTCCTACGGATCATCAGCCACCTACCTACAGTCTCTGGTACCTGGAACCTCACGCGAGACGTTCCTGGCTCATGTCTCTTCTCGTAATCCTTTACAAGGTAAACGTTAGAGTAATTTGATTAAGAAAAAAAAAAAAAGAAAAGAATTGACATTTAAATTTTAATTAGTGCCAGTACGGTCAGCAGCCCTGGTGTAGTCAACTTCAGTCATTAGTCAAAATAGTTTTGAATACGCTTGATACTCAGCATCATCAGTGCAAAAGGATTCCAGCTACAGTCGTAATGGCTGGTCCACCGTCCAGATCTCGTGGTGAGAAACTGGAATAAACCAGATAAGAATTGACAATAATTAATAAATGCAAATATTTTTTTAACCAGATGTCTCGCAGCCATCGCTGGGTGCTGATCATGATTTTGCCTCATGCGCCCCAGGTGATATGGATAGCGAAAGTCCACCCATGCGGACACCCATCATCTCCATACATCAGCGTAGTCCTGGACCAAGTCATTCGCAGTCCCACGCCATGGAAACTCACTGGGAAGAAATCGTACCTGCGTGTCTCTATCCCAACAAGCATTCAAGGTCGTTTTTCATTAAACTGCACAATTTCGCTGCACCACAGTATCACAGTCTAGAAACGTAGCCAGAGTATCTCAGTATGCAAAATTTTGAGGTTTAGCAAAAAGTAGTGAGTCACTAGATCCTTGACGGCTCTTCTAATCCTCTTAATCAATTACTACGACCTACTGCCTCTTTATCACATTTCTATAACGCACATAGAACGCACTTGTAACGAGGTATGCAAAGTAGTTTGCGATAAATGAATATTTGCACTGATTTAACAGTTTAACAGTTTAAAAAAAAAAAAAAAAAAACTCTAATCGTACACGGATCTCTCCTAGAGGGATGCGTCTTTCTATCTTTTTCTTTTGCCACGATCACATCCACGCTAGATACACCTGTAGGAAGCAGTAGCTCATCGCATTCGCTTGGGTTTAAGTTGGTAGCTGCTTTTTACAATTCTCGCCATTGTCAATGCTTTGCAAAGCTACTCGATCAATGCGGACGATACGGAGTCCGAGCTGGCTGCAATACCAGAGAGTCCAAAATCCGACAGCACTTTACATGGAAGCAGCGGAGGATCGCTTGGTGAACTGGAGGACAGTGCGGCCGTCGTAGGACGCAGCGCGTCCGTGGTCGTAGGGAAGACAACTGCTGTTATAGACTGCGCCGGGAAGACCGAAGCTAATAATGTGCATCGACATAAGCAAGAGACTGCTAACAGACCAATTTGGTTTCTGGGGAGCGAAGAGGAAACGCACCAGGTACCTTGTGCACTCATCTTCGTAGTCTTTGAGGTCTGTTCTTAGGTGTCAGAGCTGTTTGTAATTTTGGTGCATTGTTTTTGACAGGTGAACGGTACTGGGCAGAAAAAGTGGAGCGTTCACGAAGGCGTCAAAATGATGGTGACCAGTTCACTTTTATCTGGGCAACACGATTCGCTACGTTTTCCATCATCCGTTAAGGCTAACGTTGCTGTTCATGCTGCTGGTAATGAGAATCCAGCTGCAAAGCCAACTGGACTTTCCGGTGCTATTGCTGTTGCTGCTGGTATATCTAATATACAAAGGTAGAAAACTTGTACTGAGTCAACATGTGTGGAAAATCAGTGAATTTAAAATATAATTTGAGTTTTAGATTTAATTTAATATATTGAAATTGGGTTATTGCTGATGAGATGATCATTTTTTAGATCAGAACCTTCTTCGTCTTCTAAGGACAAGACACTTCCGATCCGGACTGACAACTCGGATTCCCCAGGTCCTAAACAGTTGGGTCGACAGAAACACGTGGACCAAACGACTCCATTGGCATCTCCAGTTTCTCCTTCTCAGGTCGTCGCAGTAATTGGCAGTGACAGGTCCAGTTCGCCAGCTGTCAGTTCCGTGTCATCGCCAATGACAAATACTGATAACGGTCAACAGTTTTGTTGGTTGACTGGGACTATTCAACAGGCAATGACAGCGCCGAATGTTGAGCGTCTTTTACCAATTGGCACAGTAACGCGAGCTTCGAGTAAGCATGGAAAATCTTAGCGTCCATTTTGTCTACTTTTAATGATTCCGTACAGTACATTTATTTTATATAATATCCACGATTCAGCTTCCAGTCAGAGAACAGCTCAGCGGATACTCAAGTGCGAAGATACGTATGGATCTCCAGAATCGCCACTTTCAAAAATGGACATTTTGACTGTCAGTAAGTAAAAAATACCTCGAACATTAACTTTACATTGAGATTTCACTGTCTTGCTTATGTTAAGATAAATCTCTCATAAATATATCATCTCGTTAATCATTTTAAAAAAATCTAGATCTAATTATAACTTCAGGTTCATCGTTCGATCAAGACAGCGAGACTTGTATGTCCAGTGATATAACCAGTCCTAGAAGTATATCCCAACTGGAATTCCCAATGCCAGAACGCTTGCTGCCAGTTGGTCCACAAAGAGATTTCGTGACTGGACTCGTAGAACGAGTACGTCAAGTCCTAGGAGTACCTGATAACGAAGGTATTAATTTCCAAAATTAAAAGCATCAGTCGCAAGAGCTTAAATGAATCATTAAAAAATTTTAGATCCAAAGAGCGCATCGTGTGACGTATCGGGAGAAGTAAAAGCCTCACAGCTTCCTTTAAAACAAGACAGCGTTACTTCGGAGAACCTGGTGAAAAAAAAAGAAAATTATGCTAAAAATATACATAGAATTTAATATTGATAAAAGCACTGCTTAAATTAAATTTTTTTATGCTACAGTCAACGTCTCTGGTACCAACATTACAAGAAGTACACTCGAGCAGATCAGCTAGTCCAAGAAGACTGATCAAACAGGTCGCCCTGGAGTCACCACCGTCGGCAATGGAATCAGAAGATTTTGCTTCACGAATATCCGATCAGGATCGCAGGCCCAAAGCGAAAGATCAAATTCGCACGCAGAGAGAGAGAATACGAAAAACTCCGACCGGGACTCAACACACCATAGGATCAACTCGGCGAACGGATTCTTGGTACGAAATTATTTATCTTCTCTAATTAATATTCCATGTGACTTATTAAGAGAAAAGATTATTAAAGTGCGAAGACAATGCCATGGGTTAATTTACCTCTAGGTCTGGGCCTCAAATGCAGCCGAATTTAGATTTTCTGACGAAACAAGCGTGTCACGCTGATTTTAATTTAAAACCAAGTTTGTTTCGCATCGGAGATGATTGTATTTACGATAGGTAACATCACACGTATTTTCGAAATCACTCAGGCAAGATCGTCTTCACTGGAGATCAATTATTGTTATCTTTCTTTATCATTAAAATATAGGTGTTCCGAGTGCGGTACCATTAAGGAGGAATATTCTGACGAGGAACTTGGACTTTGCATCATCACTCTGGGAACTTTTATTCATCGTGAACCATCCTTGGCAGCTCCTCTACTTCCGGAAATTTTAAACGTCGTTACCAAGTGGGTGACGGTAGCAATAATATAATTCTTCGAGTTCTCTTTAGGCTGTGGATTGTATTAATAATTTTATTCTAACTACAGAGTCGCCTTGAACGCCATGTATCCTTGGCAAAGTGAAACGAACATGCATTTACCAGGAGGCGCAGTGAGCGTCGCGCACCAGTTTCTCAGGTGCGTTTTGCACCAGTTGGCACCGAATGGCGTTTTCGTGCAAATGTTTCAGACGCACATAAACGGTGAGACGACGTTTTATTACCAAAAGATTTTAATAACGGAGTTACTCATATGAATTCTTTCAGAATCGACGAGAATTCAATTTTTTAAAAGCGTCGCACAGGCTCTGGTCGATTTCAATGAATTAAATCCAATCGCTCCTTTACAATTGTTGTTGGAGGTACGATTAATATTGTTTCAAATGCTTCCACGCGTTGTGTCAGAATAGAATTTTGAATAAATTTTCATTCGGTTGCAGACATTAAATGCCAAAAAGTCGTTGCCTTTGGAAAGATTGCCAATAATATTGCATAATATTGCCTGCTACTTGGATTGCTTACCCTTGGAAGCCGGTTTAGGTCCTGGGGCTGCCACTTGGGGAGGATTATTGGCACAAGTCGATGGACTCTTTCGTCGACTTATTTTACTTCTATCTTCTATAGACGATGTCACGCCTCTACTTCGTATAATGATTTCGGTTTTGAAGGTCCCAGGAATTCAGCAGTTTAAGGTAAGGAAAAGTATCGGTGGTCATTTGTGGTACATTGTAAAATGGATGAATGGGGGTTAGGATACTATAGGATTTCCTTTTACCTTCAGGGCATGTTAGATCCATTCTCAAAAGTGTTGAGCTACTCAATTCAAAATTCCACACTGAAGTACAGTTATCTGACAGATTTATGTTATCTATGTCATCGCTGTTTCACACGAGAACGCGATAAGCACTTCTTAGGCAGAACCATAGTTTTTGAGTTGGTTCAAGCCATCAAATTCAAGACTACCATTCCAGACTCGAACTTTTTAATTCTACTTCATTTCGTACTTCAGGTAAGGTTCTCAAAATGTTTTTCAAAGATCCGTACGTTTATGAAATTAATTTAAAGCTACCAATGTATTTCATTTCAAAAGGACATCGGTGGCACATTGCCCACAAACATAGCAATGGGAAACATTCGAACTGACGTGTCACCAATATACAACACAAATGCTTCTGAGTCATTGCGAAGTCAAATTTCTGATGTTTTGGATTTTCTAGCAGACTTTCACACTTTGAGCAAGGTCAAGGTAAACTCACCAGAAATTCATATTTATTATAAATAGAAATATAAATGCAGAGTATAGTCAGTGCTTCTATTTTATGTATCGCTCTAGAGCTACAGCAAGGGCATGCAGGTTGGTCTAAATGAAGATACACTGGGTGGGATGTTAAAATGTGGTTTGGCTCAGTACGTTGCCTTAGAAATCACTAGAGGGAACAACAGAGACAATAGAGCTGTCGTTCGTTATTTGCCTTGGCTTTACAGCGCACCATCCACTTTACAACAAGGGTCAGTCGATACATTAATTGCTAAAAGAATTCGTTAAATTACAAAATTAACAACTTCAACAACCAATTTGCTTTTAGAGCTCGAGAATATGTCGATTGCATAGGTCACTTAAGGCTACTTTCTTGGCTCTTACTGGGCTCACTTACACACACCGCAATGTATGCTGGCAGCTGTGCTCATACTCATGGTCCACCAATTCCAACCGCACAACCAATTCCACAAGAAGTTTCTTGTCACGTTGCTGATCATGTTCAAGTTATCCTTTCAGGATTTCCTGAACAGTCTAAGGCATCAGCGCAAAATATGTCTTCTCTTTTCTACGCGTTCATTCTGTGTCAGGTAACACTTTGTTGACTGAGAACGTGAAGCAAATGAACTGTCTGAGGTAATGTCATTTAATGATTGTAGTTGTGGACAGTCTATCTGGAGGAAATGTCAAAGAACAATTCAACTAACACAGAGAGTCACAACGTCACCATGAATATTGTTCTTGAGTTTTGGGGAAAAATTACACCCTGTATATTGCAACTGGTTTCACACTCCAAAGTAGTGAGTCACCGTCATGATAGTTTTTAATTTTGCTTTTCTCAATTTATCGATACTCATTATTTGCAGCTTTCCGAACGAGTGAATCTTCATTTCTTGACATTGTTGGAAGCTTTACTAGAGTGTCGATCGACTTTACTTAGTAAACTTTTGCCACTTTGGAGTCCCATTCTTTTTTCTCATCACATTCAGGTAACAGATACGTGATCGAGTGGACACTCTTTCCAAATTTATAGAATATTAAGATCTTGCTTCTTCTCTAGTTGCCGGGACACCTTCAGATGCGTTTACAGAATTGTCGAAACTTTCCACCCAGTAAGATTTCCGAGCAATTTCTTTCTAGTCGTCAAGAAGCAAATGCTGTATTGTTGCGATGGTTACACAGGCTACAATTCAAGATGGGTCAAATAGAGATGCAGTCGTCAGCAGCTACTCAGTTTTATTCTATTTAAGAATTTTAAATATGAAACACAGACACCGATACACAGAATCTTCTAATAAGGAAGAATATCCCTTCGGAAAGGATTGTATATGTAAAAAGGAATAATGAGAAATCATTTAACAATGATAAATGACATTTAGTGTGGAATAAACAATAATAATTGTACATCATTCTACTTCATGCTTACTTGTAGACACGAGGTATTACAAGGTGTATAATTGACTGACTTTAATTTCTTGAAATATTCTTTATTAAATATTATGTACAGTACCTGCCAATTATTTAACTGTTCCTCAAATAATTAACGTTGGATTTCGTGGATAAAAACTTTGCCCAAGCAGTATCGAAGTGTCGTTCGTGCTTTAAGGAAACAAGTGCATTATGGAAAGCATTTTTGTATGACTCCGGTATAGAGCTCGTCCGAATATGATGCAGCCAATCCATAATCTATAAATAATAATATAAAAAGAATAAACAATATTTGAGATATTTAGCTCAGGAAATTAAAAACAATGCAGTACTTGTCCGACGGTTTCCTTCGAAGAAGCTTTCTGGCTGAGGATCGCCATGGCTTGAGGAAATAAATTAGCTTTGACGTCTCGCGATATAACTAACGATTCGTCATTGGCCAAGAAACAATCCGTAGCGGAAAGACAGACAGTAGTAACCAATAAAACGTCACAGAGGAATGTAACAATTTTAATAGAATCTTCTTGAGACGCGTCCAATAAGGTTTTATTAATTCGTCCCATAAAATTCAAAGTCCATTCAGCAGTTGAAGTTTCATTTCGCATACCAACTCCAATTTTCTGTAATATTCTTAATATATTGATTTGAACCCTAAACAAAAAACGGAAACTTTAGTAATCATTAATTTCAAAATATATATATATATTACTCACGCAGGAATAAGGGCAGCAGCGTCAATGATTTCATTCATCCAGTTTAATGGAGATTCTATTTTTTTTCTTAACAATAATTCTGATCTGATCACTGCAGCCATTCGTAGCTTCTGAGGTGTCACTTCCCACCAGAGACTTGGCAAAGTCATTCTTTCTATGTGTTTTGTGGAAAGTTCTATTGCTGCGGTAACAAAAAAATCAAAAAGCTTTGACTCGACATCAATTCTTTCTGAGAGACCCTCTAACATTATTGATAATAAAGTTCTGTTGGCGTCGTGTATAGTCTCATCCTTAAGAGTGCGAGAATAACAGTGCATTATCTTCTCAAAAGTTTCTACAGCATTTTCACTATCGAGAGCTGCTTTATTCAAGGTATAATTGAGGCTAGTTTCTAAAAATGGTTTTAATGAATTTGGGGGAACACTACGGCACAGATCCTCCAGGTTCATGTACAGAGTTAGATATTCTTTAAACAGCGAGGTGGATTCCACTGTGGATTCTGTTGTTAACGTTGCTAAGTGATTCTCAATAATTGTTCTTGCAGACGATGATATCACAGCTTGATGACAGGCAATCGCGATACTGTAATGTTTTGCTGTGGCTGAGATACTCATTGTATTTTCCAAAAAGGAACACTTTCCTGGTGGCAATGGTTTTTGATATTTTTCAGCGAATATTCGAAGACATTCAATGACAGTACTTTCTTGGTGCTTATTCGAGGAAGATGTAAAAGTTCGCAGATAATCCCCTACAGCTCGGACGACACTTGATGCTGGTAAATAATTGAATGAATTATGCTCTCGCTGTCCACAAATATATATGCTTTGGGAGTAGGCATTAATTTCTTCTTTGACAAAGGCAATTAGAAGATTCCCAGCTGAATTTAATATGGAACTATTCATTTTATCGAGCATCTGAATCCAACATTCACCTGGAACGTATGGTAAAACATCTTCTGCTTTTCTAGCTGCTTCCATAGGAGTCTTTGCGTACTGAGGTGGCAATGTGAGATCCTTTCTATATTCTGCTGGCAATGACTTCAATGACATATTTTCTAGTTTATATTCTGACAGTGCTTCGAAAGAAGCTTTAATAACATCCACATGGTCCCACGTAGACACAAATGTCCATAGCTTTGTGATGACTTCGAAGACCAATTTATCAAACTTGTCACCAGGGTGACTTGGGTAGGATGGTATTCTTCCAAAAAGCTTACACAAACTTACTAAAACAATTGTTCGTTTATCCTTGTTCATCTTGGGCGCCAATACTTTCCAAGTCGAACAAATGTCTATGAGACCAGACTCGCAGAGTGCTGAAATCCCTTCGAGAGCAAGTGCAGTGGCTGCGCTACCACTGATGTCACCGCAACTGTTTAGAGTTTGTGATAATAATGGTACCAATTCAATACCGTGCTGAGGATGATTTTCGCAAATATATTTCATGGCTTTTGCACAGGTGACATTACTCCTCCATGTTTTATTTGTTTTACTTGCATCCACGAGTGCTGCCTGAAGATATCGGTGACACCTGGTATCGTTCTCCCAAGCTTTTAAGTATAAGTTGATTGCCAGATATTTAAGGGAATTTTTAGATGTTAGAAATGTCTCTAGAGTCTGGATAATTAATGGTATATTTTCCTTGACCACGGCTAATTCCGGCAAAGCAACGAGAAGAGCCTTGATTTCTTCGTAGTCGCGCGATGTAGTCAGTTTGTATAAAATTAGAGATAGCAGGTGCGACGCAAAATTTTTGTTCTCCTTAACAATTCGTACGAGAATCTCGCATGTCTTTATAGTGACAGCTGGTTTATCACTGCGTAGGAATAATCCACTAAGAAGCAGCTTGCATCTGTATTTCATACTGTTTGGGGCATCTGCCATTTTTTTTAACCAAGTGAGAGTAGCACTCTCGGAACAGGATTCCATGCAATAGCAGATTTCAGAGTAAAACTGAATATTAGCATCACTGTGTTTTAACGCCATAAATACCTGGTTCGATAGAAGTCTGGCAGTATTGCAAGACCACGCAGTCTTATCAGTTATTAAGCTTATCAGTTTTCGTGCCATTTCTAATGCATCGGTGGAGAAAAATGAAGGATATGCCATCCATTGTAGTAAGGATGCTAGCATTGCATAAGCAACTATTGCACTGCACTGTAATTTTTCTAATATTTTCTTACCTAAAATCAAAATAATGTATCTTATAATATTAACCATTTCAAGATTTGAGATTTTATTAGTCCCTTCAGTGTACTTACAGAGTTGAACAACGCTGAATAGATAAATGCTAGGGCATGTTGAAATTACTTCAGCCAGCAGAGCTACCGTAATGCTGCAAGAGTCATTGTCGCTACACTCAATCATAAGGGACACTATATCAAAATTAGGTCTGGGATCGCAATTAAATTCCAGAAGTTTTATAGTCATACTGACAATGAATGGCATTAAAGCCACGCAATATTGCTTGTCCTTATTAGCCACTACTACTTCTGCCAATTCGAGAAGTCTATAGTTCGTTTCCAGACACATATTTGCATCTTTTATTCGCATCCATTGCAAAGCTTCAATTTGCAAACGCTTTGCGATTCTTGATTTAATTAAGAGATGCCAAGTTTGTTGTCGGCAACTTTCTGAGAGGGACAATGAGGGATTGCATAAAATGTACAAGTACACTGGTCGCAGCAGCTCGACACTGTGACAACCAATCCTGAAAGACAAAAGTACATACTTAAGTAACTTCAGATTGGTAATTCATGTATCAAACTTACTCATTTTGACGATGATTCGTAATGAACTGCATTTGAGTTAGCACGTCTCTCCAAACATCCTTTTTCTGGTTAAGGACAGTGATTAATGGATGCTGAGGAGCTTTAAGAGTAAATGGACATAGATATTCATTCTGATCTGCACGACATCTTAGGTCAAGCAATAATAAGTTACTTATAGCAACAGTGACTGCTGAGTAGTTTCTGGTAAAGAAGACATCAATTATATTTTATGATACGGTTTACAAATAAATTATGCCACTTCGTAATGATATTACTTACTTGGTAATACCAAGAGAAGCTATAAAATTTGATAGAGTGCTTGCTACTGGCAAAACACCAGTTTCTACCAAGGTAACGAGTGCTTGACACGCTGTTACACTTACAATTGAATTTTCATTTTCACATTTAGACAAAAGTAGCTTCAACTCAGGTGTCTGCGAAGTAAGTCAGATAAGTCTTTAAGCGATATATAAAAATGACAAAATAAGATCCAATCCATGACACACCTTCGACAAATCCCCATAGTTCGTGTCTTTGCTCTTTTGGTTGATCATATCCAAAAGTTTAGAAATAGCCTAATAAACATTAAATATTTAAATATAAATCTGTTCGTCCACTCAATATCGATTAATAACATATACTTACATTAGATATAAGTACAGCATTATTTGTTTTGAGTTTGTATTCAATTTCATCCATGCTGAGATATATTATTATACAAGATTATGGATAATTATAGAAAAATTCAGATCTCCAAATAACAACATTGATTTCCCATTGTGAAATTTTTATATTATATACAACAATAACGTCAAACTAGGCCTTTCCTTATTTCAGGACAAGCTAGATTTGAAAACTCCGACAAGTTTCTGTAACTACGTATTCACTTCAATTCACTCCGCATCACTGCGTATGGAGAGTCGTCAGTGGCAGTCAGAGGTTAATGTGTAGACACAAATTAAGAGAATCTCTGCTGAAACTAGAATTATGGTACTTTGTATCTGATCAATAGTATGCACAGTAGAAAGCAAGATAATTGCATCGTGATCGAATAATAAATCAAATTAAGTAGAGTAATTTAAGCTTTACAAGAAAAGGAGAGAGACGAGTAAAGCCCAATTCACATCAGATGCTTCTGAACTGTCAGTTGTCAAACACTGTACTGATCCAAAAAGAACCTTTATTTATTGATATTACCTTGATAATAAATAAATTGTGTTAAACAATTGAGTCCAACAATGAATCAAATGTCCAGATTAGAAATAAATGTTAGACGTCTGTTAAATCGTTGTGAACTTATGGCTACAGAAGATCCACAAAATGATTGGAGACTCGAAAGGGTACTTTTTAACAATCTAATAAAACCAAGAATTGTTTTTTAATGAATATTACAGGGACTAATTTTAATTCTCTTCATTACAGTTTATATTCCACGTAGAAGATATGGTCAAGGAATTGCAAACATTGCCTAAGTAATTACATCTACATTTTCTAATATTATGCACAAAACATTGGTTTTTAACAACATTATTAAATTTATAATTATGCGAAGTATAGTTTTATGTAATCTCATAATATATCATATTATGGTAAATATTAATTGAAAATAAACATATGTTTCAGTAAACCATCGAGAGATACAATGACAGAATACATAAGACGTGTTGATTTTTTAAAAGGATTAGTCGGAACAGCGAAACTGTCTAATCCAGTTGAACGTTTAACTGCTGCTCAGTTATTATCAAAGAGTCCAATAACAACAACATCAGATTCCACTGGACCAAACATAACAACACAAATCCATCAAAAAATAACTGCAAAGTATAACAGCGAATTACGTGCTGATTTATTTAGCAACGATAAGGGTAATTTGATGCTTAGAAAAGAGTCACAATCAATAGATGATATCTCATTACCACATCACGTTATACTCATAATCGGATTGTTCTAACAGGCTTTATAAATTAATATTTCACGTAGAGTTATTTTTGTAAATTAACATTCACATAATTTTCTTACATGTCTCTAGGATCTACCGATGATGGCCTAAGACAAAGATCTCTAACTTCTCCTACCCAAGACGAGGATTTAGATGCACTGTTAAAGTACAACAGAAACATTCAAGAAAAGATTGCAGAGAATATGCTCATGATGACGAGTAATATGAAGGAACATGCACTAACTGCGAGTGCTATAATTAAAAAGGATATTAATTCGTTAGAGCAATCCGATAAACTGACGGACGTGAACGCTACCAAATTGAAAACAGAATCATTAAAATTGGAAGAACACACCAAATCAAACTGGAGGTGTTGGGTATGGTTAATGGTGGGATTGGTCCTTGTAATATTTTTCAGTAAGTATAATATAATCTGATAAGAGTTCCACAAGTATATATTCCTAAAGCGTATTTTTCTTTCAGATATGGTATTGTTTATGAAAGTGGCAAAGAAGAAGATTCTATGAGAATTTTTCTTTTGATTAAGGGATACGTGTAATCATAAATAAATTTTCTTAAAGAAAATCTGTAAAATAAATTTGCGGGTGTGGCCTGTGCATACCACTGTGACTCTGGCTACAAATATGGTTTATCGTTTATGAATGTGTGGGTTTACTGTTATTATTATGATAAGAATGGCCGCCACAGTGGACGCATCTGTCAAACCGTCAATACCACCTAAACCCACTCCAAAACCTGGTAATTATTATCAATTGCGGTATAGCGTATTTATATCATTTGTGTTAATGTTTTTGTAATGCATAACAATATATTTTCCCAAAAGAGAAAGTGATCCTATGTGCTTTCAATCCACCTCAAGTATTCTGCACTAAGATTACTAATAATATACTTTATCCGTGGACTATTTCCACGGGTTCCTAAAATTTGTGGTGAATTAAAAAATTAAAGTAATACATTAGGATTTTACAATTGTTATTGCACAAGCTGCTGTTTTATCTTTAATTTAATAATCAACTTTGGCTTTCTACTTTAACGTCATTTTGAATTGTGCATTGCATGTGTGAGGATTCAAATGCTTTTCCTTTATAACATGAATTACGTGATGCTGCATCTTCAATTTATTATATTTTTTCATACTACACAGTTTTGAAAAGACAGTATTTGCCTTTTAAGATTTCTTTTGATTTCAAGGCAGGGTGAAAGTAGTGAGAGCCCTGTACAAGTACACAGCCCAGCATGTAAGTAACTTAATGATTGCTGCACCGTTAGATTAAACAATTGTTCGAGTGTAGCCAAAGAAATGATAGAAATATAAATACCTTTGTCTCTTTATGACAGGCAGATGAGCTGTCCTTCGAAGAAGGCGAACTTCTCTATGTGTATGACCAAGATCAGGACCCTAACTGGTGGAAGGCTCGTTGTGGTAATAGACAAGGACTCATACCTGCCAATTTTGGTTAGTGTCACATGAATAATCAATAAATATCCTAATATAATTAAATTTATAATTCTTTCTTAATATTTAGTCGAAGAACAGATGCAAGAAGTGGAATTACCGCTACACGAAGCTGCAAGGCGTGGAAACTTATCCTTTTTGAAGGAATGCCTTAATGGAGGTGTTTCGGGAACAGGATTAGATTCAGCTGGAAATACACCATTGTATTGGGCTGCACGTGCTGGTCACGTTGACTGTGTAAAAGAACTCTTGCAGGTGTCAAATCCAGCAATCAATGCACAGGTAAATAATCAGGTACGAATCATTAAAAAAGAGTTTAACCAAACTGAAATCTTGTGTTGAATATAGAACAGAATGGGTGATACACCGCTGCATGCTGCTGCTAATCATGGACACTTTGAAGTGACCAGCTTATTATTGGAGGCTGGAACCGATGTGACTCTTAGGAATAATGAAGGATTACTACCAGAAGATCTGGCCTCTGATACTTCGATTAAGAATGCTATACAAATGAGTCAAAGAGAACAGGCCATGACTTACGGATACGGAGATGAGGATTATGAGGATGAAAGTGATTGAATATATTGTTCTAATAGAGATGTTGAGATATTGTTCCGCAGAGACATGTTCAATTTCTTACAGTTGTATATATCTGAAAGTATAGAGATCTCAGAATTATACATTGTCTCATACAGACTCAATTAAAATATATTAAACGATCTTCTTTTAATAGATCTCATAAGTAAGAAGAATCAGGGTATTATGGAAGCGTCGATGTAGCAAGGTTTCAAGTATTACTTATATTTTAATACGAAAAATCAGTGCATATATGTAATGTAATCTAAGAAATTTTATACATTTAATTTTCATCGATAGAGTATTCTGCAAGGTGTTTTATAATTAGAATGTGTTAAATAAATACTATTATGGCAAGTCTAAAATAAATTCTAATTCCACTGACAGTACCTATATCCAGCGCATAGAGAAAAATATTTGATTATGTATTAAATACTTCTTCGTAGGATGACATGTAAGCATAATTGTTAATAGTATATTAACAATGAATAAGGGTTAGGCCTTAAAGATCACTAACAGTCATGAATATTCAGTCACAGCACAGTGTTTCAGAGATTCCGCAGCAGTCTAAACTTTCCTTGTTGTTTATTTATTGGTTGGCGCTAATTAGGTTAAGTTAAACTTTCCTACTAAACCATCTGTTAAAATCTAACCGTAAGAGTAACTGTGCTAGATGCTCCCCACAGGGCTGTGCACGAACCTTGTTTAAGGTTTTGGTTAACCAGTCCATGAGACCATCTAAAGCCTCAGAAAGATTTTTCAGTTCCTCTTTTTCAGTCGGAAGTAAATTATCGACTTCCCACATAGACGTTTGTAAAATGAAATCATCACAGAGTCGCAAGAGAAGACGTATTAATTTATTAACCTGCAAAATAAGACAGTTCTTCTAACGTACGTTTCAAACTCTAAAAACTTTTTATCATTAGGAATTGAATAGTGAATAATAATAATTGATAACCAGCTTACCGGATTTCCTCTTCCCGTAGTGGATCCTGATAAAAATGTCTGAGACATTATATTAGCCAAAAATATTGTATGTGCACTCTGTACGTCTTCAAAATTTCTTGTATTCTTCATACTGTTTTCCATTATTGTATACTGACTCTCCAGAACATCCACTTGCAAATAATATTGCAAGTTGTCGACAGCAAATATCAAATTATTTCTCAATTGAGTAACACCGATCTCACTATAAAATAATATACCACTTTTATTTTTCTTATGTTAAAATTATTTTATATGTGGCCTCGTAACTTACACATTTTTTGCTCTCATATGTTCGCTCCAAAGATTTCTCAAATTAATTTGAGTCTTTTTAACTCTTAAGAGAAATCGAAATACAGTGTTATAGTCCTTCAAGGCTGTTGGGCTGAACAATAAATGTAATGGCCACACTACTTTGTATTGAAGAATAATCAAGCCCCAGCCTCGCTTTTCTGAAATAGTTTTTAATGCATAATAATTCAAGCTATTCAATTATACTGCTATATAACTTATAATACATGCCAATTGGATCTTGTCGTTCCTTTTCAGAAATCCCAGCGCTATCTTTTATCTCATCGTCATTTGTCTCAGTTTCCGGTTCAGGAACTGGAACAACAAAGCTGAAACTTTCCACAGCGCTTTCATCATTAAGATGCATCTTCCTTAAAGTCATCTGAAACGCTAGATTTACATCTCGCGACGTGTGGCTCGTTGGTATCTTCTTAAGGATATCAGCAGTAAGACCAATAAATTCCAAAAACAAATCGCCGCGTCCAAAGAGATAAAAATCTTTAATCAGTTTGAGTTGTTGCATAAGTTGAGCCTCCTCAACTGCGACCCGCCAAAGATGTTCAGTGACGCATCGCTTCAATTCGTCGACAGTTCGTTCAACTTCGATTATATTGAAAGTCGGTCTCGTTTGAAGATTCTGAAGTTTGTGGAAGTATTCGTATTCCTTTTCGCCCCATATTGAATTTTCGTCCTTTGTGAAGACACTGAAATCTATTCAATGTATATATAATAATCTGAAATATACTAATTATATATTGTCATACAGTAAAATAGTCAAGTATTGAAATTTGCCTTTCTTTTGTCGAGGATCATTGCCAAACATAATGATAGTTTGACCAATAGTCAGAACTTTCGCTGCTAGGGATGGTCTTATGTAAGAAGGTAGCATATCGATTT
Source organism: Calameuta pallipes (assembly GCA_030142375.1). Classification (NCBI taxonomy): domain Eukaryota; kingdom Metazoa; phylum Arthropoda; class Insecta; order Hymenoptera; family Cephidae; genus Calameuta; species Calameuta pallipes. The sequence goes on along the minus strand of JARQSW010000370.1, from coordinate 886,568 downwards.
GGATGTCATAATCCCACATGTCTGTAAGGGATTTCCCAGAGTTTTGTTCTTCGGTAATGCCAGAACTATCTTTGTCGTTGACAAGTGTTAGATTATTTTTGAGATCTGGTATTTTCTGAATGAAAAATTCTTTGTACATATCCTCCAAGTGTCCGTACAAGAGCCAACTTGTTAGTTGCTTGTAAAATATTATATGACAGCAGTGTACCATTCTAAAGATATTGTTTATAGCGTAAAAACAAAATATACTCAAATGATTTTTTACATGTTTATATGCTAATCGAGTCTTACTTCTCAAGAGCCACTTTGACATCCAGGATACCAGTGTGCATGTGACGATGTAGACATTGTAGTAATTTACATCCGTGTGTCTTTTGCGTAATAATCTGAGGAATATATAAGTTTGGTAAGTGGATTTATTTTGTTTAAATTGCATAAAGTACCTACATACTAAAATTTTCATACCTCACGTATTATGGAATTAAGAACAGAGATTAAAGGGATATACTTTTGTACATGACAGAGAATTAACGATAGTGGTGTATATGCATCATTTAAAATAATCTGTTCCAGATCTATAATATTTTGATTAAATGGCTCCAGTGCCTGATCCATACCATTGCATAATGCACGAAGATATAGCCCTGGTCTTAGATATTCAGCATCTAATAAATTTGAAGCATCGTCATAAAGATCATTAAAGGATACCAATAAACAAAGATCATTAAAGGATACCAATATTATGGACACGCATTTCTACGTACATACCATTTGCATTGCCTTCTTTATTGTGAATTAATCTGTGCTGCTTTACAAATCTTCTTATTACATTTAATTCATCGGCTATAGCTGAAATCTCTTTTATCAGTAATCTTTCTCCTGGATGGAGAACCTTCTCCAATTCTGGATTCTTAAAATAACAAAGATTTTTATTAAGAAAATTATTGTTCAAGTCATATAAAAAAATGAACAAAAGTTTAAAAATTTTTAAATTAGTAAAATGAAATGTAGAGACATGAATGCAGTACGTATGCTTATTCGATTGTAAAGGTTAAATTTCGTTGAATTATTTCATACCAATATCATTAACTATTCTTACATCTGATTCTGCAAACTGTAAGATACCGGTTGACCAGCCTGATAGCGACATCAGAATTTCATGTAACATATTATAAAATTCGAATTGTTTCCTTTTCTTTTTCAAATATAAAACATTCTTGCTTCCTAACAACTGACTGTCAACAGCTGATGCTGAATGTATAGGCCAGTATAAGCAGAGATCGTATTTTGGTCCAGATCGCGCAGGTCCAATGACTTCATGTTCAAAAGACACATCGAAGGGGACTTATTTAAATTTCGGTTCGTAAGAAGATGGCCCCTCAAAATAGAACTGACATTGCAGCGTGACGACACACATACGTAAGGTCAGCCAATCAGAACAGAGAGGGTCCAGTGATCAGCCAATCAGTATAAAGAGTTGCAGTGACGTCACTGTCCGAATGCGCAGAACCGCTAGTGGCTATACCTCATTTATTTGTATCATACTCATAACCACTCATAACCACTCATAACCATGTTGCGTACTTCAGAATGTGATCCCTTATTTTCATTCTTGAAAAATTGTATATTTTCATGTATTATACGCTCGAGTTTAAGAAAAAAAATGTGAGGATTACTTAATATTACAAGATTGTGGATATACAACGTATAAAGGACGCCTCGTCTGTACGGTTATGGTATTTGGTCAGTTGTAGTATCAATATTGACATATTCGTATCTTATTGACATATGTATTTAAATTATGATAAGATTAAAACTGGAAATACAATTTTCAGATAGCTAATCTAACAATCAGTTACTCTATTCGTGGACAGGTGCTTCATCAACATTATGGGAAATAAAAAGGATAGCAAATTTGCTAGTGGTTATCTATTTGGAATATGGGGTCTAACGATGCACTTGATGATCCTGTGGGGTGTCTTAGATGCAAATTTTCATTCTCCGATAATTAAAGATTTACCAATAATAAAACCACCAGTCGGTGCTCCAGCAAAAAGACTTCTGCTCTTTGTAGCAGATGGATTGCGCTTTCGAACATTTATAGAGAACACACCGCCATATCTCAAGTAACTATACTACTGATCTATTAAAAAAAGGTTTGTGTAATCTTTTTTTTTTAATTAACACATTCTTTTTTTAACAGAAATGTGATGGATGAACACGGTGCTTGGGGTGTTTCCCATACCAGAGTACCCACAGAATCAAGACCTGGAAATGTAGCCATAGCTGCAGGTGTTTACGAAGATCCCAGTGCTATTTTTACAGGGTGGAAAGAGAACCCAGTGGATTTCGATTCAGTATTTAATCAAAGTTATAAAACGTGGGCGTGGGGTAGTCCAGATATTGTTCCTATGTTCGCAAAGGGTTCGGAGACCAAGGTACATGGTGAGAGTTATCCTGCAGAGTGGGAGGATTTTGATGGTTCAACAATCAGATTAGATTCCTGGGTCTTTGAGAAATTTTCAAATTGGCTCGAGACTGACGCAGCAACTGTGAAAAATAAAACTCAAATCATATTGTTCTTCCACTTACTGGGATGTGATACAGCAGGACATGCCAGCAAACCTCAATCCAGGTAAACTAATGTATTCCGCGAAATGACATGCCCAGCGCTGTCACATATGGAAGCATACATAGTAGTTTCTTTATCGCAGACATCATTCCCCTACCTCTCAATTCAATTTGGATACAGTGAGTACCTGGATAATATGAAATACGTGGACGAGCAGATAAAGGAAGTTGTAAACAAAACAGAAGCTTTCTTTGGAGACAACCACACTGCGTATCTCTTTACTGCTGACCATGGGATGACTGACTGGGGTTCTCATGGAAGTGGTTCCCAAGATGAGACTGAAACTCCTCTGGTTGTCTGGGGTGCAGGGATCAGAAATTTGAACTCTCGTCAGAACATTGAGCAAGCAGACATAACCCCACTAATATCATCACTCCTGGGGATACCCATCCCCGTAAATAGCGAAGTAATGTCACAATTTAATTAAATCAGCTATGCCAATTACAGTAAGTCTGATTATTTTAATTAATTGAATTCCAGGGTGTCTTACCAAAACAGTTTTTAAAACTTGGACAAAAGGCATACGGTGCATATGCATTACTGAATAACATAAAACAACTTGTTGTGCAAGTAAAAGCTAATCGTATTCAGAATGAAGGTATCGGTACACAGAAGCACAAGAAGGAACAAGAATTAGAAAAGAATATAGTGATCATAGAACAACTTCTTGCTGAAAAGAATTTTACAAGTGCTTTAAAACATGGGGAGGAGACTATAGAACTAGCGAAGACATCATTACTGTACTTTCGTCAATACCAAAGAAATCGTCTGATGCTATATTTGACTATAATTTGGGTGGGCTGGATAGCGATGCTCTTTTTGAAAGTAACAGGAGTATCTTATCACAAGGAGAAACCAACTCAATTATTATTAGCTAATATTGGATTCGGCTGTGCTGTTGTTTTGTTGCTTATTGAGCACAAAGGTTTGTGGAAGTTAACGAGTATTTGAGTAAATATTAATTATAAATATTAAACAATCTATTACAGTTTCAGGATCTCCAGATTGGAGGTTACCCTGTTATGGGATAACAGCATTGGTTTCTTCGTGGTTAGCAGTACGGACTGGTATAAAATTAGTGCCAAAATTGGACCTACGCAATGAAAAATATCCATGGGCTGGAGTTCTCGTAATCATCTTCCTAATAGCAACAATGTCAGCTGGTTTAATATACCGTTGGATGTTTGGTATTGGAATGCTCTTCGCAGCAGGTATGCAAAGAATTTTATTGAAGGACAGTCATCCGATGCTCCCTTGGACAGCCATAAGTCTTTCTGTGTTTCCATTGCTGCCTGTCGTTGAGCCACAACCACGTATATACATAGTGTAAGTTTCTGGTTGATGACAAAATTTTATCGATTTTGTGCGTTTACTGACTGCCAATATATTAGAAATATTTATCCCCAGTCTAGCAAGCCTGGCAGCGGCAGCAACAACATTGCTGTTTAACAGATCAATGATCAAGTCCTTGAAACTCATGGAAGCTTTACGTTTAGTGACTACCATGTCAATATGTGCCAATTACATTGATGGCCGTGGATTGTTATCTTGGACAATCCTACTTCTAACACCATTTAGCATTTGGGTACATTCTGACAATCCAAAAGAGAGAATAGTAGGCGTAGCTCATGGTCTTCTGTGCCCATTGGCACTTTTGTCAGCTTCCTACGAGCCAATTTTCTTTCTTGCACTGACAGCACATTTATTATGCTGGCCACTGCACTCGACAAGTTCAAACAGGATGACTGGAGAGGTTCGTCTCAACATACAAGACCTGGCCAGAGCAGGATTTCTCGTATCCTTTAATAACAATCAATGTATGAATATTAATTTAGTGACATTTAATCCATAAACAAATCCTTAACCCATTCGATAGATGTTATACACTTTACTCTGCTTCTTCGGTACAGGCAACATGGCCAGCATAAGTTCCTTCGATCCTTCATGGACTCGTCACTTTGTCACACTATTTTCACCGTTCACCATGGCTGCTTTGATTCTATTAAAATTGAGCATACCCCTCTTACTCGTCGGTTGCGTAAGCCGCACTTTGGTATCATACTCGATTTTCTTAGCTGTACTTTTATTAGGAGATTGTTTAGCACTGCCATTAATGTATGGCGTTACTTCTCAGGGTAGTTGGCTCGATATTGGCAGTGCCATTAGTCGTTTCACTATCGCCATTACATTACCCTGCTTATTATTGCTTTTATATCACCTGTCTTATCCTCTTGTTACCATCAAACTCAAAACATCACGTTCAATTCCTGAGAAGGAACATTTAGTGTAAATTGTCCAATACAATTGTCAAGTAAAAGAGACCAAAAACTTTCTTAAAATTTCTTATCGCACTGACTATTCAATAAATCTGAGGTTACTGCGGTGCACTAATTGCATTGATAATAGCAATTGATACGCTACGTTTAGAAATCTTTATACACTTGAGTATATTTTATTGAAGTTCATGATTTGTCTCTTCGTGAGAAATAGTTGTACTGTTAGTGTGCGCTGGAGCATGATCGCACATTTCACGATGGGTGCAGTATTTAATAAATAATGTACAATAAATTACGTAGATCTGAATTGCATTAAGTTTCTTTTCTTTTTTCTTGGAGGGATGGAAAAAAACGCACAAAAATAAATATCATCCGGACTCATCGAATTTCGTAAAGTCAAGGACAATATCGATATTATCCTAACCAAAGTTTCACTCACGAGCCATACCTGAAGTCAAGACGACCCGTTACAGTACATATGTTAAGAAAGCCTAATAATTATAAGAAAAAAAAAAATTAAATCGTACATCTCGAATATGCTAATCGCAACTAGCCGTATCCTTATCGTCGAGTGAGAGAGAACTTATCCGTTGGTAATAATTATAAAAAAAAAAAAAAAAAATAAGAAAAAGAAAAATAACCTACAAACGACGCGAAAAGAAACGTCGACCGAAACAGTCACGAGAGAGAGAGACGGGCAAAATGGCTGCCCTCAAGGATGGAATTAAACCGGAGAGGATGAATACAGATATTTTCCCACTTACTCATGCTTATGTTTATTTATTAATTGTTGCGACGGATGTCATCAAACTTGAAAATTTAATAAAAATATTCACAATGAGCATTCTTTCTCTCACGCTCTCTCGCTGTATCTCGTGCGCGCAACCTCCTTCTCTCCGGTTCTGACGCGCTCATCGATGCACGCAGCATCCGCACTCTTAATTCGCGACACAACACGCACTCTCACGCATTTCGCTCTTTTTCTAATCTTAAATCATCTTACATTCTCACGAGACGTACACTCATCCCTCACGCACTCCATTCACATCCTCGCACTGTTATCGCTATTCATCGTCAGCATCATCATCATTCCCCACGTAATCGTAATCGTCATCATTATGATAATCATCCTCACCGCATTCATCATCATCATCATCATCATCATTACGATAATTACGCATTCATTTACCATCCGACACGAGGAGCGAGCGCAACGTGCGCGTGTAGTAGCCGTTGCGCGCGCGGCCAAATTCCTATCAAACTTTAAAGTCGTGTCCACATACCTGGACATTATTTGCCTGGCTATGCGTGTATGAATGTGTGTGGTATGTATGTATATGTACATTCAGTTAATAATAATAATTATTATTAATAACAACAATAATTAATTAATACGAATAGAAAATCGTTATTCACGGCGAATGACTCGATTCGTTAAGTTCAATCAACATTAATTCCAGAGAAATTAGTCTTACGGCGATACGTACATGCATATCCTTATCATGTTTGTTTGCCGTATTATTCATTTTTTTCTTTTATTTACTTCCTTCCTTCTTCTTCTTCTTCTTCATCATCATCTGGGAGGATGCCGGCGTCACCGGTGCGCGCAACACGGCAGAGTGAGATTTCCGGATTCGTCTCGATCGACCGTACCCACTGCCAGTTCACATAGTCCCTCCAGCTCTTCTCCGCCCTACCACCTCCTCCTCTTCACTCCCTTACACCCTTTCCCATTCGAAGGAGACCCTTTCCGAACCCACCCACTCCTTCCACCCAACCACCCAACCACCCACTCCCACCCTATTTCCACCTGCAGTATCCAGCAGCCCAGTCACCCAACCAGCCAACCCAATTCACTCGAAGCAAACGACCCTACACCAAAGGGGCACTGAGAAATTTAAGAACAGCCATCGATCCTGGCGTTGAGAATCAACGAGCCGAACCCATCACAGAAGATAAATCGCAATTGTGGTTTTTCCGAGCACTGTGGTATCAAGGATGATTACAGTTACATCATAATTCCTCTGCGGTTGACCGATTCAATATTAGTTTGCCTAACGGATTGTATTAGTTGTTCAGTCGAGAATGACCACCATGTCGTCACCCCGTGACGCCCTTTGTGGATGAGGAGGATGCAGAGGAGCCGGTAATCTGCGCCAGGGTTTGCGCGCGGCTCTCCGTAGCTCCACCGACGAGAGTGTCCTTCTGAGTCTCCTACGAGGAAAAGAGATCGGGCGAACGCGTTAATTATCGCCATTTTGTTCTGTCTCCTGGGTAATATGACTCTCCGCGAAGAGGAGATACTCACTTGGCCTGATCCGAGGCCCGGAAGTATACATCATCGGGTGCATCCATCCATGAAATGACCTGCTTCCGTGCGTTGCTTCTAGAGAGAGGTGGTCCGTGAGGAAGAGAATGAGGATGGGCGGCTCTACCGTTAAGTGGTGGTGCTAAAGGAAGTACGCTAGGTGCTACGTGTTCCAGAGCATGTTTTGTATGCAACTGCTGGGAATGATGGGCCCTTTTGGCTGGTGGTCCGCACGGAAGCCCTGCGTTCAGGGCTATACCTGGGAAAAATAAAGAAAACTCGTGAGCTGGTTTACGCATAGAATTCATTGGCTAAGCTGAAAGCTGTTTGTTAAAGCTGAATAAAAGTGACGTGGCTTCGTTCGTACGAGAGGTGCATGTAAAGTGCGTATGACTAATTTTATTCTTTACCTTCATCCCAATCCACATCCGAGTAGAAGCCAATAAACAGAGACAGCATTCAATACGGGGAGTTCAATGCTACCCCAAAGAAAGGCGAAACCTAAATTCATTATGTAACTTACCATCCGAGCCGTTGATCTCGTCGAAGGGCGGCCTTGTGCGTTTTAGAATAGTCTGTTGTGTCTGCATAGCAGGTTGAGGTTGGGGCGGAGTCAGTGGCAGTCTGTCTACTTCCGGTTTGTTTGGTACTCTCTCGTACAGGAGACTGCCGTCTATGTAAAAGAGAATAGAACATGGAGACGTCAGTAGATAATAAAGAACGAAGAGCAAGGATTATGCTTGAACAATACGAATAAATAAATCGCGCACCAGGTGCCTTGGGTGGTCGTGGAAACGAAACACGATCAGGTTGTTTCCGTTGAGCCGGCGCTGTAAGTGCGAGCCAGTCCCAGTCACCGGGTTGCCGAGGCGATGGATGATCGCCTAGACGAGTGGCGATGTCGGTGACACGAGGACGAGGTCGAGGTCGAACAGCTCGCGCCAGAAGGCGCAGTTCGGCAGGACTCTTGGATGTGAGCTGAGGCGAAGCACAAAGGTGACGCAGAGGTGCTGCATTAACGGGTTGATGAGGAGCACGTGCTGCGTGACGGGTTCGCAATTGAGCCGCGCAAAGTCTGCGCGCTGCACGCGCCAGTGCCGAGGTACGTAGGTAAAAGGCTGATCGTGTTTTCATGACGGGTCTAGGTGAGCCACCGCCGCCACCTCCGCCAGCGCCACTTCCCCGCAAATCCACACCGTGTGCACTGGCGTAATGACGACTCAGATGAGCCTTGAGCTTGAATTCTTTACCGCACGACGGGATGCTGCATCTGTGCGGTCGATGTGCACCGCCTATTCCTTTTCCTTCCTCGTCGGACCCTGCACCGCCGCCTCTTTTGCGGTCAAGGTCCACGTCGTCGATGCGCGTCGGCACCTGAAACGTCGAGTGAATTGATTGGAACTGATACGAAAAAAAAATGAAATTATGAACTTTTTTTCAATTTCCAGCAGCTGACGATGATTAGTGACAGCGTACCTTGAGCCCGCCATATTTCTTCCAATAAAGCCAGCAGGACTGACAGAGTCGACATTGCATGTGCGACGGACCCCAGGCGTACCACTGAGGACTTTGTGACATTTGACAGCTTTCACATGGTTTTCCGCCAACCCCAACGACAAGCATCCCACTTGCATCGCCCGTGATGTTACCGTTGCTGCTACCATTCAGAATACTGGCTGTCTTCCCGTTGCTGCTGTTGCTGTTGCCCATTGGCACAACAGTGGCTACGTTAGGCGCGGTTGACGAAGACGGCGCTTTGTTGTAGTTTGGTATGTAAACTTGTTTCAATTTGCTTTCAGCCTCTACGGCCTTTACCCTCTTTTGCTGTACGTAACGATCTGTCGTCTTCCACATGTAATAGTACTCGATTACGTTCTTCAGCGTTTTCCAGGGTAACTAAAGACATACCAATGATTTTAATTCACGAAGACGAACAATGCTGACCATATACAAGCATACTCTGCACCAGGGATACTCACGAAGTCTTGACGAATGTCAGAGAAGTCCTTGCCATACTTGTTAAGGGCCTCCTCGAATAAATTAGCCTCGGAAGCGCTCCACTCTTCCATCTCGTCTCTGCAGAGCACAGGACCCGAACTGGGTACCAGGGAGGACATGGCTTTGGCTACGTCGTAGGAGTGCCGATGCAGGGTATCCATTGCGTGAAACTAAATAGAAAATTAAACGCGTTTAAAATTAATTCCTTTATTAATATAATAAATTAACCAGCAAGTCTTTACTCACGAGGGTAATGTCTCTGGACGCAGCAGCCGCTGACATGTGCAGGGATGGTTGCTTGACGGAGGACGAGCAGTCGAGAGCCCTCGCGAAGGTACCAACCGATCGACTTACAACAAGAAATTGATCGATCTGTCGATCGGTTAACGAGTGACGCGGAGTCCACACCAAGGTTTCTAGATCCTGTAATCTACGAGGATCCGATTCTCTTTCGGCGGCGGTCAGGGACACCGATGCGATGCTGTCAGCCTGGTATCTGCTGCCAACTCTGATCTCGCCTGTTAATAAAGAGAAGAGGCAATTTTAAAACTCGTAAAATCTTACAGTATTTCTTTCCTCGTCACTGCGATTAATAATTAGATCACCTTTGTCAGCGAGCAGGGTCCGCTGTGTCGGATCGAAAACCAGACAGTAGAAAAATGAGTCCTCCTTGTTAAGGTAACTCAGTAGGGACTCGGTCTCGTTCAGCAAGGTAACGCAGCACTTTCCTCTTATCAGGGTGGCAGCAATTGTTTCCGTTTGCCGCGAGAGAAACAACTCTCTGTGCTTCATCTGGTGACGCTGTTTCGTACTTAATTCCGCAACGCCTCCACCGCCTGCTCCTTCGTCCATACCTGCGTTCAAAGTTTTATCTGTTAATGACCAATTATTTCGGTGACAATGGACAACATATGTGTATTACTAACATGCCAGAGATACGGTGCAAGGCTAAAAGAGTTAAGGTGCGACAACCCAAAATAAATTTATTTAGGAATATAAGTTTAATTCGATATCCTTGATTACCTTTATTGTACGATTAACGCGGATATGGGATACGTGGAAAAAACAAAGAGCAACAAAGATTTTCAAGGTAAATTGGAGAACGTGAATTTCTTTCCGTAAGGATCGTGCATATCCACAGCACTGTTTGTGTGGTAAATAAATATTTTTAAAATTAAATAAACTACTGTAATCTCTTCACGATCTCGGGAAGAATTAATTAAAGTTATTAACGTTACACGGTTAATTGGTGACTATGTGGACTGGTCGAATATGTGTGTCTAATTTGTGCAGTTGTAACGAGTAAAGAAATAACGGTGAACCGTAAGCGAAACGCAGGTAGATGGCAGAAACAATCAAAACTCACGATATAAAAATAAATAATAAGAACAACATCTACGCTGTATAACGAGCAATTAAAAAAAGCAACCAAAATGTCAATTTCGACTTTTTCTATATGTATATAAAAAAAACAAAAATATATTAAACCAATCGCGAAAAAGATCTCGCGCGAAGCCTCAGATTACTAAAGAATCGTCATTTTGCGCGGCGGGATTATTCTGAAAATCAATAAATTTTCTCGAAATCGAATCGAACGATATAGAACAAGTACAAGAGACGCTAGAGCTCCGTAAAGGGTATAAAAATAAGTAAAAACTATAATTAAGTCCCAGTGCGAAATTCCAAAGTATTAAAAAATCCTCGTTCCCACCGCACGTTACGATTCGGCAAGAAGATTCATTGGTAAAAATTTATTGCGAAGCGAATCGATTTTTCAAAAAATCTTAACTGTACGGGAGTCTTTATGTAAAAAAAATTCTCTTTTTTTTCCACAAAGAATTTATCAAGGCCCCAGCCGTACGACTGTGAGGAAGGGGTCTCGGAGATTTTGACCCGCTTTACTGTCTCTTTGGCCTTACAGTGAATTCAAAACCAGTACTAATGGCGATCACCAAGATTACAAAGAATTTTAACGCGTAATCCCGCCGCTGAATCTGTAGCCTCGTATCATCACTGGCTTCCATTTGGCAAAGATCGCAAGTGGTTACGTCATCAATCGGAATAAATCTCGCGTCCCTGATACACCGTCGTAACAGAAAGACTCAAAAATTAGGATCGGATAGGCCCAGATAATAAGTCCAAGTTAAAAAGAAATTCAACCGCTCTCTTCTGACTTTCAAAAAAAAAAAAATCAAAAATCCGAGTACAAGTCGTTATTCCATTCGTTCGATTGTTGCTTTTTTTTAAAAAATCGTATCTACATTTCTCTTATAAGACCACTTTGCGTAATACCGTGCGATATTCAATGACAAATCTTAACAGCTACTCGATACGAGACACCATTGCTATTTTCGCACATAGATACGACGAAGACGGAGAACAATTTTTTTTTTCAAAACAAACAAACAAAGAAACGCATAAGGACACGGAGTTTGTATACAGGGTGTTATCTAATTGCGTATACAGCTAGTATATCAAAATTTCTACCGATACTAAGTAGCTTGAAAAAAATGGGCTTTCAAAAATGGCATTGACGAGGATCCAAAAAATAAAAAAAATTAACATTTTTTTTCAGTCAATCCAAAAATACTACATGGCACAGTTTTTTCATTGGAACAATATTCTTTATATATTGATTTCTCCAAGTAAATAATACACAGATCTCGTGTAGGATCGTTCGACGGGCAAAGTGCCTAAATAGAAATTGAGTCACAATATAAATTACTCGAAATTAATGAAATGCCAACCGCGGATCGAAAACTGAACCGATGATCCCGGCTGCCGAGTGTAAATAAAAATTGTTCCGCAATGGTCACCATTCGATCATGATTCGATCGGATTCGATCGGATTCGATCAATAGATCACTCACCGTGGGGCTCTTGGGCCTCCGAGAGTGGGGCCTTCAGCCAGCCCCCCTTACCGCCCCCTTTGCTCATGACTTTGGGCCCGATCCCGTCTTTACTAGTCATATCCTTAGTCGAGTCCGGATTCTCAAGTTTCTGACTCTGCGTGCTTGCAGGGGATTCTGACCTCTGCTGCTCCGCGCTTGCCACTGTAATTTTCATGACAAAAAAACCCAAACTCTACTATTGCTGTTTCTTCCTTTTTTTTTTCTTATCACAATTGAAAAGTCCAGCCATAGAATATACGGACAGATAGATAAGAGAGTAATGGAGCTAAGTTACATATATACATATATGTAGAGTATAGAGCGAGAGAGAGAGAGACAGAGGCGAGAAATAGAAAGTGGTAATAGACAGTAAGAGATGAAGACAATCGGCAACGTAACATTAAGAAGAATATCGAATTTTCGTGATAACGTCCTGATCCGCAGATTAGGCCTGTTATCAGGAGTATTCGAAATATTTTTTTATTTCTCTCGGCATGGCGGACAACGACGGGTAATTTAATTGCCGTGAATACAAGCGTCAAGCGGACCAGACAACTTGAAACTAGTAGTGTCGCAAGGAGGCAGAGTAAAAAGTAAAAAAAAAGTCAAGTAAAGCCATTTACAGTGACCGGAGTATGGCGAAAGAATGTTCGTGTTAATATTTTTTGACCTTTTTTTTTCTTTCTTTTTGAAGCCTTTATAGAAATTTTGATTCTGTCAGCCAATTCCAACCGCGTTTCTATTTATTCGCAAATTGACAAATCGTGCGTATGTACTCTGTATGTCTATATGCAGTGACGTGACTGGGTCAAAGGAGACTTTCGAATGCTTTTTTTTTTTTTTAAAAACGGTTTTCCCTTATCTCGCTGAATTTACATGGAACTGCGCTGGCTGACCGTCATTAACGACGCAACGTGAGATCGACCAATAAAACGATTTTACGGCTCTATTTTAGGTCCTGCAGCGCAACGGACTCATCGATCCGTAAGGAGTCGTACGAAAATTCGTATCGGCCTACGAGGTTCCATTTCGATTCAGCGGATTGGCAGGAGGAGGAGTTTTTTTTTTCACTTTCTTTTTTCTCTTCGAAAATTCCACGACAGAGATAAGACGATGGTTTCCAGTTCGAATCGAAAAACTTAGGTACATCGATAAGCGTTAGTGATCTTGATAAATATTTTGAATTTTTTTTTTTTTTTCATTTCGCTTCCTCTATCCCGTTACTCTTTCGTTCGGTCCAGTGCTTCAAGATTTCGACTGGACTCCTGTGTACCAGATGAAACTCTGGCGATACGCGTTAGACAATTCCAAGGGGCGAATTTCGAACTGGCAACCAATGTTCAATGGGCATGGTCTGTCGCTCAATTGCGAAACAGCCTGAAAGTAACATGAGGTTTTATTATACAAATGCATATACATATACGCTATAAATACATCATCGACTGGTACAAGTGAACTAATAAGATCGTTCCAGTCAGACTCACCAAATACATATGTATCCGTACAGAGATAAAAAAGTTCTCGAGTAAGCAGAGAATTTTTAAAAAGTTAAAAAATAAACCAAGTAATCCTCGAGCACCGTATGCATTTCTCTGGTGTAACGATATCCTGCAATTCTCAATGTAAACGGTCTCCCACGAGCAGGAGAACACCTGTATCCAGGTAGAACTAGATAGTAAAAGGAAAAAAAAGAAAAAAAAAAGAATACACGCTACTCTGGGATCCTTATCAAAATGGCGTCTGTACTTGAGTGAGGGAGCATCGTAAAGGCCCAGAGACCCCAGAGTAGATCTCATCCAGTAGTCACCCGTACGTATTAAGCGTGTACAGGTCTCGGGGGTCTACCGTCTAATATCGAAGAGGCTACCGCGGTGCACCAGTATCGCCCAGGTAACCACGCAAAAGCAGGATACCCTTTTTTGATAAAAAGCAGCGTGAATATTCTCCCCCTGGAAGAAGGTCCTATTGCGGCCAAATAGCAGAAGCGTCGGCGTCGACCGTAGCGTCGGGAACGCGCAGAGAAACAGAAGCCGAAGGGGAACGGATGCTTAAAATGAAGATGGCTAGCGAGTCCCACCATTTTCCTGTGCGTGCCCGTGTACATATACGTGCACGTATATGTATACGTATATGTGGAGGAAAGTGTAGGTATATAAGGGAGAAGAGGGGGGTCGGGGGGGGCCGTGTAGGAGTACGAAGAGTGGGGGGGAGGGGGCAGAGGAACTTTAGCGTCCGTACGTTTCTAGATATGTACGTGTATATATATACCCATACCCAAGCAACCCCTGCGTCAGTCATTCATTTAGCTGAGGGTGTAGGGGGACTTGTGAGGAGGGGGGAGTACGGGAGGGGGTGGCAAAGAGGGAGTCCTGGGTGGGGTGGGTGGGCATGGAGGTTGGAAAAGGGGCCTGTGTGGGCGAGGGAGTCGAACCCCCATCCCACCCCCAGCAGATCGATACAACCCCCGTCCTCCCGCTGCCACCCCCCCAACTTTACTTATTATACATTCCCATCCCTCCCGACCACCCACTTTTCACCCTGTGGCCCTCCCGGCCAACCCGACCCCCCGACCCAAAACCTCGCGTCTCATTATTTTTACCATTGCAGCGGACAGGAATTTTTTTTAAAATCCTATCCTAACCCTTTCATCGGGTTTCTACGTCTCACGGGGTGGCCTAATGCTCTGGCGCACCAGGGTCAACTGTACTGACAACCTCACGACCCGCCGACCCGGATGGGTGTATCGCCTCAGTAGACTCCGTCGCGCGAAGAGCATCGCGTGATGCCTCGAATGAGTGGCGAGTCTATTTCTCTTTGTGGGAAGGTCTAGGAGAAAAGGGTCCTTTTTCACCTCTTGACCCTTCAGGGGACAGACGAGAATTTCAACTACCAGACTCCTATTTCATTTGCGCTCCAGCGGCGGTACCGGCACTGAACGAACCTTCGTTTTTCTTCGAGATTTCCTGATTGCTCGTGATATTTCTAAAGAGTTTGATAATTCTTCACTTCGGCGCTACGGGCGACGCCATTTCGTTTGTGCTCCCGGCAGACGCTGCTCTCCTTCGCGTATCACGTAAGGAGACGAGTGCGAGGCGTTTTCTTACTTTCTTATCTTGCTTCCAAAACCGGATTTGGTCCACGCTCGTGAGTGCGTCGAGACGAATGCGGGTAGGTTATTTTTTTTGAAATTTTTGGAAATGCATACGTGAGCCTGAGTATTCCTTGAATTTGAGAAACGTGTATTTCTCCATATATATATATGTATCTTTAGAAATCGTATCCTTACGTATCGATACCTGCAAGAACGATGCTTTGAATTAAATTTGAAACAAAAATTACATGTACATCCTATACTCGATTAATACGTCGTTCTACACGCCACATGAGATTAGTAAAAAAATTATGTTATCAATTAAAAAAAAATATTACTCAAAACTACTATCACGTTTCTCCTTTGACTCGATGGTATAGGCATACACTGGTTCAACGTTTCCAATGTCATTGGGTTCACTTATTATCGTATTCTGATAAATAATACAGTTATAAATCGTATGCCAAAATACAAATGCAAGCATTACTCACACTGGTGCTTATCCGCGAGCATAATCAGGGTGGAAGGTAAATCCCTTCGCCTGAAGAAGCACATCACCTTGGCCTCCACGCTTCCGTTGGCCGTCTAAAACGAATAACAAAAAAAGGGGGCGATAATTTCAATTAAAAAAAAAAAAAAAAAACGAAATACACCGCGCACGTTTCTCCGAGCAAATGAAATTCTTCGAAATTTTCAAAAAAAAAGAGACTAACGTTACGAATTTTTCGAGACATTCAAAACTCACGCATTAAAAATCTATTTGCACAGAGCCATTATTTGCACAAGATAACTTATAACGTACAGACATCGTGATCGATATAGTTAACGTTACTCCTGATAACACACGTGTTCCCATGGGTAACGAAATTATAAAAAAAAAATCCATGATTTTTGAATAATCAGAAAAAAATTTATCAGGCGCTAATTAGAATTGAAAAAAAAAAGAACAAAAATTTGAATTTAACCTTGTGTAATTCCTCTATTCTTCGTATCTGATAGGGGGAGGTCGAAGATGTCTCGAAGTAGACATAATCTGAAAAGAGAAAAAAAAAAATAATTATTAATCATCAGGATCCGTACGATAATCGTGAGTTAATCACTCGGTAGCGTATCAATCGTAAAACCAAAATATTATTTTCAAAAATTTCCTTTTCGTCGGGGTTTACGTCCAAGGGAAATATATATACGTTGCTAACGGTTTTACTCCGGGTGGAAAGAGATTCAGGGATTCGGGGTTTCGGTGCTGGCTGAGGACGAGGACGAGGACGAGGACGAGGACGATGTGGCAGAGGTGCGAGGGGAGGGGAGGAGGGGTACAAATGTGCAGAACATTCCTGGAGGGGGGAAAAACAGGTCCAGCTGGAGGGGGACAGAAGGTTTCGTGCCTATAGAATTTTCACCCTGCCTAGAAGCAACCATTATTTTCAACGTAACGTAACCGAGCGTCATTTCCATTTGCCTGTATTACAACGAATGCACGACAATTTATAAGCATTAATACCGCTCGCGATACGCGCGAGATACGTAAAATCTTTAGGTGTCGTTAGAATATAGATATTATTTATTATAAAAAAAAAAAAAAAGTATCATCGCGACGTTACAGGGCGACGTATATCACGGAGCCTAATTACCGTCAATTTACCTTGACAAAGGTAATATTAACCGTCGGAAGGACGGATATAACCAAGTGATATATTTAATGTACAAGAATTTCGAGGTTGCCTAGTACATTCCGATAACGATATTTCGTCGACTTAGGTCGCTGCAATGGATTCACGAATAGTGTACTAACGATGAGAATAATTAAGTAGAGAGACGGGAAGCGATAAGGAAAAAAAAAAGAATAAGCAAAAAAAAAGAAAGAGAGAGAACGAGCGAGAACGTAAGCGTAACGACGAGCTTGGTTATCGCGCCAAAAGTATTACTGAAAATGTATTATATCTAACGTAAAGGGGGGAAAAAAAAAAACAAAAAAAACAATAAAGCGTTACAACGTGCGGAAAAAAGTTAAGTAAACGTATGGAAAAGTTGATTTTCCTTACGACTACGAGAAGACTTATAAGGCTCTCGATAGGACACGAGTCCTGTGAATTCGAATAGAGAAAATAAAAGGTGGTTAAGCGTACGTTGGCAGCCTGCGAGCGGTTACTGGCGTACGGAGGTACCTAATAACGTGTAGCTGAGTTCGCACTAGGTAAATGAATAAGGTCGGGTAGGTAGGCCGTGAAAGAATCGAATAAATATTGTGTAGTAATATAAAAGCGATGCCCGAAGGTGCGGGACCTGGAGGAGAGTAACGGGATCCGTGAGTAGACTACGAGGAGGATGGAGGGTACGTAATAAACGGTCGAAAACTACAAAGAGGACCTAACGTTAATCGGTAGATTCATCGGGCGAGGAATTAGCATGACCTGGACAGGGGGCCAGACGTACGGGGACGCGAGGGTCGAGGACGGGGAGGACAAGGGGAGATCGAGATAGAAGGGGAGTAGGTGACGTGAGGGAGGAAGAGGAGGATGAAGGGGAGGGTGGTGGAGGAGGAGGTAGAGGACATGGACAGGGGCAAAGAGTATAGGAGAAGGTGGAGGAGTAAGAGGAGCAGGACGTAAAAGAAGAGGACACGGTAGTGGTGGCGGTGCCGGTGATGATGGAGAAGGCAGAGAATGGGGACAGGGGACGCCATCGCGATGCCATTTGCAAACATTAATTTCTTGGGCTAATTAAAGCTGGGCTCGGGACGCGACGCGATCCGCCGTGGCGATCGGTGTCGCCTTTGTAACATTGGATACTTTACCTCCCACCCGGTACATATTGGCCGTCATGTTGCTGGCGTCCTGTGTGGCCGCGAGCCCGAAATTGGCGTTCTCGTGGTTACCGTGGCTCTCGTGGTATTCGGCCGGCATCGGCATGAAGGCTCGTCCACCTCCCTCGCAATGCGTATCGGCGACACTTCTCCACTTCTCGGCAGTCCGTGTGAAAGAGAGGAACGCGCGAGAAGGGGAGCCGAGAGGGACACGGACGAACGGGGAGAGGAGAGGACGGGATAGGAGATAGATAGAAGGAGAGAGAGAGAGAGAGAGAGAGAAAGAGAGAGAGAGCGCGTGGAGTCAACACTTCACCCGTGTCACTTCATCGTGTTTGTTTGGCCGTCGTCCAGTGTCCCTAAGCCACGGGGCCGCTACCTCTCTCTCCTTCCAGTCGAGTCTCGGCAGCACGCGTCTATCAGCACACGGGATCCGATTCTCGCGCACACAGACGGTTCACGTGTCCGTTAAAATAACGAGCATCGTCAGTGGCCGTCGCTCCGTTCAAGAGAACACCGCCATTTTCATTTTGGCAAGCAGGGGCACGAGCAGGCAGGCGGCTGGAGAGGATCCCCACCACCGGAGTGATCGCTCGCTGTTTCGCTCGCACTCGCGGGCATTCAAAAAATCCCTATTATCACTGCGTCCAATGATGTACACTCGCGCTCTGTGCACGCTCGCCTATCACTCGCCAGCGACTACCACAGATTTTACCCTGGAAAACGCGCGCAAAACCGACCACCCGGCCAACGGATATCACAAAACAAGACCACGGACCCTCTACTGCCAAGAGCAGCGACTGCGCGTTCTCGGACGCAACTGCGCTCGCTACCGTAACCGTAGTGGTGGGGACACGGGGGAGAGACGAGGGGGGACGAAAAAATAAAAAGAGTAAGAGCCAACGAGACACCGGGTAACCGAGAGAGAGAGAGAGAGAAAGAGAGAGAGAGAGAGAGAGAGTGCGATCAAGAGAAGAACAGGACGAGAGGGAGGAACAAGAAGCGAACGCGAAGCTACCGCTGCCGGTGCCGATGTATCCACCGACTATTGCCGAATTCGACTTCCGAACACGAGCAAGATGGCCGACGTATTTTGAATCACTTTACCGAGTAACACTTTACACGTATTCTACCACCTAGAGACTCGGTACTCCGGTCTCTCTTCTTCTCTTTCAGAAAGTTATGAGAGTCACCACTATTTTAGGAGCCTCGTTCTTCGGCAGAGTCACTCCGACGACGGAGGCATCACGCATCACGCTTTACGCTTCACGCATCGCACGAGGCGACTTGAGGCGACGTTACGCACGGCGTGCCGGGCTGCCGGCCTTTTCCTGGGAAAAGTTCAGTGGCTCCACACGTTAACTACTTTGAATAACACGCGGGTACCGATTGGTAAAACGATAAAGCCACTGGTTATTTACGCGATCACATATTTCTCACTTCGTTCGAGAGATTATAATTAATGAGCTTCCTACGATTGAGCGACTTCGACCAATTAACGTTAAATTACATCGATCGAACGGGAAGAGAAACGGACACAAACGTCTTTACATGTAACGACTGCGAGTTCTCGACAGCGACTAACTTATGCTCGAGGTTAACGATGGCGCAGCGGCAATGAGTTCCAAGATGGCGGCAGGTTTTTTTCAAAAAAAAGTGCGGGAAAAACGGTTACCGCTGGATATACGAAGGATACGCGAGACAATTAAGAGGCCACGATATCTCTATAAATTCAATATTTTTATTAATATAAAGATGTCACTTCGTGTCGCGCCATTTAGCTCGAGACAAAACATTTTTCTTTACCCGCAAAAAATTCTTTTGTCGCTTATACGTCAAACAATTTTACTGGCTTAACCCGTCGTTATTAGGAAGATCAAGAATTATCCGAGTCATTAATAATCTCTCGGATCCCATTATCAATGACCGATAACACGATTAGTCAATACTAAAACTCAATTATAGTATACGAAATATTTATATTTATGAAATTAGTCTTTCTATACAATTGTTCACGCTCGGTAGCGTGCTCGAGAATCGTCTTTCGAATCCATGCATTTTTTTTTTTTATGTAAATGAATAATTAAGATTATCTATTAATTGTTAGAGCGCAAATGAAATTGCCTTTCTCCTCAGATGTCTCTCGGTGTATCACATTAACAATAAATAGAGTGACGAATGTATACGTATGCACGTGTGTTTCCTCTCAGTGTATAGATACGCGTTATTACGTTCATGTATATGTACATATTATAATAATAATAATAATAATAATAATAATAATAATGTCTCGACAAGGGGGGATGTGTACAATTTTGTTTGATGAACTTTAGAAAAACTATTTTTAAGGCACACTCCACGCTCGTTACCGGTTAATTTTGCTGTCTTCGCTGATATCGTTATAAATAAAGATAGTTTGTCCGCTACGAGTAGATACCTTTAATCTAAATTAACCGATGAATTACGATTTTATAATATTAATAATAATAATAATAATAATAATTAATATCCTAATCGTAGGTAATATCTTCTCTGTACATAATCCTATGTCTTTCTTACGATACCTCTAATGTCATACCGTTTAATAATGATAATAATGACAGTAACATTAATAATAATTAATAACAAGATAATGCATAAATGAGATGCACGGGGATGAAAAATAGGACGCGTCATAGAATCCCTTTCCTCGCCTTTTCAGCATATACGTCTTTCGTGTTTTTTCTTATTTTTTTTTTTCTTTCTTTCTTGTCTTCGTCCTTCTCTTAGCTCCTCCTCTCTGTCGTAATTCGCAACGTAGAGTACGCGGGTATAGTTGCAGATAAAGTGACACGAATACTCGAGTGTTTGTCGCAAAACTTTATTGGGACGATTGCACGATGCGAGAGTCTCCTTTTATTTTCTCTATTCGATAACGTAATTCTGTCTTGTGTACTTTTCTTTTTGGTCTTTGACTTTAAAGTACCTCCGAAGAGCGTACTCGAATTCTTCGGAAGCGCAACGATTTACGAAACAGGGAAGTATCTGTTCCGCCATGTGTCGCAATAACGAAGTTTTACGTCAGACAAACTATCCAATATGGCACTTTACCTCCAACCGAATCCGCATTAATACTATTCGTTAATCAATTAATAGATATAATAATATAAAATACCTATCATCGAGGGTGACGGCTTATGCATTCGTATGTACAAGTATATAGTCAGCCGATCGCGAACGATCGGACTGCGAATTCCTATCTACTAAGTTACTGTTGTTTATGGATAAAAAAATACTAATATATCGCATTGTCGTTGCACGGGCAGTGTTCACATTATTTTGTCCGTCGATAAGGCACCAACTTTTCGGATCCTGAGATTCAACCCGCATGCTTCGACAGATTCAGAGGCATATCTGGAACAGATGGAGAGAGAGATAATAGGTCGCAGATCGAATATTCGTATGTCTTTTACGAAGTCAGTGGCTTATCTCTCTGAGCGAAACTGGCTGAGAATTCTTTGATAAATTTAGTTTAGTCTTGACCTCAAGAAGGAGACGTACCTGAAGGAGGTGTGAGAGTTTGTTCCCTGTAGTCTTTGTAATGGTGAACGGGAGGAGATGGCGGATGAGGCGGCGCCGGGGCGTAAAGCGGCATCGGTGGTGGATAATGGACGGGCGGTGGATAGTGCATCCAAAGCGGAGCCCTGTATGGTCCGGGTGGTAGCATCGGGACCCCGTAAAGTGGATGATGGATAGACGTGTTAGCCGGTGTAACGTAGGGCTCGATTCGTGCCCTTGGGTAAGGATGACTTGTTGAGTATTTAATGGGTTGTCTGTCCTCTGGCTTGAGCAGGTTCCTCAGGAAGCCCGGCTCCGGACTTGGTTTGTCCTCGCCCAGGATGCTGGTTATACTGTAAGAGGATAGCTGCTTCGGCGAAGGTGAAGGAGCGCTGGTTGTTGTGTTTATTGGCTGTGGAGTAGCGCGTCTCTTTGAGGCTTGATCCTCGAGAGTGACTCTTTCTAGTTCACGAAGAATACGCTTGCGGGGCGACACCACGTTAGGATCCAAAAGTCGAGCTAACTTCTCGACGATGAGACCCAGGGTCTTGCCTGTCGGGACGCCGTTTGCTTTACGATGGACTCTTGCGAAGCCCGTGCCTGTACTAGTTCCAATGCTCGAGTCTGATACCAGGAGCAGAGGCATCGGATCCAATGGTCGTCTGCGTTTTCGCGCTACTAGACGAGGATGCGCGCACAGACGATTTCGCGGATTTCTACGGTAGTAAAAGTTAAAGTCCGTGCAAAGTTTGCGCCTGGGATTCGCCTGTTTCCAGCAGTGGTCCCTCTGCCATGGACTCGATTGAACCGATGAGTTGTCGTCGGAAACTGAAAGCAGCAAAGGTTCACCTTCGATTGTCATGGAACTACGTTACACTGCGGATAAAGAGAAGAAGATAAAGAGAGTTTTAGTAAATTACTTACCACTGAGAGAGGTGGAACTCTCTTGCCTGTTAGGGGTAGTACTAGCAGGCGGCCAAAATGTTTTCTTTGGAACAGGAAACCACGTGGTGCGTTCACCATCTCTGCGGTGCGACAGCTCCAAGATGAACTTTCCATCCTTGAAGAACTTCAGTCGCCCCCCAGGTGTCGGGAGAACGTTGTTGTCGATTCGTGCTTCGGCGTGATGGGTCGGTTGAGGACTCGAATTTTTACCATTGGCCTTGGCAAGCGCTGGATGCAGGGCTGGAGGATCACGCGAGCACATGTCTGCCGCGCCCCTCACGTGACCCGCGTGAGTGTGACATTCTGCTGGCTTCTCACGCATGCTGACACCCTACTGCGACCCATTCTCCGCCGTTTAACCTTGCATAGTTTAGACTCTAGATATCAAAGGAACTGGTGTATGGAAGGGCCGTCCTAGGTCCCTCGAGTATCCTTTCGCAGCTCTATGAAATACCAGAGTGACGATGCTCTAGCTAACCCAGTCTTGACTGTCACTCGACATCGACAACCATCTAATGAAAAGAAATAAAAAATAAGAACAACCCAAGAATACGCAGGAGTATCATGAAACACTTGCCAAATAATATTTCAATAATCTGTCTTCAGCATCCGATATAGCATCCCAATCGAAACAGATTGAATACTAATCCTGTATTAGATCCAAAATTTTGTCCAAGATTCATAAGGTTTATAAATTAATCAGATAAATAGCAGGACATTCTGTTTGTCCGGTACGTATCCATATAAATTATTTACAATGCAGTCCAGTCTATCGTAACAGTCTAGCTTGAAGTATGAGTACCAGCATCCTTCGCTCTCTTGGGTAATGGATCTCCTACCAAAAAAAAAGCAATTAATACATAATAATATATCAAAGAAAACCATGATCAATCAATATCATACCATGAGATTCTCAGGAGTGTTTGGCATGAAATTCCTGAGAGGAATTCAGTGTGAAGGAGTGAAGCAGTCGCCAGCAAGACACCCACCCACCCACGCACTGCCGCCTTCCGTAACGTGTCCTATATCCCTCAAAAAGGGCAGCTCATCGCTCAACGCTTTTTTCCGGATCGAACAGAAGGTCCAGCTACGTGCAACACTGCCTGGAGGATGAGCTAGTTCTCGTAGTAGACGATCCTCGACGACCAAACACGGGAGTGCACTTCGCTATGTAGAATACGGCTCAGCCGACACATGTGTTTCGTTCAATTCGCGAGAGTCCCGCACGAGCTCCTCGATCGACCTCACACGGCCAAGAATTCTCCGAAACGCGCGTCCAACATCCTTTTTCTCGTGATTTTCAACCTCTCGACGTAAAAAAATGAGAAATCCTCGCCTTCGTGTAGCCTTCTCGTCGACAACACTGTGGCGGTTCGCGGTCCGCGCGTTCCTACGTTTCTTGGTTCAGCTCCCACGGCTGCTCCAATCTACTCCGATCCGATATACATATAGGCACATATAGGCTCAATAGAGGATTCTCAAGATGGATTTGTAAAGTTATCGCGAATAATCGCGACACTCTGCATTCGGAAATCTAGTTACATTTTATCAATTGGCGTTCAGCCCCAGGGTATGGAGTTTCTGACTTTATGCTCTGGATATCCGCAGTTCGGTTCATTAAACTGAAATCAATCTAATAATTGTCATTGATAATACTATGTTAATCGATCGACATATAAATACATACATATTATAAATTATATATGCGGTATAAAATTCGTGTCAAAGACTGTACAATTGATAATAAATAACATATATATAGTTGTATATTGTATAACGTGCTACGACCAGTAATTATAAAGCTATCGTCAGTGGGAGCTTAATCGGCTTTGAGTACGGTTTCTCTGCTTCTTCAAGAAAGCTTTTATCGCATCAGTCTGCGTATGCTGAAGATAAACTTCAGCTTGCAGCCACTCTATCTTCTCCTTGAAAATCTGTAGCTGCAGGATGTCCGTCTCCATTTTGCTGAGCAAATCCGGATGAGCAACTAGTCCGCCGCTTTCCCGCAATTGAATGTTGCGTTTGCGTGTGATGTCTCTTTCCAACTTCCGTTTCATCGTAACGTATCGTCCATGATTTTGAATTTCCGTATACTTTGATAATACTGCAGATGCTTCTCGGATATCCCAAGCAATGCTGGCAATCGATTCTTTAATATGACTCAGGACCTACAGAATCATATGGACAATCACATAATATCATAGACAGGTAACACAAGAATCCTTGGAATAAATAATAAAAATTTCAAAAAATTTTCATAACGTACTGCGGCATACGTGAAACATTTATCTCGTATTTTTCTACTTTCTTCTTCTCGATCATCAAGCTTCTCTAGGATAGCTTGTCGCTCTTGTATCATTTGTTCGTATTCGATTGTCGTGTATCCAATTCCCATATTGTCAAGTTCATAAAGTTTTGACAAAAGATCGTTCAGAATGTTTCGTCGCTTCAAATAAGTAAACCTCGTATCAGTTAACTCAGAAGCCCGCGACTTTTGTCGTTCGATCATGCTGTTCATTTCGTGTTCACCGAATGTCTTATTGGTTTTCGAATGGATTATGTTATTAGCAATTTCCAATTCGCGTGACAGAAGCTCCTTAAACTTCCTGTTGAATTTGGTGGCCTGACTTTCGTAAGCTTCCTCCAATTTCGAAATTTCTTTCTCGTAATTCGGCTTTTTCTTCTCCACGTCCTCTTTGATTTTCATGTATTCCTCGAGAATTTCTTCATAACTGACGTTAACGAAAATTCCAAAATCATTTTCTTTAAATATATATTACACTGTATATACCTTTCGCTGCTGCGTAACGCATTAGATTCAATTAATTTTTCTGACCCATCGTATTTTTTCATTTTTTTTATACATTCGGTATATTTGTTCTGCAGAAAACCGTTTTTCATCCGAAGATTTCTTTCTTCCTCAGTCACTTCCTTTAGTCTACCTATTATCGTTTGTCTTTCATCCAGTTTTGATAATCTTGATGAAATTATTTCATCCTCAATGGAGTCCTTCTTTATTATTTCTATTGACTCGTCGCTTTCTTTAATTATACGCTTTTTTTTATCGTTCGCGCGTTCCTCGTCCGCGTCTTCCTCTTCCGCGTCTTCTTCAGCTTCTTGTATTGCCTCTAATATTGCTTTACTTACTTCTTCGCTATTTAATGGATCGTTTGCTTTTTTCACGTTTGCATCAAAATTTCGATCGTCTCGCTTAAACATCGCATCGTGGATGGAATGATCGCGATGAAGATGTTCCTCTTCATCGGATTTATTGATAATTAACTCAACATTGGAATAATCGAATTTATTCTTCTTATCTCTTTCTATGGAAGAATCGCGTTAATATTAAGAACGATCTTCTGGTTGAGTTATTATTTTATATTGACAAAATATCTGCTGGTAATTGTATGATTATGAAATAGAAATAGAAATTATCGTACTTTACCATTATCAATGTCATTTAGCAGCTCAAGAGAATCGTGTTCTTCGGTCATAGTTTGACCTTTAGAAATATAAAAAAGATTTTACACCATTGAAACATTTTATGGAAAATGCAAAAAGCGAAATACTCACTTTTTCACAAGTCCTTCATATAAATATATAAAATAAAGAATTACAAAAACCTATAAAATACTTCACAAAATAAAAAACTTGGAGTCTTAATGGTAACACAAAAGGAATATATGAATTGAGCATCAAAATGATACCTGAAGTTTGCATCGAGAAGCAATTGCACGCTTTGCAATAATGATAATGATTTATTATAATTGTTACATAATAAACTATAAGACAAGGAAATTCTATAGCATTTAAACAAAGAAAGCTGGCTGTATTAGCTAGAAGATTATTGGTAAGCAGTAGACCTGTTCATTTATTAACAACAGTAACACTTTCCTGAAATCTGAAAGCCATGTCTGCCTTGCAATGAATATTCTTTCCTCGCAGCACCAGATTTTGACAAGGGGACCGATGAACATGTTCAACAGGCTCATCATCAGCTGCTCTCAATTGAACCAGGAACATGCGACGAGTTTTCTTAGACAGATTTAAATAAGACCCATGAAGTAGCAAGTACGAGAAGAATACAATATCACCCTGTTTAGCAGTTACTGGAGTGGCTTCGGAGAGAGGATATTTCTTAGGATCAACCCAGTGATAAGCTTCACCCTTTTCATTATTCGTACCAAAATCTTCTAAGGGACCTAATTTGTCACTTCCTGGGTAAACAGCCAAGCCACCATTTTCAGGAGTTGCATCATCCATATGTAGAAAAGCAGCAATCATTGTGTGCTTCTTGAATGGGAAATAAGGATAGTCCTGGTGCATGAGGTACGGAGCACCATTTTCTGGTGGCTTAACGTGTGCCTTTGCATGATGAAGCACCCTCTGTACCAAGGATGTCCTCGACGACGTCCAAGAATTTGGGGTTGGTTATTGCTTTTGTGAAGACAGCATTGTGCATTTGCAAATTGTGGATCGACTTTACCTGTGCAAAAGAAAATTTCAGGTAGAATTTAATTAAACTACATTCATTATTTTATATTGACTTACGGTGTAGTCTTATGTAACCAGCTTCCTTCTTCATGTCGTTTCCTACCCAGGCAGATTCTAATCCTTCGACATTCTCACGTTGCTTCCGGTCGAAGAGGTCGTTATACGCCACGTTTAACTCATTGAATTCCTTTTGGCTTTAGATGCCCGAAATTTTTATAAAACCATTTTTAATCCAGAATTCTTTCTGCTCAGGAGTGAAAAACTTTAATTTATCCATATTCAAAGAAAGTCTCACGTATTCTGTTTCAAGAGGAACTGATGTAGGACACAGATTTCAATATGTTTTACTATCCTGAATCAATTGAATCCCTACTACAATTTTATGAACTTTAATGCTAAATACTACATTCTAGTGGGGATAATACATATTTGTCTCTGACATAATAATGCTTATGTGGACTAATGTCATTGGATAAAATTATTTCATTTTACTTTTACAAATATTACACATATAAGTACTGAGATGACGTTGGCAAGGAGATAACGGAAGAAATTCTTTAGGTATTTATGACCCCTTGACCTAAACACCACTGTGAACTATGTTTCACGTAAAACTGTTTTATTGTACACATGGTCATAGATAATTGTACTATAAAATTATAATAGAATTAAATTAATCTAAAACTAATGGCAATGCTGTTCCGTCGTCAATGATTATGATGTCTCATAATTCATAATTCTGCAGTCATTGTTTAGTAAAATTTTTAATCATATACTATTCCGAAAAATTAACGTATGGCAGTAGAGAACTAATCAGTATTGTAAATAACAAATACTTATACGTATTATTATTTTAAAAGAATACATCATCTACAGTCGGTGCAAACCTATCAAAGGATATAAAAAAAGGATATGTAAATCTATCTAAGTACATTGTATAACATCATTTATAACACCTACTTTAAAATTATCATTCATATGTGTCTCGCATCTAATACATAAATGTGATAAATGAATAGTATAAAATCTAGAGATATTCAGTTTGAGCACACGATAAAACAGTCTGTGGTGTATATGGCACACTGACTTTTTTGTAAATGATACATGTTGCGTAAGAGATAATTTTCTATGCTGGTTTTGATATTCTTATAATTATTTGCTTAACACGATAGCTAGTATATTCTATGGAATATTCTTATTCAAGTATGTTCCAATTTGCAATTATGTTTTTGATAGTTTGTGTGCTTTTTCTTATAGTTCTCTAATTTGTATAAAATAATATCGCACAACAGGCCCAAGTATGAATAGCATACTGCGAGGGATAGTTAAATATATCCTCACATAATTATCGACCTCGTTAGAATATGCTGTTGGTCACCGTACAAATTTGAAACCTTTGATTACTTCTTTTGATTGGTACCATTGATAAGGAACGTCCGCAGTACAATTTTTTGATAAGTCTAAACTATCCTTAATAGAATCTTCAACATGATTGGCATTGAAGGAATCATGGTGTACTTTAACCAACGTAGTGCAATTACAATCTGATGGTATTTCATTGATATGATCCAGCTTTATGCATAATCGATTAGCAATTCGTTCAGGCAACATGTATTGAGGCTTTGGTAGAAAAAATTGGGATACCATATTATAGTCCTTTTTGTGAAGAAGAACAAAAGTATTAGTTGGTGCCAAAGGTATACTTATTGCTTCTTGAAATTCTGTATTTTCAAACATGGATCTGTAAGCAAAATTGTAATGATAAAAATACAAATTACAGTAGTCTATCCAAAGTAAAACTATTTAAAATATTACACCTACAGATACGCACCTCATAAGTGTTAAAAGAGGCTTGCGAGGTGGATGGTGATAGTCCAAATGGTTCTGGCTACTCAGGATACCTGCGGGCAGTTCTACTCGAACGCAAAATTTTGGAGATACCACTGTAGCACCCATCGCTATTACAACTTCCTTGACATTACAACCTTCAAGGTGTAACTGCGAGGTCAGCTGATCAGACATGTTTCTCAAAGAATTAAGAACAGCCTTGGCGGACCAGGAGTTTCTATCGTTTGGTTTTGCCTTTGCTTGTAGCTGTGTCAGAGATTCACAAGAAAATGGAATCTGTTGCTTCTGATATAGTAAATACTTGATGAGTTCAGTAATTAACTTTGAACAGGAACCACTGGTTAAAGGTTCTTCCAGTTTCACGGATACATCCACTTCACTTATCTTCATTTTCGTATACATTTTTCACAGAATTTCTGCTGCTGCAGTAACATGAGTAGCAAAGTATCTAGTAATTACACTGTACGATTATTTGACATCAATAACATCGTTTTCGAGACACTTAACTGCGAAAATTCCTTCACAACGTCGTACGACTGAAATTATTTCCAACCTAGAAGCCGAGGACGCCAACCATTGAATTTTTTAATTCTGAAAATCAGCACCGTATAAGTTTGTCAGCATATTTTTTTTTTACAGAAAATAAAATATTACTCTTCACAATAACATTTATAACCGTGTTACATACAAAATTACTCTGAAATACGGAAAAGTCCAGGAAGCTCGACTCGTTCAAAGAAATCAACGTGTTATCTGGTATTATCTAAACTGATAGATTTGGATAGATTGTATAGAAACAATTTACGCAACACGTATGTTATCCTGCTTTTCAAATTCTATATTTTTCTTTCACCAATGGATAATTATAAGCATTAACATTTCTGGAACCACAACTTGGTCGAATTTAAAGGTTCATTACCCTTGGTATTTGTTACTTTTTACAAACGGATCACCCGGTTCTTGGGGTAGCCAAGGGGGCCCCCTATACATAAGAAAAAAAAATGCGCCCTTGAGGTTAGTACGCGATCAGCAGCGGTCAGTGCACGAAGCGTTCAGTAGCCAAGAACAACTGTCAAGATGGCTGAAGGAAAATCACGCCGCGTCGCACAGACTGAAGATTTATCAAATGTGGAGTTTGAAACTAGCGAAGATGTCGAAGTTATCCCCACATTTGATAATATGGGCCTTCGCGATGAGCTTTTACGAGGAATTTACGCTTACGGTGAGTGTTGACATGATATTTTTCTGATATGAAAAAAACTAACCTCAATATTGCTACGACGTATCGTGTCCCGTTATTGGCTTCAATTTTTTAAATATCAATTCTTGGTTACTACGTATGGATAATCCTTTCTTGCGATTTCTCATATACTTTTATGAATGTTATCTAATTTGGCTGTCTACTGTGAGGAATATGTAACAGCGTACGCGACTGTAACCTTCTTGTTGATGTTCCTTGTAGAATGTTCTATTAAGTTTTTTGTTTAAAATGTTTTTCATTGGGTCAAACATCAATAATTAATGTATTGCAGGTTTTGAGAAACCGTCAGCGATTCAGCAACGATCTATTAAACCGATTATGAAAGGGAGAGACGTAATAGCTCAGGCACAATCTGGTACAGGAAAAACTGCAACATTTTCTATTGCAATACTGCAGTCGTTGGATACACAGGTTCGCGAAACTCAGGTACTAGTACTGTCTCCGACTCGTGAACTTGCGACACAAATCCAAAAAGTTATATTGGCTCTGGGTGACTTTATGAACGTTCAATGCCATGCCTGCATCGGTGGTACAAATCTGGGAGAAGATATAAGGAAATTAGATTATGGTCAGCACGTTGTATCTGGAACTCCTGGAAGAGTATTTGGTAAATATTTAAAACTGATTATTCTCACAACTAGGCGAAGGAAGTCATTAAATTTTAAGGTAATAATATCAATGATTATTATAGACATGATAAAAAGAAGAGTGCTACGAACAAGAGCAATTAAAATGTTGGTTCTCGATGAGTCTGACGAAATGCTTAACAAAGGTTTCAAAGAACAGATTTATGATGTTTATCGTTATTTACCACCTGCGACTCAAGTTGTTCTTGTGTCTGCTACGTTACCTCATGAAATTCTTGAAATGACAAGTAAATTCATGACCGATCCAATTCGAATTCTTGTAAAACGGTAAGTCTTCCTTGAACGTGTAACACTTAATGACAATCTATCCCAACAATAATATTAATCTGTCATACTTTCTCGCAGTGATGAGTTGACACTCGAAGGTATAAAACAATTCTTTGTCGCTGTGGAACGTGAGGAATGGAAATTCGACACTCTCTGCGACCTTTACGACACACTAACCATAACCCAGGCAGTTATTTTCTGCAATACCAAACGCAAGGTCGACTGGCTCACAGAGAAAATGAGGGAAGCCAACTTTACCGTGTGCTCCATGCACGGAGACATGCCACAGAAGGAAAGAGATAACATCATGAAAGAATTCCGCTCAGGTCAAAGGTACAATAATTCATTGTCTCGTTAATTGTTGTACATACAAAGTCCCCTGTATCTTCTAGTGCAACTATCTCATTGCGTCCTACATATTTCAATGTATTTTTTAAACTCTTTTACAGCCGAGTACTCATCACTACAGACGTCTGGGCAAGAGGAATTGACGTACAGCAAGTCTCCCTCGTTATAAACTACGACTTGCCGAACAATCGTGAGTTGTACATTCACAGAATAGGTCGTTCAGGTCGTTTTGGACGTAAGGGCGTTTCGATAAACTTCGTTAAAGTAGACGATATCAGAATTCTACGTGATATCGAGCAGTACTACTCAACTCAGATCGACGAAATGCCAATGAACGTGGCTGATTTAATTTAATTATACGAAATATATTTAAAAGATTTCTATTTACCACTGACTCGCAGTGCTACTCCTTCTGTGAAATGACTCTTGAGTCTTGTCGTACCTTGAGAACTTTATTATGGCGACTGCTTTAGAAGCTGTAGAATTTTTTCATCTCAAAATCGTACCACACGATTGATTGATTATAGTATTTTCATCAGGACTATCAACAATGTAATAGTAGCACGTGAAGAAGGAATACGTTTATGTTTCGTAGATAACGAACATATCTCTTCTGTTTCTAACTTAATAAACTGCAAGGCGAAAGTTATTTCCCTTTTTCTTTTTTGTAACATTATACAAACAGTGTTTACCAGCTAGTGGCACGTTGTAAAAATAAATTTGAATAAATGAATTTGACTAAGATTCAACCGAAATGATGCACCCTGCGCATAAGGGATGAAATAATCAATAACTACCCCCTCTTACTGAAGTTCTACCACAGTGCTATGTGTTAATACGTTTGCATGCCTGCTAGTTGAATGGGTTACTAGAGCTGACATATGAAAGTGAATCAAGAAAATATACTTCTCTTGATTTTAATAAGTAATTCTTATTTTTTATACAATCATTCAAGCCGAATTACTGACGATTAAGGGTTAGCAGGTGAGAAAATGTGGGAGAGAAATTTAAGTACAAAACACTCTAGTGTTACAAGAGAAAATATGATACAGAAGTCAAATGTTCTTCGATGAAGCCTTTTAATTTTTAGTATTTACATTTATTTACGGTGAGTATCATTAATAATACATTTTTAAATAATCATCATGCAGTACATTATATTTTGAATATTCTTTATAAATTTTATTATCAAACAAGGGAAAAGATGGATCAACAAGAGGATTGTCCAAATAGAAGGATTCAGCCTGTTCGCCGATACCAAAATGACTTCAAACCAGACAATCATACTCAGCATCGTAAGAGTTGATATTATTTACTGACTTAGTCGTATGAGTCTTATGAAATATTGTCAATGTTATTTATTTTCTATGGACCGCACAGCAATGTTAATAGGTCAGTCACATCTGAACATGGGTAGACCCACAATTCGTATCGCTGTGTATCTAATGTCTGGAGTATTTCTGACTATGGACGTAGAGAGAAGTGCAAGTGTTCAGCAAATCCTCTCTATAGTACAAACAGAAGGAGAATTAGGACTAGCCAGAGCACCGCCAATAATAGGACAGCCAGTCTTTGCCTTGTGGCTTTGTTCGAATCAATTAGAAGTTCAATTAAAACAGACACACCGACCACTGGAATTAGCTGCGAGGTGGAGTCATCTGCTGCATAAATATGGAACGCAAGAAGGTGTAGAGGATGAAGAACCAGTACTTTATTTTCGAAGAAATGTATTCCTATCACGCAGGGACGAGGAGCAGATAAAAGAAATCAAGGTCCTAGAATTACTCTACGCTGAAGCTAGGCACAATGTCCTAGAAGGTATGATCATAGAGCATATAATATGTGTTCATCGTAACACCATCTTATCAGTCTGAAATCTATATTACAGGTAGATATCCCTGCGAAGGACAAGCAAGATATGCTAGTTTGGGAGCTCTACAAGCTCGCATTGAACTAGGTCCATACAATTCTCAAACTCATACCTTGGCGTACTTCAGAAAACACAGAGCTCGATTTTTACCACATCATTACACGTCACCAAGTCTCTTATTAGGGTTAGGACTTGGATTGGGTTTGGTTGGTGGGAAAGGAGCACCAGAAGCTCGTCTTCTGGAGCAATATAAAAGGATACCCAATCACACAGGAACCAATGCCAATCCTAGAAAACTTATACGAAAGTATTTGGAGTTTTGTTGGGGTTTACCTTGCTACGGTGCAGCTTTTTTCCAAGGACAAATTGAACGTCCTGTCCGAGGCCTTGCATCCTGGATCACTCATCGTGATCTTCCGGTTTTGGTTGCCATCAATACATCTGGAGTCTACATCGTTGATGACATGCAATGCGTGAGTTAATGATAATCGACAAGAGTTCAGCAGCAGGCAGAAATTCGCGACGAGTAAAAATACCTTTTGAATTCTACAGAGCCTATTGCTGGGATTGAAGTACTCGGAGTTAAGCTGGGAAATGGCAAAACCATCTGACGAAGGAAATCGTGATTGTTTGCCTTGTCTTTTCCTCCAGTTTCCCGTGCGAGAAAATGGCGCACGCGTTTATAAAATACTACAAGTATTCTCAAGACAAGTCTGTAGATCTTTGGTATTGTTTTTTTTTATAATTGACGGATCTTTTTCTTGATTTTAAATTTCATCTCGTTCAGGCAATAATGATGGATACTCTGATCTCTGGATTTGCTGAGGAGAGTCGACGTTATGATTCTGCTGGAGATTCTGCTAATCTTAATCGAGTCGCTGAGAATTCTGTGATAACCAACACTGGCAGCTTTACCAATAAACTCAGTAAATTTAACCTGGCTACCTTTGACGATGAGGGTGAGCTCTTCTTCTACCTTGATTTAAATTATTCTGAACTGTGCGTAATGGGGTTATTACTTTCAGGACGGTGTATAGGACAAATGGGTTCTTGGTCTTTTCAATAGGCATTACTTAGATTTTGTATGAGGTAGCAACATATGAGTATGCTCTTGCGCACATATGTTATATAATAATAATACATTTTTTTAAAAATTTCGAAGTTGGATAATATGTAAAAAAAAAAGTGTATACATTGTATATGAAAGTGTTTCTGGATAAAGTATCTTTCTTCGAAAACGCTTTGTCTTTAAAAAGGAAATATTCTTATCGCTCTGAGCTCTCATCCTTGTTGATGTATTAAATATTATTATCGTATGGATCATTGATTAATTACTGAGAGAGCACAGCAAGCCGTGGATCTTCCTCTATAGTCTTTAACATCATCTTATAACGATCTGGAGCCAATGATCTATAGCGAGACAATCTGACGTTCAAAGCGTGAAGCGTAAAGTTCATTTCCTCAGCTTCCATAAAAAATCTTTCCTCTTCCTCTCGAGTTAAACCTTCGGTCTATATCAGAGAGAAATTTGTGATTTTAATAAACTAGTAAAGCCAGATTCGATTAAGAATATTCATAACTAATAGGAATTTTTAGATTTATATTAGTTACCTTTGTGAACCATGAATGTCTCCTTTCCAATTTATGGTTGCACTTTTCAAAAAGCTGTAAAATATGATTGGCTCTGTCGATGAACAGTTGTTTTAAATCTAAGAGACATTCCTGTTTGATATTCATCGCTTGAGTCTTTGTCAGCTCCTCTGGATTGCCTATGCGGGCCAAGTATGGTCCTAAGAAATCTATTTCTTCGCTGACCTCTCTTTGAGCCTGTGCTCGTAGCATTTCCTCCTAAGCAAGAAGGAAAGAGGAACATAAAAATACTGAAATTGTATGAGGCACTCTGTTCCATTTACCCTGGCAAACATTCCTGCCTTAGCTTCTTGATTCCTGTTTCTGTCAAAGACTGAAACTTGTAATTTAGGCAGAAGATACTCTGCTGCTCGCGTTTTCAAGAACGTCGAAATTTCCAGCTCGGCCTCTCTCACATGCGCCAAAGAACGTTCCTCTTCCTTTAATTGTTTTTCTAACTCATTAAAGATGTCATAACTCTTTTCAGGTAGAGCCATTGGATTTGGCTGTTTGAAAATGAACGAATAAAAGAAAAGTTAATAGAATACGATGATACCAAATTGTTAATAGGGGTTACATAATATATTATATTTACATTGTACGCTTGAGTCATTTCTGGATTGAATATAAGACGTTCACCTCTGTTAGCCATTGAGGGTTTGACAAATGTTCTTGTAGCTGCTGTACCATGATCTTTTTCATAATGATACTTTAGTCTTATCTCGTTATTCTTTATATCAAATTCTTTGATGGCAATATTCTTACTAGCAGGAACACTTTCGTCTCTGTGATACCATTCTGTTATTTTCTGAAACGAATAATCAGGAATTGTATAATTAATTAATGATCTATTTTACTCTACTTAGTTTCCAGTAAATGTAGATATACCATCACTTCCCGATCATGAATATCCTGTGTTGAGGAATTCTGTGGTTCCGTGGAATAGTCAACATGCCTGTTTCAAAGAGAAGAAAGTGTGCGATTACTTAAAATACCAATTTCAAATTATTTCTATACAATATGATTTTTTTTATAGATTTCTGTTACATGTATATTCATTTAGTACATACAAATTTGGATACTCTAAATTTAAATATTATCTTTGAGGTATCTCATATTTGAAATAACAGTTTCTCCTTTTTCTAAAGCATAATAGCTCTCTCCATTAACAACAATTAACAATTAAAAACTTTTAATTTGTGCGTTTGATTTTTATATCCTACAACTGGCGTTTAGTAGAAGCACTTTTGTATTACCAGCAATAGAGAAAATCATCCCGGCCGATATAAGTCTGCTCGAGAAAGCTTGGTTGCATCTCAATACGTGAGAGACCATCGAAGCGAACCCTATCGTAAAATTCCAAAGTCCTTTCTCCATCGACGGTATGATTGCTATTCGCAAAATAACGGTGTTCTGCCGATATGAATGTTTTCTGTATTAATGGGGACAATCACGATGAAATATGACAGCTAGAGATGAAGATAAAAAGATAAAGCTGCTAGAACTGTTCGGTACCGAATTGTGAAACTGACAAGCTGTCATAGAAAGTCTTACAATATGAAAAGGACAATTAAATGTGTCGATATAACCTAACGTGAGAATCATTTGTGACACCTGTTTTTACAAAATGCATCAATTTTCGTCAATAAATATGATTAAGGAGTCATGGTAAGTTCTTTCTTATTACTATTAAGTTATGCATATGTGTTGTAACCTTTGCATGCATCGGGTCGTCCTCTCTTATATGAATCCACTACAAGATCGGTGTCCAGTTCTTTCTTGGATTCTATCAAATTATCAGCTCTTTGAGAAAACTTTTCGAAGATGCTTACTGGATTCATGTACTCATAGTCATCGTATAGTGTTACACGTTGAATCAAACCATCCATTTGAACGTAAGGAGCATAAAGTTCTACCTTTGCTTTCTTGTAAAACATGCATTTTCTGCCATTTGGAAAGCGTCTTTCAAAATCTTTGAGAATATTTGAAGATTATTTAACAGAAATTAACATATGGGTAGTAAATTTCATACCTAGACTGTGAACATCGATTCTTTCTACATACGAAACTGGCATGTCAAGATGCTTGTCTTGTTGTATATTTATGTCTTCGTCTGCCTCGGTCTCTTCTATGTCTCGCAATGTCCAGGGTTCCCCAGGAAGCAAATGTTCCCAAAGCGCAACCCTTCTCAAATCCCAATTAATTTTAGCACATCCTTCTGTGCATTGTTGCATATTAACCCAGTAGTTGCGATCATTCCAAATACTCTCAATTCCCAAATACAAACGATTGGTCTCGCGTGCAGTAGGCGAATAGAAGTCTCCAGTGGAAGGTTCAATAAAAAATGGCTCAAGAACTTCTTGATCTCTTGCACCACCGCGTTCTGGTAATACAACTACCCAAGCATGAATTCTAAATCCCCAATATTCATCCGGAGGGGGCCGTTCTAATTCCTATATCAGAATAAAGGTTAAAAATTGTTGTAATATTTGTATTACAAAAAACAAAAAACAAAGGACATACAGAGATCATCCTCTGTCTTTCCTCTTCTTGGCATCGAAGATGATCCTGAACTTTTTTTTGTTCTCTTTCCTCAAGTTCAAGCAAGAATTTGCTTCTCAAATCAGGTGGCGACTTCAACTTGTATCTGGGAGCATCTTCAACAGTCGGTAGAGGAACATGTTCTGCAGGTTTAGATAAATAAGGACAAGACCTCTTAGTCAAATCGCAATAGACTTGTTCCCTTGATGCATATCCGCTAACAACAAATGCATTATATCCTTGTCCAAGAAGTAAACTGACCAAAAGTGTAGCGCATTCAAAGCTATTTCCCCTTTGTTCATTCATGAGCCAAGTAGGTGATTTAAGTTTTTCAGGCTAAAACAAATTAAATCCACACACATTACATATTAATTTAAAGCGACAGGCACACCGTTCAATTTGTATCCAAGAAATTTCCTATGATACACCGCATAAATTACCAACATATCATACAATCAATTTCTACCTTACCATCAGTCGATCCATATCAACCTGTAGTCGTTACAATAGAACAAAACCTTTTTTATCAATCTATTCTCAGAGCAAAACTAATAGTGAAGAAGATACCGATAAGCACATAAGTATACCATTACGAAAAACAATAATAGACGCAGCACAGGCTTGAAACTTATACCGCCAAGTGCGCACCGTTCGCTTTTACCCCACGAGTATCCCGCTGACATAAAAGCCAGCAAGTAAATATTAAAACTCGTTCATTTCCAGTCTGTGGGAATCCTCAGTCGAGTAAACCTCACTCTCATAGATTCCGTTCGAAGGAGATAACCTAAAAAAAAAGTTAGAGCGTAAAAAAGTAAGGATTTTCGTCACCGCATGCGATACCCGCGTCTCGCCGAATCGACACTAGTGCGGATTAGCCAATTTTCTTGTACCATCCAAGATATTTGCGAAGATTCTGGCTAAAACATAAAATCGCGCTGGCTCTTTTTTTTTCCTTTTTTTTTGCGACGGCACGTAGAGAGCAGTCGTAGTATAGAGATGGCCAGTGGGTGGTTGTAAGCTCCCTATACCCATTTCGTGCGACCCCTTCGACCGTCACCCACGTGGGACGCAAGCCTAGGGTGTGAGAGAGCAGACAACGCGGAGATACCGCCGCCGCGGCAGCTGCGCTCAGTGACTCTCAACCTTTCTAATCTGAAGTTGCAATAATTTTCTTTG
The DNA here is from genome assembly GCA_030142375.1 of Calameuta pallipes. Taxonomy (NCBI): domain Eukaryota; kingdom Metazoa; phylum Arthropoda; class Insecta; order Hymenoptera; family Cephidae; genus Calameuta; species Calameuta pallipes. Next base: position 848,006 of record JARQSW010000370.1, on the reverse strand, counting down.
ATCAACACTATACTTTTAGGAAGTTCATGGATAATCGAAGGAGCACTTCCGTTAGTAGCAGTCAGGTCGTTAAATTAACAGGATTAAGTTGGAAAAGTCAAACCCGTATGAGCGAGTGCACGTATGAGGATTAAAAAGAATATCAGGAGGAAGCTGGTCACGAGTGAAAGATGAAGGAAGAGAGAAATAAAGAGAAAGAAGAACGAGATAAATAAAGAGAAAGTATGGAGCCTGAAAATGAAACGGAAGGACGAAGGAGGACGAATCGATTCTTCGGAACTGAATGTTATTGGAGGCGTTCGGCGTTTCCGGCGCCGTCCAAGCGCCGGCAGCGATCGGATCGCAGCCGGAAAAGAGAAGAAAAAAAATCGATCGCTTAGAGTCACGCGAGAATCTTTTCTCTCTCTCTCTCTCTCTCTCTCTCTCTCTCTCTCTCTCTCTTTTCATCTGCCTCCCCGTCTCTTCTTTCTTCTCTTTCGCCCACCTACCATCAGTGGTAGTCCCGCGAGAACCAGAGGACGTGGACGGGTTCCTTCTTGAGGAGGACGAGTGGAATGAACGGAAACGAAGAAGGAAGATGAATAGCAGAGAAAGAGAGAGAGAGAGAGAGATAGAGAGGGAAAGACGAGAATAAAAGAACGAAAGAAAGAAAAGGAAGGAAAGTCCAGTGTAAGAGAAGCGACGATGAAGTAGGGTACGTGGATGAGTACTGGAACGTACCCGCCTCCCGGGCGAAAGAGCCCGTTTCGTCGCGGAATAACGTTAAGGCGGCGGTGTTCGAAAGGGAGAAAGCCATTCGTCTCGGCGACGGTCGGTCCACGATATCCCAAGCGAGCAGCTCAAGAGAGCCAAGAGAGCCAAGAGAGCCAAGAGAGAGAGAGGAGCCAGGAGAGATAAAGATTTTTCCGTCGTTTCGCGCTTCTACGAGTCCTCTACGTGTCGTATATGCACAGTCGCGGCCATTATCCGTTCCAAGATGTGCTCTGGCAGAGAGAGAGAGAGCTAGGGACACGGACGGATAGACCAAGGAGCGACGAGGGGACAGGGAAGACGAAGAGAGAGAGAGAGAGAGAGAGAGAGAGAGAGAGAGAGAGAGAGAGAGAGAGGTCGTCAGCGTCAGAGGCCTAAATCAACAGCAACCGCCGCCGTCCTCGACCGGGCACTATCTCCGAATATGCGAACCGCTATTTGGCGTCCGCGGCGCGTACCTAGTACCCAGTACCTAGTACCTAGTATTACTAGATAGTAGATAGTACCTAGTCCCCGTATATACGTGCACGTACATGGCCGCGCGACCATGTACCAATCCGTATGTAGAGTCGACGACGTCTGCGCTTATATACCTAAGAGACGCAGACATGGACGCGAGCTAGTTCACATACCGAACACACCAGGGTCTGAACTAGTGCGTCGCGCACCGTGTGTACGCGGTGTTCAGAAAATGCCCAGACTCGGCGCGTCCGTTTAAACTGCGATTTGTCAATCCAGTAGCCTGACTGGCCCCCTCGTGATCCCAGAGCGTCGGTGGGTCATCTTCTTGTATTTTGTTAAAATTATATTAATTTTCCTTCGCCGACCTCTTTTCCTTTCATTAGTCGCGCTTTTAATGGCCGTTGAGATACTTTGGAATTTGTAGGTATGAATGGGAGGCTGGAACGGGAAGACGAGATCAGGTTATAAGAGAGGATGGAAAGGGAGAGCGAAGAGGACGGCTGCGTAGTAAATAGAATCAGTGGAAAAGGGATGGAGAAAATACGAGAATATGAACCCTTATCGAAATCGTGATTCACCCTAGTTCTCGAGGGACCCCGTAACCTATTAACATCCATATCGCAATAGGAGATACGTCCTGGCCGTGTATGCTTATGGCGGCAGAACGATAGGTTAGGTTTGTGACGTCGGCCGACTGTCCACCGAATCGAAGTCACCCCGAAACATATTTCGAATACCATCATTTTTCCTAGTTCCGTTCCACGTCCGTTGGAATCGGCCAAAGTTTCTGTTGGTAAACAAAAAGCGCCCCTGGCGTCGCGTAATAAAAATATAAATATAAGGGTAGGTCAGTGCGACAAAGTAAGGCGACCCGATTGTCCCAGGGATTCGCACTACGATCCAGCCACCCAGTGCATCCAGATAGATAGACGGCTGGATAGATGCATGCCACGCCAACCGGTAAGGGATGCTGGGGGGAGGATGGCGCAGCGAGAGGAAGAGGGTGGTAAAAGGGGGTGGCCGTGGATGCTAGTGCCAGTGGTACGGCGTAGGGTGGCAGGACGGAAAGCGAGGGGGGAGGGTGTTCTCTCGCTGATTACGTCGCAGGATAGCCAACGCCAGGCCGAGAGGCAGCCTCGGTTGCCGAGGGTGGTCTGCGCTAGGCAGGATAGTGAATATCCGCAATGTCCTACCAACCCTATGCTCTCCTCCCGGGTGCCACGGCCCTAAGCTAAACTAAGCTAGGCCAGGATGGGATAGGATAGGATGGCTACCACCCCGTGCAGAGACCCTCCCCCCTCCGCCACCCCCCTCCGCCCAACCAAGTCCTGTAGAGAACATCCGCTCGTGTCTCTCTCTCCCTGCTCGCCGAGCCGCGCGGGCGCTACCCCATCTAGCCCAGGTCTCACCCAACACCCACGGACCCCCGGGGGGTTAGTTAGGGGTGGTATATTGACGGCCGGCGTCGCGAGGACGCCTATACTTAGTGCCAGCGAACCGACGCGTTTCCAGAAGCGTCCTCCGCACCACCCTAGTCACTCTCTCTCTCTCTCTCTCTCTCTCTCTCCTTTTACTGGCATCCCCCCTTTGCTTCTCCCTCTCGCTTTCTCACTGCTTGACTGCCTAGCTGCCTTCATCTACCTCGGATCCAACCCCATGGCGGACCTCCATGCCGGCGACGACCCACGGGGCCAAAGTAGCCTCGCTGGATATTCGCGGCCGATCCTAAAGAGAGAGAGAGAGAGAGAGGACGAAGAGCAGAGCTCTCTTTCTCGCGCGGCTCTCTCTCTCTCTCTCTCGGGTCCAGCTAGGTCGAATCGACTGGAGCACTATCGCTCCGGATACCCAGAGCTTCTTCTCGAGGCTCCTGATCCTGGCTATCCTCTCTTACACTCCTGTGTATATATATATATATATATACATATATATGTATATATATATATAGTTGAACCGTTACACCCACTCTCCGTCTCTCTATCAGTCTGTCCTTATCCTTTATCTCCGGCACTTCTTTCCCTATCCTTCTTTCACTTCGACTCGCTGGTACACTATGGACAGCAGCGACCGTATCCGTAGCGTCCTCCTTGTTCTTCTTTGGCGAAGAAGAGAGACGCAGCCGGCAAGAAGAGGGCACGAAGAAGCGAGAAGGACGTCGTAGGTATGCGCCGTCGGCCCTCAGGTATAGCGGCTCTCTCGCGATGTTCCACGGGAGAGCCGCGAAGTCGGTGCCTTTTTTTGCGAGTGAACAAAGTCGAAGGAGGTGGACGAGGTAGATGTGGTAGAGATGTTGGGTATAGGAGGAGAGCTAGCCTTCGCCATTGTTCCGCCGACGACGCCGACCTACGGGTAACCTTCGAAATTCGGATCGAACCCGATATCCCTACTACTGTACATAAGATATACCTATATATGCCAACACATATACTGGTATACTAGGGCTACTGGACGTGACGTCATCTCCCTAGGTACCTGGCTATACCCAGGTTCTGCCTCTCTTATCCCGCTGGAGTGTTCACCACGTTTGAAGATAGCGCGATGGTAATTACACGGGCAGACGAACTTTGCCTGACAGAGGAAGAGGAAGAAGTCGAGTTCGTTATGGAACGCTCGGCGCGCCATCTACACGGCTACCGGTCAACTAGGTGCTTTGTCACTGGGAAGTTAACCGTATATCGTTCTGTAGAATCTTTGGGACTCGTGCGTCGAGTTTCGATAGATCGAATCTCGAAAGTGAGGATAATTCGATATGACGAGAAGTAAACGAGAGTGAAGGTCCTTCGAAAATCTTTATTAACTCGTATCGGACTTTCGCTCGAATTCCTTACCGATCTCAGAATCAACCGGAAGCTGACGTTGCCGGGGATTGTAATAATCGTTAAGCGTCGAGTCGAGTGGCACAAGCAGAAAAACGAAAGACGAAGAAGCTCCGGGAAAATCGTACGATCGATCTGCTTTCGGTCTTTAAGTCCAAAATGAACGGGAGAGAAACTCTCAGGGTGTTCAACGTGGTCTGCACGTACGCTAGCGGATTGTAGTCGTGTTTGTGCGTGGGTGGCCGACCCGATATTACGGAGCGTTCACAACGTCGGTATCAATTGTCGCGTCGCCTTCGGACACGACAATCCTGTTAGGTTAGGTTTCCCTGGTGGATCCAGGAGGCAGTGGCTTATAGAACGGATGTGGACGGCCGTTGCTAGAGAGCATGACAAAAATGGAGAACAAAGTTTGCGAAGACAAAATAAATAATCGAAAAGGCATCGAGCCTCTTAATGTCGCTCATTGGGAATCAGCCTTTATGGCGATCGGTATTGCAATGACTGATAACAAAAGTTCTAAACGGCTTGTAACTTTGGTTTTCTTGAACCGTTACCTTCGTTCGATCAAACCCATGTGGATTTGCCGTAATTATTTTTCCCTTTCAAAATTGCTCAATGTTGTGAACGCCCCTTTAGTCGCCTAGGGTGGACACAGAGAGCATGGGTACACGTACTACCACCAAGAACCCGAGCATCACACACCGAAATCTTACGAGGCTGCCTCTACTAACTACCTACTATCTGGCCTGCCCGGGGCCCTGAAAACGTTCTACGTTACGCCTCGCGGGGACCCATTTCGCGCGAGCCTTCTTCAGGGACGTACACTGTCCGTGAGTAGCCCTGGGTCTCCTGCAGCTATTCCCCTTGAAATAAAATATTTCGATTGATTTCGGTGCTTCTATACGATACTTTACCAGGACTGAGATAAGATTTTTAAAAATATAAAAAATTAAGAGCTTCGCATAAATATAATATTTTCGCGGCGATATAAATCTTTAAAAATTCATTAATTACCAATAACATTAATGAGCGATCCCATTATCAAAATTCTCAAGAGACAATACTGACGTCATTAAAGAAATAGTCAGTGGTACCAATGAATACTTGATACGCTCCTGGCCATAAGCGTTCCGCAGTTTCCTTTATCCGTCGAACCCGTGAGGCCCCGACGAAAAACGCGCGAACGATTCCTGGAAGGGACCTCTCTTAACTCGGCCGAGAGGCCGCGCAGTGCACAGGGTGCAACGTGCACAAGGGACGAGGACGGGGGGTGCAGCAGAGGAGGTGGAGAATCTTTTGCGCCCCTAGAATCTCCAGGTTTAGAAAGGACGCGGCTTTTGGGCCCCGTGGGCACCCGTGGGTCTCACCGTCATAAGAACCCTAAGAGGAAGCTAACCTAACTTGGGCCAAGGGTCGACCCCGATGGCTGTGTAGATGAGCCGCGAGGAATTTTCGCCTTCTGAAAAATTGGGCCCACCGAGTAGCGTCACGTACCTAGTATATATATATATATACACACACACACACACATACACACTGTATATACAGTATGAACTATAGATAGATACTTATGTACCGCTAAGGACTTATGTGCAGAACGAACCGACGGAGCCGTCGGGGCTGCGTGTCGTAAAATCCCCGTGAACCTGACCGATGGGGTCGTTAACGCATTCATGCTTATTATTCAAATTAAACCAAAGCGTTTACGGGACGCCGAGTAGTGCGTCCAGTTACGCTCTGGGACTTATATACCCGCTATACAATATAATCCGTACAGTTTAACTAATGCCGAACCGATTTCCTTTACCTTCTTGAAAAACGCCCCCCTTTACCTATTTTCACTTATTATTGCACCCGTACTAAATCTTTCGCGATTTCGTTTCCTTGGCTATTTTTGCACTACGAATTTGGATTTCTAGAGAATAGTTCATTGTTTTCAGTACGGTATCGTGCTGTAATTGGCTGAAACATAAGAATCAAAGACAAAACCACATGGTGCCTGACTAACGAGTACATCCTGTAAGGTCAAAGGTCAAAGACACATACATATATTAAACACGTCAAAATACCATCGAAGACCCTCAAACGTATATCGGAAACAGCGCACAGCACTTTGTCCAAGAATTCAATTTATGGGAAGCTGTTCTCGAAATTTTCACTAGCATAATAATCGATAATCAATCACGTATACTGTATTCGCAGCATCGTATTTTTCTTATCAGATAAAATTATCAATATCTCAATTGGCGCTGATACGAGCATTCACTCATTCGATCGCTTGCTGACTGATTCATGGTGTCCATCATCCACGAGAGAGAGAGAGAGAGAGAGAGAGAGAGAATGATAAATGGATATACGATAGAAAGAGAGGGTACTATCGAGTTTCGAATTCGGGTTTCTCTCGTGGACGTTATTACCATTATTATAAGGTGATGTGACGTGACGTAATGGGAGTTAGAGCCGTATGAATGGGCATCGAGCAACAAGTTGCCACTAAAAACTGGGAGTGAGTTCGTGAGTTGAGTTCTGCTCGTTACACCTCTATATGTAGTTCTTCCTTCCCTATACTATACGCCGTCCCCGGCTATATACTCTCTCGGCCCGTTATAAACCCTCCGGCTTTTAAAGTATTCTTTTTAAAGCGGAACTATCCTAACAGACGTCACCGAGTCGTTATATTCCGGCTGAATAAATCCACCCCGTTTCACTCGAGAGATGGAACGAGACGAATAGAGATAAAACGAAAGACAATTTTTTCTTCTTCTTCCCATTTCTCACGTCGTTTCTCTTATTAAAAATTCTCGTTCCTCTCTGGGCATCATTCGATTAATTAACGTTTAACGCAATTAGTATTGTTTTGATTATGTCTTTCTTTTTTCGTTTTGTTTTGTTTTGTTTTTTTTTTTCAGTCCGACGGATGCGTCACGTTCGGTTTTGTAGGTTAGGACGGTGGACGAAATGCTTCGCTGCTATTGGCTGATTCATATTTTTCCCATGATGCACCGCCTCTCGCTGAAGCGTTCGTAAAGCTATTAATTTTTGTTTGGACGAATTAACTGTTACGTCGTGAAAACTATAATCCATTTGTATAACTGTATTGCTTTCGTCATTGGTCACAATATTATATACTTTCTACCCCTCGTGACGTAGGAGTTATGACGGTTCGACCTTGGCCCGTTAACCTCCTCTCTTCGTGTCTACCTCCTCTATAGCCATTCTCTCTTTATTCTCTGTCTCTCTCGGTCTCTTAGTCGTCGTCAACATTCCATTTCTGGATTCGCTATAGTCTCTTCGCTCGGTTATATCCATTTGACGTAATCAATTGTAATTCTCATAATTTAATATAACCCGAAGGATCTCCCAGTCGGACAAAGTGTCTCTACCAGATGTTACGTAAGGTTGTAAAAGTGAATGAACCCAAGAACCGTTTTTTAATTAACTAACCCACCTCCCTCGTCCTTTATACCGTCAAATCCCAAACGCTAATGCGCAAGTGTTAAAATAGCATAAGGGTCAAGCCGTACCTAACCTAAAAATAATAATTAAAATTACTTTCGTATCAGTTATCAATAACGCGAACATTATTTTTATGTGGGAATTTATCTGATGGGGGAGGTGGTTACGCCACAGTACCACCACCCAATTCGCAGACACGATAAACCACCTCCCCCGCGTACCTTAGAAACTGTCGAGGGCAATCGAATTAATGCCAGGCTACAAATTGAAGTTGGTATCTTTAACCCCGTTCGATAATTACGGGAAAGTGGCGAGCGCCGGGAGGTGGCACGATGAGAACGAGGAGGAGAAGGAGGGCACGAAAGAGAATTGGTAAAGTGCGAGTGAGAAAGAGAGAGAAGGATATGAAAGCGGCACGTGGAGGGATGTGAAAGGGACGCGGAGGAGACCTTCCTAATTCGAGGGTGAGTTTGCGTGCAAAAGTTACGTTTCCATCCAACTTTCGAACAGTCCCACGGACTACGTAGTGAGGTATCCGTAGCGCAGGACGCGTATCTACAAAACCGGATATCCGGATTGACATTCGTTTACATCATGACTACTCGATAGAACCACGGCTGACGGTATAAAACTTAGTGTAAGATGGAAGTCAGCAGCGAGGAAAAATATTGTGTCTCGATGTCCGAAGTTAGACCGAGGATAAAGGACTGGCGATAAGTCAAGAGAGTCTCCGTGCACGCCAGTCGAGTACAAGCAGTAAATTTGTTAGAGAATCGTTAGGAATAGTTTGGTAGAATTGTAAAATGAAAAGAAAAAAAAATCAAGTACATTTTATTAATATTATTGTAGGTTATGTTCGAGACGTTATTATATATTCAATCGTGTCAATTTGGCAGCGAGTACTTTTTTTACTTGTACTTACGTAGGAAGCAATGAATTCGAAGTTGTAAAAGGCGTCTCTCTCGCACTCGCGTTAATCCCAATGGCCGTTTCTCCTACTCGTTTTGCCGCTCACGAGAGACACTGGGTGTTTTATTTATATGTAAAGTGGATGCAATTAAAAGAAGAAGAGCAACCCTTTCTTGTTTCACGTCGAGTCGAATCGAAAGAATCCCGTGGATTTCTCTGGAAGATTCCCAGAGCGAAGTTTTTCTCAATCCCCGTCTCTCTCTCTCTCTTTCACTCCCTCTCTTAATTTCGTATCTGTTTCCAACGAACCTTATCCCGCAGCGGTATCTGCTCAACGATTTTACGAGTCGCTCCTGGCGTCGTGTTTGGCCACTTCCATTTTCTTCTCTGGTCGAGGAAGCTACGAGCGTCGCTAATGCAAGAGTAGCGGTCCGTGATAACAGAACTGGGCGTAAACAAATTCGAAATCAGGAGGATCTCAGCTGCGGAACGATACCACGTATAAATACGAATGTAAAGGCTGAGGGACAAGGAGACACAAAAAAAGTCCGAAGGAAAAAACAGAGCGAGAAGTGTACAGAGGTCAGGACGCCGGGCGTCGGCGGATTCGAAGAAAGTCAAGCTCATACCCGTAGAACGGACGTATTTTCAATTGAGAAGGTGCTCCGGGGCAATTGTCACGGCGTAGAAGTGGCGCATCACTCCGTGACCCCGTGTCATTAATTTCGAGGATTTACAGCGTTGAATAAAACCTTGTTTTCGTCCTGCCCGGACGTAGGAGTATCGTGCTATCGAAACCGAGCAAAAGTAGAGCTTCCTCCTCTCCGTTTCTCCTGTCTCCGTCGCCGTGTATTTATGTCGGATTCACCCTCCTTCTCGCGCACACGGAGACGTCGTTCCCTCGTACCGAGCTGCTCTCTTTCCTCTCGGCGAAAACGTCGCGAAGGAGAAAGGACGCGGCCAGGGAAACATCAATGACGTCTATATACCTTCTTACTTTACCCGTGTCGTGCACTTCGCCAAAGGAGAACGACGCCTAATGAAAAGTATCAACTCGAGAATTCCGCGACGCGTCTAAACGAGTTCGCGCCATTATTTCCGTTCAGCTGCTCTTTTACCCGGCGAGAAACGCCAGCGCCACGTCTCGGTGCACGCGTAAACTAACCGACTGGCGGACGTAAGAGGAACTAAAAAACGACTAAATATCGTAACAAGACGAACATACGTACGACACAAAAAGAATCTACATAAACGCAAGGAATACAGTTTACCAACGCAAAAGAAAAAAACAAAGTCGAAACTGAAAATAGACTAGAATCAACCAGGCTTCGATACTACGCGAATGCAGGATAGAGCAGTGCGGAGGAGTAACATAACCTAAAGTAGGAGTCTGAGTAGAGTCGTGTGTAGGCAGGCGGAACTGCGCCACCAAGTTTCGAGCAGTACGTGACCGGAAAGGGACCGAAAGGGGCTACGAGGGGAGTAAAAGGGGAGGACGAAGAGGAAGGAGGATTCGCGATGCAGCGGCTCTAACGGTATCCGCCGGAGATCCAGATAGATCGGAATCGATCGTACCAGAGACTCTCGAGGATCGTACGTCTTTTATGTCCTGTATTGGGCCTGTATATACATATACATAGAGGAACGTTACCACAGGCAGATTCAGAAGTGTACACGTTCCGTCCTGTCCGTCTCTATGTGACCGTCCCTCCTTCTTCCTAGGGATACGTACGTATATATCAGGTTATAGGTGCGCTGCGTGCGCCGAACGTACCGGTGGGGATTTACGGGCGGTTTCAGGCAATCGCGAATAGAGATTAGGCCGGTAATTAACTATGGATCTGGTCTGCAGGCGAGTTCGCGAGCCGAGCAAGTATATATAGCTACCTCCCTATACCTTCTATAGATCCTATACCACTTGTACGTCATATATATAGCTCTAGCCGCCTTCCATAGCTATATACATAAGTGACCCTCTCGGTCGTCCTGGCAGTCGCGAGAGCCAGCCGCGGTTCTACCCTTTAGGTATATGGCCTATATGCTATATAGTATACATATATATGTAGTATATAATACTACACTATATGCCGTACCATAGCGGCACAACCATGCTACGTACCCTATCTACCTACCTACCGACCTACGTAACCCATGTACGCCCTCGCTATATACCTTTTCCAAGTAAATATGTACTTGGGGTTATATACAGAGCGTCCCAAAAGGCAGACGTGCCTGGAATCGTCGCGACGTTACTTTCGATCCCCTATCTGCCTAGATCCTCGCTAATACCAAGGGACCTTCCGAAATCCTAAGACCCTCTCCTCTTTTTTGAGCATCCGCCATCTTTTCTACGCGCAAACGAGCTATCCCGCAATCTATCGCTAGGCGGGTACGACGACTGGACGTCTTATTAAATCGAAACGTAGTTCGCGCGAAAATTAACTGTACCGCTGCTTCTTTTTACGAACGAGTCGTTAACTCGCGCGGTGTCGCGTGCTACGTGAGAGCGAGAGAGAGAGAGAGAGAGAGAGAGAGAGAGAGAGAGAGAGAGAGAGAGAGAGAGAGAGAGAGAGAGAGA